>JBCFYV010000012.1:51144591-51634843 GCA_039000515.1 Timema cristinae
ACCAAGTCTAGCTAGAACGGAAAAGGGGCCTACATAAAACATACATGGCCATATTTTGTGGGGGGAGGTTTATTGTAAATCCTACGCTCTCACAACTTGGAGGATGTCTTGTTTCTGGCGTCAGCCCTCTTTTTTGATGTTTGTTCCCACTTGATGTAGGGGGCTGATCGCCCATTGTTAGGGACGAAACGAACCTGTGTCTCCTGCTTTCAACTCTGGTTGTGCTCTAGATTATTTGTTCTATATCTATACTTTTTCTCTGGGCTTCAAACACATGGGTGATATTCTCGTACTTAATTCAATAAAGAAACTTGTACTGAATTAATTATGCCAAGTTTAATTAAACAAACTGTAAAGTAACTTTTGTATAAATACATGACACCCATTCAAACTGTTATTGTTTTCATCCTGTTTTTTAATACTCGTATTATCAACAAAATAAAAATGTATTTAATAAAATGTTTTGTAGTGTATACACTAACAGTTTTTTTTTGTAATTTTTTTTAATATGAAAAACTTATCTATTATTAATCGATATAGATAAAATATTTTTCATCAAACAATTTTTCAAATAAAATCTTTTGGATTTTACTTTTGTTTGAAATACAGGCAAATCACTATTCAATTTGATAATGTAAGATAAATATTACCCACTTCGGTGACCTAATAGTGCAAGTCGTTACTCTCGGAATAGACTAGACTGCCAATGACGGGGAGATCGTTGTTCGATCTCAGTCGAGGGTATTGAGGGTGTTTTTTTCCTAAATGGTTTCCCACTCTCTTTCAACGCTGATGTGGGTACATTTCCTATAAATTTAACCTTACTCACCCATAACCTATTATTGTAATTAGTACATAGCCCGAATAAGTAAAAATACAAGGTATTCAAACAAAACAAAATTATTATTATTTATTATTAACACCGCGTCTTACTACCCGTTCGGCTTATACGTACTTACGCTAATGTGTAATGGTAGGGTGATTGTGAGATTAAATGGAAGACCTACAGTTTAACGTGGAATCCGAACCACGGTGGAGGCCTGGCATTCACCACTACAACAAAAAATATAACTATTATATATTCTGCGGGTGCTTTAATACAGGGTGGGTTGGACATCAATATCTGATTTGAAATTACTGTAGTTATGTTAATTATTGACTGATTAGCAAAATGGTTACTTTCCGATGTTCTAAGCTAATAGAGAAAGTGTTCCAATAGTACGTAATCTACCAAGAGTGAGAGAAAACTGGCTGACAAACTGTCCTTGGAGTATCTTACCCAGATAGCTTCACGTTTGCTCAGCAACATATTAAAATCGATGATGTGATTCTAAGCTGATCAAAAATAATAAAAAGAAATATATATATTTATGTATTGTCAATAGGTTAGCTTTAGTGATTACCGGTATTTTATGTCAACAATTTGAATGATCAATCTGTTGTTACTAAGGAGTATGATTAGATTGCTCACTTATAATTTTTCCTAATTAGCACTGCATTTATTATAATTACATAATTGCGTCAGAATCTTTTATTTACATGTTATATATTTTTAATTATTTACCTAAATGTAAGTTGTTATTGTATGAAGAGAGGAGTTATAGTAGTTATAAGAATCTCTATATGAGTAATAAACTTTGCATTTGAAGAACAGGGCTAATACCTAAATGGGGTAATATTGGCTGATTGTTACCAAATTTTAAGTAGTTAAATTCAGGGATTTGATGTTTATGAACTTCTATAGTGTAAATATATATTTTTACTCTCACATGCCGTAAGCTCTTTTGTTAAAAACCTAGGCATAGTAGTAGTTTACTGGTATAAAAAGACCGATATTTGAGGATCTGTAATTTAGAATTTTGATTTAAATAAATTTGAGTCGTAAAATTTTAGTGAGATTTGTAATTTTTAAAAGTACTGATAGTTTACAGAATACTTCTTCTTTGGGGTAATTTGTTCATTGTTTATCCTTGTCAGATCTAATCCTATTATGAGAAACTAAATATTTGGATAATTGATGCATTACTGGTTTTAAAAACAATCTGAATAGGATAGCGTGCCCGCACTATTATATTGTGGGAAATTCAATACCCTTTTGTTTAGTATTATTTGATATCAAAGTTAATACTTGGGATGTTGTTGTAAAGTTATTTTTATTAAATTAATTATATAATAAAATTTAGTAGCTTTGATTAAATCTGGTAATTGACTTTTATAAAGGGCTACCTTTATTTTTGGAGCCATACTATTTATGCACGGGGTTTGTTGGGTTTTTGACTCTGCGTCTGGGAATCTTGAGTGTCTTTCCCGGACTGTGGACTTGGATATTGGTTTCCGATTGAGTTCTACCAATTACAGACCACATTCGTGGTACTTGTTCAGTGGTTACCTACCCGTGACTGGTGATCTGAGGCAATCATGAGTGAAGTTTTTCCGAATCGCATACAAACTTGGATACCTCTGAGGTTCCGCTTGAAACTTATTATGGTCGCGCGTGTCGCAAGACTCACCGAAACCGATAAGTGAATACACTAGTTGTTTTTTTTCGAACTTAAATTCAAGGATGCTGGCATATGAAGATTGATTTTAGGTGAAACTATCCGAGGAAGTGACCACTAGTGACAGTCGTCGAACCCGTGTGACTCCTAGGCCTGTAGGGTATCGCTAGCTTTAACTTATGTGCACATTAATCTGGTTCTTTCAGTGCAGTGGCTACTCGCAGATCACAATTTTTCTTTGATATATCGTAACCTGTATGCATATCTTGTTGGTTAGTTATTAGGTTTGGAATATGATTATTATTATTATATTTCGTAAGGATGATGAGTTATAGAGTTTGTTGATTTAGTAATTATTATTTTAGGCCTTCAGGCCAATTGAAATCCCTTTAAAACAAAATATGGATTCTTAACGTTTAATAGTTGTTGAATTTGGAGTTGTTGTTTTTTTTGCTAAGTTTTAAGTTTAAGTGAAAGCTCAATGAACTTTGCCGATGGTTGGCGCATTATACTCTTCTACCTGATCAATAATCATACCGCGTTGAAGTTGTTTGGAACTACTTTCATGTGTAGTAAAATTTGAGTTTTCCTTAATTAATTTTGTATTCACCCTAATTACCTATGAATTAGAGCTTCCTACATTACTAAACAATATAATGATTAAAGATGGGTACTTAATGACTGGGAGAGTACCTGACCAGAGGAAAAACCTTATAGTACAATATAGTTATTCTGACATTCCCCTTTGTGTGTGTGTTTACTCCTAACTTGTACAAGTCACTTTCATTTTTGTGAATTATTACCGTAACGCAGAGAAAATTTTCATGGTTTGGAAAAACTTTAGTCTACATTCTAGTTTATTAACAGGTTTTGCATATTCGATCATGGTAAACATATGAAGGGCTATGGGTTTAATATTTATTGGTGGTTTAAGTAAATGGCAGAAGTTGATCCCTGTCCGAACGCTCACTTATCAGTATGGGTCTGCCTTACTAGGGGGAGTGCTGATATTCAAACTTACATCTTACGAATGAACAAATTCCTCGTTATAGTTCATGTTCACTGCCGCCAAATAGATGGCACCCAACCATCAAAACTCTCTTTGGGTTGACCTTGAATTTAGTGTGACAATCACCAAAAGCTCCGTGAACCCGTCCTTCTCCTCTGCTGCAATCCGGGCTGGTCATAGTAAGTGTGTCGTCCTTATGCAGAGATAGTGGGAAGGGTTTTACGGACAACATGCTACACTTCATCAGAACACGATTATAAATTGCTACACAAAATGAATGACTACTGGGTCGTTTGCAGATGCCAGAAGAAGTCGACAGCCGTCAACATTGTGGACCCCAAATAATGCTGTGGCAGTGAGGAAAATGTTCACATGTAGCCCTAGTAACTGGACTGTCCACATACACAGTGCGTACAGTGTTGAAGAAAGATCTGAACTTTCGGCCTTGTAAATCTCATTACGTACAGGAATTATCCGTGGAACACTGCGATAGGAGCATAGAAACGGACAAATTATGTCAGTGGCCCTGTCCTCTAACGAGACACCATGAACGGTGACCGGTAACTGAACATACTGAACAAGATGTGTTGCCAGTGGTCTCCTCATAGAACAATGCTTACGAGGTTATTATCCAGCAGGATGAAGTCTCACCCCATTTCATCCTTAATTGTTTGTGACTGTCTGGATGAACCCTTTCCGGGGCGTGTGTTGGGATGACAGGTACCCCATGAATGGCCTGCCAGAAGTACAGACCTCACGCCATGTCATTTCTTTTTGTGAGGTTGGGCTGAAGATGAATTCTACCGAAACAAAGCCACGCACTCTGGAAGAATTAGAGCAACGTATCAATGCCGTGTTGGGAAATGTTACCCAAAATTTCCTTCACAAGACAATTAATGACATAAAGTGACATTTACAATGTTTGTTTGACAATGCAGACGCATATTTGGACATTTAGTATGCTACAAGGATTATCATGGACTTATGAACAGAACAC
Organism: Timema cristinae; assembly: GCA_039000515.1. Lineage (NCBI taxonomy): Eukaryota > Metazoa > Arthropoda > Insecta > Phasmatodea > Timematidae > Timema > Timema cristinae. The sequence continues at coordinate 51,149,096 of JBCFYV010000012.1, forward strand.
TTTTTACTTTGTTTAAATTTACCAACTGTTAATAAAATTATAGCCGTTTAAAATCTTACTGTGATTTTTCACCCACCCTGTACTTAAACACAGCTTAAAGCTAAGACCTACACTTTTATAAAACTACTCACAGTTTATCATATAGCCGGTATGACTGAATCCACACTTCATCGAACATAATATGTGTTAACACAAGCTGGAAGAAAAATTTTTTGTTTTGTATCATGGAACAAATTTGTGTGAAGGTAATTTGATCATAAAACATGAGGAAACAAAAGACGATAAAACCTTTTTTTCTCTCATTCTTTCTCTATTTGTCAAGATGGAGTAAAATTATAAGGAAGTGGCTTGGTTGTCATGGAAATAGTTGATTATGCTTCATGGAGAAAAGTAACGCGAAAGAAGTATTTGGGTTCACTCAATGTTTTAAAATAGGACGGAATAAAAATTTACTATGGAAGTCCTTAAGATTAAAATTGTATAATGCAGGCCTCTCCTGCTCAAATATTATGTTTTTCTACATCTAACTCGGCATTAATTAGGCCTACATTGTTTGTCTTCAGATTTTGCTCTAGCATGTTTCTACTACATTAAAAAAAACTAGATAAAATAACTTCGACAGACAACTAACCTCAGATTATATCACCACAGTCCCCCTCCAGCTTGAAGGACTTGTAAACAAGATATTGGCGCATGCGCAATGCAAATTTTCCATGAAACATGGGAGCGAGGATAAAGTCTGATTTGTGTAAACGTGTATTGTTATGTGTTATAGTGTTTTATTATTTAATTCTATCATGTTACATGCAGTGTTCATCCACTCCATTTGGAAACACGCAATCAGGAGAGCACCTCCGCACGATAACAACACATTTGTTACATTGTGTGTTAACAAATAATGTTGAATGCAGTATGATATAGAGGCTTTAAATTAAATGCACCTTCCAGGTTTTGAAGGTCACTAAAAACTAATCCCATCCGCAATCATTGTCCTATAAATGATAATGGGACACCTTAAATCACTATAAATGGAGCCATTGATTTTTAAAATAGTATAATGCTATTATATAATAATAGATAGCTAAATAAATAATATTTCATATTAGGGAGCAAATATTACAAATTCCAATAATGAGTAGGAAGAAAGTCCAAGGATAAAAAATAGTTTATCACTGAAAATAAACACAGATAACATATATTTCTAAAACAAATTAATAAAATAACAATACAAAATTATAAAATAGAAAATTTTACATAAGGCAAAAGTGTAGAGGATGTGCAGCAAGTAAAATAATTAGTAATTTTAGTTAACAGTCTAAAAATAATTCATGCACGAGAAGTCAGGGTTTCTTAAATAATTATATAAGTTCGCTTCTTCTTTTATTCAACAAATAAAATTTAAGAAACCTATATCTAGGTTTGTGTATACAATGGTCTAGAAGATTTTGTTTGAATTTTAGAAGTCCTAGAATGTGAATAGATGCCTACTTGATCACGGGCAGATATAAAAAAAAATCTACTATTATAACAATTTAAAACAAATAAGATACCTAATAGAATATTCATGACAAGGGAGTTTGGAACCCTAAAAGGTTTAAGATTATACAATGTATAGTCTTAAACCTTTTAAGGCTTCATTATAGTATTGGTTAAAAAAGAATGTCATAACGTTAAACAATAATTTACTCGTTCAAGTTAGTTAGGACTTAGTTGAGGTAATGTACTCAAAACCACAATCGCATATTATTCTAGAACTTGCCAAAGAATATACAGTATTAACATACTACCAACTTTGTTGAGTGGTAAAGTCGTAGAATTAATAAGGCCGACTAATTTTAATGAATGGGATGAGAATTTAAAAAATGTTTATTCTCTAAGAAAAACCCTTGGATATATCCATTTATACTAGTAAATGAAGAGTTCTTCGTCATGAACGTTGTGCGTTATATACCGCACGCAAAAGGATGAAATTTTAAAATTAGTAGCCCCTGTGCACAAATATGTGCCAAAGCTAGAATTCTAAATTTTTGATATTTTTTTGTCATTAAATCTGTGTTGGAATAATTAAAATGAAGAGATTTCGTTTCTGTTTGAAGCAAATAAAACGCTTTCCTGTATTTCTGCCAATCATTAATAAAAAGGGACTGTAATAAAACATCATTAACCAGTTTTCAGTTGGATAAAAATAAGATCTGTTTTCCTAATAGATCTAGTAGATAGTATTAACAATAACAGCTCTTTATTAGTTCATTTCTGTCTTCCAAACCTCCAGAACTACTGTGACGCTTTTGAATGGATAAAAAGTGCAAATGCATTATTCTGAAGGAAAAGGATCACCATGTTTTATTACACGTCCAGACTATATGCATATTGTATACTAATGGGATAGGAACGAGATAAGTATAATATAAAAGGAAATGTCAGAATTTACACGTAGGTAGGATAGAAAGCCACTTGAAAAAATACACCGTTTGTACATTTGAGTGGGAATTTGGACCCTCACCTCGTCACTGGCAGTCCAGGCTATTGCAAGAGTGAAGTCTTAGGCCATGCTAACCCCAAAGGGAGTGGTATATATATTGAAATGGTAGAGATTGAACCTCGTCCTTACGATGATTCCACGGGGACTCGTCAAACTAAATGGCCCTCCTTCAGGGTGCGAGATGCCATTGCATCCTCTACGGTTGATGTGGGAGTGAGTTGTTTAAATTGGCCGTCAGGGGGAAAGGCTTATGCGGACGACGCTGAGAGGATAACGTGATTGTCTTGAGACTCGGCTAGAGGGGCAACACAAGAGATCGTTGAAGATCCGAGAACTGACGATAGTAACACACACAGAGTAAGATTCTGTTAGTCAGAAACTTTAAGACAATACAAACTTTTTTTTATTTTTATTTTTATTTTTGCTGTTAGCAATGATAGAATTTAACTAGCTGTATGAATACTTGAAAGTTGATCTAGTAACTTTTCTAGCAGTCCAATAAAGTTCCTTCTGCGAAAATTGGATTGTGTTAAGATTCAGGTAAGATTGACTTTTAATAAAATGAAGACAATTTTAATTTCTCAAATAAAGATAAATAATTGTAATTGAGAATTTTTTCGGCCTCGAGATTAAGAGGAATCTTAGGTTTTTATGTGCTCATAAACCCAAAAATGTTGATTTAATCATAATTCAGCCTGTCCCTATGTTTGTCTCTCTGTTGCTAGGCCTTAATTAAACCGAAATAGTAACATTGATTTTCTCCAAATTTGATATTTAGAGGTTATATGATCATATTTCAGCACATTATTTTATTTTGACACTACCCCTTAAATTAAGGGTAGTTTACTGGAGATAATTTATTGAAAATACCAAATTTTTCAAAAATGTGTTTAAAACGTGTACTTTGGAAATGTTTGACGTAATTAAAATATAAGTAAACTCTTTTTCAGGAAAAAAATTCGTTTAAGAGTAGTTTATAGATTTTTTGTAAAAATCTAATTAATTTTAAAATTGATGTAGTTATTTGGTTCAAAATAGGTATTTGGTAACTTTTTTAAATGTACTGTACACACTGTTTTATATTTGTATTTATTAAAATAAATTAAGAGTAATTTACTCTTTTGACTGATTTTTGAAAATTTGAAATTATTTTCAAAATAGCTCGAAATTTTTCAAAATTGATATATGATGACTATTTTATATTGTAAATAAAAAGGCGTGTTTATTTTTATAAAATAAATTAGTATAAGATTTGTTTAAAAAAATATTTTCAAAACTTACCTATAAAACTTTGTTCGAAATGGATGTTAGGGAAAGGTTTTTCATGATACCTAAGAAAACATTATTTTTTTATTTTTACAAATAAATGTAATTTTAGAGTAGTTTATAAATATATGATTTTTTGAAAATATGAAGTTTTAACAAATTGTTTGAACAATAATTTGTTTTAAAGTTTATATAACAATGAAGGTTGCTTATTGTGATTAACAATATTATATGTTTTTTTAAGGTAATTTACTTAATGTTAGTTTACTGAATACCCATTTTTGAACATCTTATTCCAAACTACAATATACTGTATGAGAAAGTTTGTTTGATCATGTAGTACAATTTATTTTTTTCGTTAACTTTTATAACATTTTATAATGATTTTAGTTTTATTTTATAGGTATTGATAGTATCTAACAAAATTGACACCATCAGATAATATAGCATGACGTATGAATACTTAATATTAGTTTTAGTAACCTTTGTTACTGTATTATACGGCTCTTTCTCACAGAATCTAAAGCAATGGAACCAATTTATTAAAGGGGATAATTTATTGGTTCATTTATGAAATTTTACATTTGAGTTAATCTTAAGATTTTCAATCAGCAGATGAGGTTCATTTCAACATTTGATTTGGCTAAAGATTAATTTGAAACGTATTTTAAAAAGTCTACACTACAGTAAGTTTATTGTTGATAAAGTTATGTAGAGATTTATAAGCCATGTCTCTGATAAAAAAAAAGAATGATACATATATTAAATATGTTCTTATCAAACGTGATTATCAGAATTTCCTAGTTTAAGTATTTTTACATATTAATTTAATTTATCACTTCTCCAGATAACTATTCATAGTTTGGGGCAAGAAACAGCCTGTTACGGACATGAAGTTTTTAGTTTCGTAATTTGGATTATTTAACGTCCATTTTTAAACACAGAGCTAAAATATTACATAAACTTACAAACTTTTGTGCTACACACCTTACTAACCATCCGGCCTATCCGCTTATTTCAAAAAATCACCGATTTTATCTTTCTTGTTTGTCTAAATAACAGGGTTTAAGTCCAGCAACCGTTCAAAACGTTTTGTAGCTTTTTGAACATGATTTTTAAAGTTCAATATATTTTATTTGAGACCCCAAACACTTTTATGAAATGGATAAATATGTAAATTATATTTATAGATTGGGTGGGAATGAAGAAGGTAGAGTTTAGTAGAAACGTACCAACAATTGCTTGAAGCGTCTCATCACACCCTGCCTTACCTCCATGTAATTGGAAACTCAGACAAGATGAAACGAATGCCGTTGTAACAGTTTCTGGTGAAATCTTTTTTACATTTTATTTCAACTACTTACATGATGCTAAATCCCATTCCGGATTGTTTTTTTTAAGTTATTTTTTTACAAAATAGTTTCTTTTGGTGGTTCAACATACAATAAAATATTTATAATTTTGTATTTATTATTTGAGCTATTTAACGTGCACTTTCTGAACTGACTGATTAAATCAGCACACAATAATTTCTTTCAGGGAATGCAAAAGATTCTGCCAATTTTGCATGGAAAGGTTTTTACACATGCCTTCCTGGGTTCTCTTACATGCCACAATTGACATAGGACCGACATACTTATTTCTCTTCTGAAGGAATATGTGCTATGGACTTATATCGCTCAAGATAAATCTGTCGACCCCGGTTGGGTTTGAACCCACAATCATCGTGTCCCGAAGAGAGCACTCTACCCCAAGACCACTTATATTTTAGTGATTTAACTAGAGAAACTTTTTGTTAAAATATGTGTAAAATTGACAAAAACATAACAAATACAAAGAAACTTTTACTGTGTTTAGTCATCTGCATTGCTATCATTGCCGAATATTTTAACATTTTAGTATAACTGTAATATTAAAGGCTTGTTCTACGAACATTGATTCATTTTGTTATTATTATCCTAACTATTAGGGATAATACATTTATTTATACTTTAAAATGTTTAAAAAATATATTCTAAACACAATTGTTGAACGTGAGTGAAAACATTCTTAATCAATAAATTGTTTTATTTAAAAGGAAGCTTTGCTTGTTTTGGTTACATCACTTAGCCCTTTATTGCAGGGAAGTGTCCGAGTAGGCTAGAGAGGCGCGGGATGTATGGGGAGTAACGGGTGTAATGGGCGTAATGGAGGCAGACTAATCAACGGTTAGTGGGTCCACCTCTCTACTAACAATCACGAGAGGACTTGTGACACTGTCCCTTCTTACTGTGTGGCCTGTCGATAAAGGGATGTTCCTTAAACAAGGGGTAGGCACCTTTTTATTGAACCCTTTAACATGGGATTAGAAACGAATCAGTAGGTACGTGGAATAATTGTCAGATTTATTTAGTCTGGTTTGTGAGTGAGGATAGAGGGAGAGTCTGGGGTTGAAGTCACAGCCTTGTGCCTTAACAATCGAATAAACATGTGTGTATAGAAATTATTTCATTGTTGAGCTATACACATATGTGTTGTTAAACTGTATACACATACAGATATATTCGATTGAATACATTATGTATATACACGTTTATTTATCTTTTAGGTTATACGTATGGCTAATTATATGTTTCACATCCGATCGGTCAATACATATACTGTATAATTGGCCTCGGTGGCCTTGGGGCAAAGTTCACGCCTCAGGACCCAATGTTCGCGGGTTCAAACCCATCTGGGGTCTATGAATATTTACCAATAGAAGTAAATCTGCATCATAACTTCCTTTAGAGGGGAAATAAAGTCATTGGTCCCATGTCGATTGGGACGTTTAAAATATCCCAGTAAGGTTTGTGAAATAATGAACCTTTCCAGAAAATCTGGCAAAATATTTAGGGTTTTTCTAGCTTTTTGTAGGAATTCATTGCGGAAAGCAACGAGAAATTAAAGCACTCTAAAGATATCTCAAGTACATGTGTTTATCCTAGATGGTACGGGTGGGTGACACTAAGCAACCGAAAGGCTGAGTGTGTTCGCTGCCTCGGATGGAAGGGAAACACAACAGGACCAACATTCTAGTTGTAGACACACTAAAAAAAAACACTATTTCACTCTCTATCTCTCTCTATGTATAATATTGCAGATTGGTTGACTAGAAACCAAAACCTTGGAGCTATATTTGTTATAAATACTTACTAGTTGGTGTGCCCGTTCTTCGCACAGAAAATCTATAAGTAGCTTTTTTTTTTTTTTTAAGAATATAGTAAAATTCATTGTTACTAAACAAATGTGAAAAAAGTTCATCACAGTTGAACAAACAGCATAAAATGAAATAATGGATTGATATAGATACACATTGGTCCCTGCATTTACATGCCATATTACGATTTTATACCACACCGAGCAACTTTTTTCTAATAAAGTATGAAGTTTGAAGCCCTCGTTTTGTGGAACTAATTTTCAAATTTTTAGTATTTTACGATTATCTGGTGTGATCTTTGTAAATACTTGAAAACATATCAATTCTATATCACACCGAAGAGTATTTTGCTTATACCTTTTAAAACTTCACTTTTCTCCACTTCCCGGCCAGCCTATGGACTTGTTTTGAAATAATTAAATATCCTTGCAACTATCCCTTCATCAACGTGGTCGCTGGGGATTAGTTTTAACTCTCTTACTAAATAAATATAAACTGGCTACCTTAGTTTAGGTTTATCTATGGTGAGGGAAACGTTAACTACAGCTACATGAGACTCTGGTGCTATACACCCCGAGTGATCAGGAAGACTGAGTCTTATAGTATTATTGGTAACGCGGTATTTACGACGTATATATGGATGATCGTGGTTGGTGATAGTCGTCGAGGAGTAAGTTTCATTGTGCTAAGCCTGGAAGGACATTCTTTCATATTAGGAAGTCCCTGTTATGGTTAGTTGATTTTGTGCATTGGTATATTCAAGAGAACTGTGTGCTGGACTAGATTAAATGGGTACCTTGGCGGCTGTTTGAATCCTATTATTATCAGATAAATTTTACAAGTATAGTCTAAACACTACGAACATAGCCTGCTTGTTGAGAATTAGTTTTCCCTTTTTCTTGCGGGGCTGTTATTTTCCTATTTGTATATTTACATATCATTAAAATTTAGATTGATAAAAATTTGTCCCAGATAGAAGCTTAGATTTTAGTGACTGGATGTCCTTAAACAGACACAAAAAAAAGTAATGTATTAGTACGAAGCAAGTTATACTTGCATGTATAAATGTATAGCTATATTAATTATTTATTAGGCTGTGTATTATATAATTTGTGAAACTGCCTAGGATCCCCTTACCCAGTGAGTTTATGGTGATAAACACCGTTAGTTAAAGTGGATAACTAACTAATTTTCCCATCAGCTGAGATAGCGACAGAGGTTGGCCCCATTTGTACCAGCATGTTTAACCCGACGGAGTATGGATGTAGTTGGGACTGCTTAGCTTCGTACATGCAAGTTTGGCAGTCAAGAATCAGTAGCCTGGGTGGCGTTTGGGTACAGCGCCCTGACTGGTTGAATATGGTCACGTGATCACGCCTCCTCGTTCTCTGATTGGCTGTTGGTTTTCCCTCTTTCCTCCCACCCTCCTCTCTTCCTCCTGACCCTCTCCCCTTCTCCTGACCCCTTTCCCGTGTTCCAGACATGTAGGTTCTTGTTCTAAACATGTTGGTACTTGTAATTTCTTGTTTTTAATGTATACTCATAGCTTTTTTATTTGAAATTAAAGGGTTTTTGATTCATTGATTAGGATTGGAATGGGACGTTGGAGTTTTTTATTTATTTATTGACATGCGGTCCACGGCGTCGGGCGTTCCTCCCTCGTCATCAGAGGGAACACGGAGCACGAAGCTCTTCTGATGGTAGCGTGGCGTAGAATGAACAATGGCTCCCTGTCATAAGACTCTGTTGGACTGCCTTTCACTTCCCGGAACAAACAGCATGAACCTCTCCTGACGACCGTTTGGGGTAGAGTGTGATAAATAGTTCCCCTGCCTTGAGACCCCTTTCACTTCCCCTCACTTCCCCTCCATAGAGGTATGTGTCGCAACCCCTTATGTGGTAATGGGTTTTCCCGGTGTTTCAACCCCCTATTTGGTAATGGGTTTTACCTGATGGCAGGCACCAGTTGGGTGGGACGACAAGACAAGAATAGATCGTGACCTTGTAACTGTAAGCTGGGTCATTGACTCTGGAAACCCTCCCCTCGGCAATGGGTTATTTACCGGTGATGGTGCAACTAGTCATCGCAACCCCCTACTTAGTAATGGTTTTTTTCACAACTAGAGAGCATTGACACAGCTTTGATTATGCACAATCATGGCCTATATCCCCACCACAAAACTCTATTAAATTGGTTGTTTGGTACCGTCTTTTGACATGGGTGGTTGTATGTATACGTCACGGACCGGAGGAGTAAGGTAGTAATGTTCCAGAGTTTACGTGGAGTGAGGGAGAGTAGAAAACCACCTCCAGTTCACCCGAGCGAGATTCGAAACCACGACCACCCCCACCATAACAATATGAGTGACACGTACCCTTTCTGGCAAAACGTGCGATAGGGATGACTAAAAAAATGTGCCGGAGGGAGAAATACCTACAGTGTACACCACTGGGGATTCAATTTCCACCCCTGCCATAATTAGACAAGCCTGACATTTAGACGGTGTGTACACCGGGATTCAAACCTCGATATCTTTAGCACAGATGATGTCTGTTATAACGGTCATACTTACTGCACCCCCACCATTTTCGAAGGGGTTTTGCCGTTTGACCAGATTTTACTAGACCAGGTAGAATGTGTACCCGTATTTGATTATAGTGAGAAAATCAAACGTTGATCACTCTGTCATCAACCATCTAGTGATGCCTTAATCCACGCAAACATCGATACAAGTATACAAATTTAGATGGAGCGCACACCGGGACTCGAACATCAATATCTTTAGAACGGCCGTACTTCATGCACCCCACAATTTTCTAAAGGGTTTTGCCAGTCAACCAGACTTTTCTAGACCAGGTAGAATATGTCCCCGCATTTGATTGTAGTGAGAAAATCATACGTTGATCAATCTGTCATCGGCCATCTAGTGAGATCTTAGACCATGTGACCATCGATGCAAGTATACAAATTTAGACGGAGCGCACACCGAGACTTGAACCTCAATATATTTAGAACGGTCGTACTTCATGCACTCCCACCATTTTTGAAAGGGTTTTGCCGGTCGACCAGATTTTTCTAGACCAGGTAGAATATGTAACCGCATTTGATTATAGTAAGAAAATCAAACGTCGATTACTCTGTCATTGGCCGTCTAGTGACATCTTAGACCATGTGACTATATATGCAAGTATACAATGCATTGTGATAGTAGAGTGCTACCCATGTATAAAGTGAAAACAACAGTTTTATTCCTCAAGCCACTTATAACAACAACAAATTTTAATGTTCGCAACTATATTTTGTCTGAATTATATATAACTCTTACATTAATCCATAGGTAATATTGAATTGAGGAACTTGATTTTAATGTTCGAAACTATATTTTGACGAAATAATATATAACTGCATAAATTATTAAGTAATATCAGGGCTGAGGGAGATATAAATGTACCTGCATTTGTGTGAAGGCAGAGCAACATGGTCAACTGCATACATTCTTAAGTAATATCTGGGCCGAGGAAGATATAAAATGTACCTGCATTTGTGTGAAGGCAGAGCGACACAGTCCACCTGATTTCAATAAGCCCCCTACCTCCCGCGCTAATAGCCACGAAGTTAAGCTTATCGGTATTTAGAGCTGCGTCTTACTACCCATCAGGGTCACAAGACACGGACGTTGAGGGAGAAATCCGGCCTTGGTACACACGTGAGACATGATTCAAACTAATGTCTTCGGGAAAACGTGAGATAAGAGCTAATTTTGACCAGGCGAAATGTGTAACAGCATTTTCCAGGGTTTGAAATGTGTAGTAATTATCGTTTGTTGCCCTTTATGTGACTTGAACCCTTACGTCACAGGGCGAGATGTGTATCCACATCTGCGCGTCATTGACGACTGAACCCTCCAAAACCATCTGGATATCTTTGCCCAAATGAGAGAAACATAATAATAAATTAGTGATGTAGCATCATTTGCGCTGGGTTGAAATGTGAAAACGGCCAAAGCTATTATTTATGCCTACTCCATCATTGACACCTGGAAACGGGATTCTAACCCGGAACTTTTGATGCAACAATATATGGTTTGTATTTATAAAAGTAATTAGCGTTTATCCCTCTAGACGGATTAGCGGAGAAAGACGTTCATCCTCGGTGAGAGAATTAGCGAGAATGAAATATAACTGTAAATAGTTCGGGCTCGACGGAAACAATAGGGTGCTATCCAAGGATCTAGTGGTTTTATTTTTGCCAGTGATGTGGATAAAATAGGCTCGCATGTAATAAAAATATTAAATTAATGTTATTTTACAGAGACAAAGTTTGTTAGGGTTCTAATTATTTTTAAAAAAATAGTGAAAATATATTCTGGAGATAAAATAGAAATTTTATGTCCAAAAGGTGAACAAAATCAATTACTATTCTATAATAATATAGCTGATTGAAATATGTGACCAATTAATAAGTATTATGTGTTATTCATAAAAACAAACAAATACATAATTTTGTTGATCACAATAACTAATCTGTAAATATCAACTTTAAACCATCTTATTCTAATATATTTAACATTTTCAAAATTAAATTATTTGCAAGTTACCCAAAATTATTTGATATTTGTAAAAAAAAAGATTATTCTTAAATATCATGAAAAAATAATCTCTGATTTTCATTTTGAATTCAATTTTCCCTGTTAATTAAAAAAAATTGACGCTAATGGACTAGGAATTGGGAAGGTTGCACCAACATCTGCGCGTGAGAGGGCGAGTGATAAAATCAGCCCAGTTCACCTGTCCGAGATTCGAACCTCCATTTCCCCCGTCCTCGGTAGTCTAGCCCAACACATCTGCCGCATTAGCAAACTGCGTCACCGAGGTGGGTATCTATCACTCTGCACTCTTTTTAGAGAGTTAACAAACTTTACGAGGCTGGCTCTTCTCTATGTACACTTCAACAAACCAAATATTACAACAGATTGAAAGAAGTAGAAGAACCACAAATCCAAAAGGATTAGGAATTAGGAAGGTTGAATCCACATTTGTGTGGAGGAAGAGTAAGGAAATGTTCCAACGTGTACGCGGAGGGAGAGTGGGAAACCATTTAATGAGAACTATCAACAGTACACCTCGGCAGATATTCAAATCCCCCAACACAGATTCGAACACTATATCTTTTTCAGGTTGCTTCATGGCCTGTAGCCGTAAACCCGAGAGTACAGTATGGTATGGATTTGTTTAGCTTATTATGAATATTTATTAAAGCTTATAATATCAGTTTACAATACACTCACACACACATACACACACACAGTCTCGCATCGTTCTACATGTCTAATATTTAACACAAGAAAGAATTAAGGCTGCCGCGTCTTACTACCCGTCTAGGACACAATCCGTGGAGGATGAGTAAGGAAACTGAGCTCGGTACACACGCACGACAGGGATTTGAACCCCGAGTCCCCCACCCATTATCATTTATTTAGTCAACACGTGGTATCCGGTGATCCTATTATTACTTTATAGAATTTGTTGTATATTAAATCATTATTTTCGTAACTGCACTTAAAAACAAACACATAAGAGTTTAATTTTGAATAGCAAAAATGCCAGCACGCTATAATATTTACCATTATTAACACGTGTTTTTTTTTTAAATTTCAACTGTAGCGAACCAATCTGGAAACTAATATCAAGCAGGCGCTGGAGGGGGGGGGCCGTCCTCTCGACAAAAGCCTACCAACATTTGTTTTGTTTGATAACTACTGTAATCATGTACGTGTGTAAGTGATTAAGTACTAATTACGCTAACGCATTGGTAATTGGGAAGTTTTAATTTAGAGGAAGTGAGCCAGAATTTGCGTGGTGGGAGAGTGTATAACGCCCCTAGTGTATCTGACCGAGATTCGATCCTCGAACTCCTCCGTCCGCGACCGTCTGGCTCTACACGAAACAAGCGCGTCAGTCAACTACACCATAGGGGTAAATTATTTTAGAAACAACCAATTTATTAAATAAAATTTTAAATATTGTTTAATGCGCGAAATTATATTTTGTTGACATAATAAATGACATTTACACAAAATGAATTAGCCACTTAAAGAACAAAGAAATTTAATGTCCACAACTATATTCTGGTGCAATAATATATAACGTTTACAAAAATTCATAAGTAATATTAAATATCATTTAATGTTCGAGACTATATTTTGTTGACATAATAAATAGCATTTACACAAAACAAATTAGCCACTTAAACAAAAAATAAATTTAATGTCACGATTATATTTTGATGGAATAATATATAACTTTTACAAAAATTCATAAGTAATTTTAAATATCATTTAATGTTCGAAACTATATTTTGTTGACATAATAAATAATATTAACACAAAACAAATTAGTCACTTAAACCGTAAGCCATCATTAGAGGAAGTGCACCTACATTTTGCAAGGAGGGAGAATGGAAAGTCTACTAGAAAAACCTCCATAAATACGCCCAACGCTGATGAAGGAATCTATAATATTTATTTTTTATTTGAGTACTATCCCATGGATTTGTTTAGAATACTCCCCGTTTACAATACACGCACACACGCACAAACACAGACCCACACAGCCTCCCATCGTTCTACATGTCTAATATCTAAAACAATAAATAATTAAGGCTGAATAAATTATATTTACTAAGGAAATTTATCGCAATTTTCCAGAGTTGGAGGTGGAAAACAATTTATGAAAATTTACCCTGAAAATAACTTTCTGCGGCGTCAAACCCTGACCTTTTCATAACCTGATTCTAAAATGGAAACTTAAAGGAGATCTGGTGCACATATTATTTATAAATCACACGGACTTGACACATTTAGCACCGCGTCTTACTACCCGTTCGGTTTATCGCTTAAGTACTAATTACGCTAACGGATTAAGAATTGGGAAATTTGAACCCGCATTTGCGTAGCGTTAGAATGAGAAACTATCCCCAGGTCTAAGATAGCCCTCTCTCAGTATACTAAACTGCAGGAGGTTCGAATACTAGTCCACTGGCTGGCTGCCACCTTCTTTGGTCATTTAGGAGTCTCCAGTTCAAAGGATTATATTTGACATAGGTTTGGTAACAACATAATTACTTTTATTTTGAAACAATGAAAATTACTCTAAGGGGCTAAGGACAAGGAAGTGAACCCGCATTTGCACGGAGAGCGAGACCGGGAAGCATCTTACTGGAATCCGATTTTCTTCATTAAGAATATTATGTTGTTGTTTTTGTATTGTACAGGTTTAAATTTAATGTCTAGTTAACTTGTCCGAAGATTCGTTTGTGAAGCTCTCATTCAATATAAATATTATGTTTAGTTATTAAATGTTAACATAATATCCAGCTGTTATTAATTCAGTTCAAATAACAGGCTGTATGGACTGGTAATGTATCCCCTAGGTTACCGTCACTGTCTACCACTGATGATTTTAATTGAACAATTTTTGATTAGGTGGGTTTTAGTTACCATAGTAATCAAGACAAGTTTTATAAAACGACATGTTTCGGTGATTTTTCAGCTTCTTCAATTCTTATTTGTACTAAAGATGATTGATTTTATTTCATACTGTTGGAAAGTTTGTGAAAATTTACGTTTTACGGTTGACCATCTCAATATAAATTATTCCCTATAAAACCGTAAAATTGCACCAACTTTCCAAAGTATGAAATAAAATCAATCATCTCTAATGCAAATAAGACTTAAAGATGGTGAAAAATCACCGGAACATGTTGTCGTCATAGAAGAAAAACTAAAACATACAAAATAAGGAGAAGGGAATATAAATAGTTAGCAAGTAGATATAACCTTACTATCAATTATTACTACTCCTTACCAAATAAACATGAACATTATTTCTATTATTATTATACAGGCATTTATAATATATTTCAAAAGAAGTGCTTTTCCAAAGCACGAGCCGTTTTGAAAATTTAAAAATAAGATAATAATATTCCTTATTTATATAAGTTTAGTGTTTTTAGATTTTTCTCTAGCACATTATAAGAAATTGTATTTTTCTGCTATATAAAAGCCATTCTACTAAAGCCTTTTATAACTAAAATGGAGGTATATAGACTTCCCTCTTCACATCATGTCATGAACCAATTATTAAATCCTTAGCTCTACAACACAAGATTTAACTAGGCCAAGGACACTACTGCCGGAGTACTTCGATATTTTAGTATACCTATCGCATTATTTCATGACTAATTTGATGCAAATAGTAACAACGAAATAGAACATTCCCTTCTAGTTATGATTTATTAAACTTTTATGCCTAGATATACCCCCTTTGATCAACACATTAGAAGATAATGAGATTTACTACTATGACGACTATCTTGATATTGAGAAAAACCTTCAGTGATGAAAATTCTAAGAACTAAACGACAGAACCATCTGATACAAAGAGAAAAAAGAAGCAAACCTTTGCTCAAATCATGGCAGAGAAGTTTTTTATAAATCACAGTACGAGTTGCCATGGCCCTTTCTTGATAGAATGCTTTTCTCAAAAAAAATATATACTAGCAATTTTACTAGCATGAACTTTACTAACACATCAATCAAATAAGTAGGTAGGGATTAAGAAGGTAATTTATAGAAAGTGCACCCATATGAAAGTGGAGAAGTGTGTGAAAACCACAGTAATATGTTAGCACCACTCTTCATTACATCCGGCCAAGATTCGAACCTCAGCCTTTCTCTCATCATCAAGTCAGTCTTTCAATAGATTTATACCTTTGCCCATTTGCTTGTATGGTATATTTATATTTTATATACACCCTTTTTTTGTATTAACTAAAATTATTCGTCTTAAATATTACTTATCCTAAGTATTTATGTGTGGAATGCCAGGCCGCCACCGTGGTTCGGATTCCACATTAAACTGTAGGTCCTTCATTTCATCTCACAATCACCCTACCATTACACATTAGCGTAAGTGCATATAACCCGAACGGGTAGTAAGACGCGGTGCTAATAATAATAATAATAATAATAATAATAATAATACCTAAGTATTTTTGCACTAAATACTTTTTTAATCTTAAACTTGTTAAATAATTTTTGTCTTAAATACGTTTTATTTGTCTTTAATTTGTTTTATATTTGTTATTATTATTTATATTATTAGAACATTTTCATTTTGACCTAATAAGATATAAGGTCATTGAACCAGAGAAAATGTGCGTCTTTCTTTCAGCTATATAAATCAATCATTTTTTAAATTAGGTTTTTTATTATGTAGTTATTAAAATAAATCTTAAATTAAATATTCATAAAGTAATGGCTTGAACAACACTTGCTAATATGGTATTGATACGACTTATATCTATAGCTAATGATACTTTCCATCTTGCAAACTTCACTGATCATGTAATCCACCTCGATGGCGTAGTTGGCTAACGTGCTAGTCATGTTGAGCTCGACTACTGAGGACGGGGAGATCGAGGTTCAAATCTCGGTAGAATGAACTGGGGTGGTTTTTCCTAAATGGTTTTCCACTCTTCCTCCACGCAAATGCAGGTTCACTTCCTCTAATTTAATCTTCCCAAATCCTAATCCATTAGCGTAATTAGTACTGAAAGCGTATAACCCGAACAGGTAGTAAGACACGGTGCTAAATAATAATAAAAAAAAACACTCGTCATGTAGGTGCATTAAATTGAAAGAGCGTTCATTTACTTCCATTGAATAAAAGAGGTTAAAAGAAATAAATCATTAAATATATGTATATGGATATCTTAATGAAATAGCTATGAATTTTGGAGCAGGAAAACTTGATGCACTATTTGAGTTAAAGAGATATTCAATAAAGTTAATAATGACAATCTTAAAACGGGAATCTTACCAGTAACCTTTGGCTTTTTGAGTAAATGCTCTACCACTGAGCCATCCTGGTTGGACTCGTATCCAGGACCATTTTTAACTAGTTGTGTTGAGTGTAAATTTGGTAGCTAGCAAAAGTATCAGCCAATCAAAGAGTGAAAAATGTACCTGTAAACGATACAGACCAAATTGTTCAGTGGTATATCATTGACGAACAAAACCAGAGGTCCCGAGTTCTAGATTTCCGTTTCCAGGAAGGGCTAATTGGAGCTAATTGGAAAATTAGAGGGGTGACTAGGAATCTCTTAACGATACAGTTTGAGTTTAAGGGGATTAGGAATCTCCAAACAAACCATTTGGGAATAAGAGGGTACTAGGAATGTCCTAACAACCCAGTTGGGGAATAGTTTAATTTAACAATATTAGACTATCAGGACAAAAACTGTTGAGTCATCACGTATCACTTTATGGTATCATTAAATTGAAGATGCATATTTTACCAAAAAATATTACTCGCTAGTTGAGCTCTCAAAATTTCAATTATTATGTGATAATAAACATTCTCTGGGACTATGACAATGTATTACTGGATAATATATTTAAAGAAGGAATGAAAATATTCTCAAGATTCTTGAATTTGCGCCAAAATCTTTTAACGTTGTTTTTGTGGGTACTATAGAGACAAATCTTTCAAATCTTTAAAAAGGGGATACATATAAATGGGTATGAGTAGATATGTATAGCTCCTGGAGGAAAATCATAGATAGTAAAACAATCCATATATTTTTATACTCTATAAGGTACCTCATTCTTTCTCTTTGTGACAAACTTCTATTGGTTTTTTCTGTCTTAGGTACCACGTTTTCCTCTTTTCTCCTCTAAATCTTATTTTCTTATTCCTCTCAAGTTTTGATGTTTCTTCTTGAATCTCTTGAGTATCGCCAAGAATATTGGAATCCCTGAGAACGTGTTCAGGAAACTACTGAAAGAAGATGCAACACTTTTATTATAACAGGGATTATATATTTTACACCGCATAAAAGCAGTAAACCTTGTGTGTCAGAAATGAAATGTTATGTTTGGTCATATTTTTCCAAATGGGTGTATTTTATTTAACCTTTGTCACTTACAGCTATTTTATTTTTAAAGTGAAAGTTCCTAAGCACAATTGTGTTTTTATAGGTCTCCATTATTTTTAGTATCACACGTTTTACTATCTATATGTGTTATCCTCAAACGATACTAATTTTAGGGCACATACAAATAAATAAGGTTTTAAATAACTTCATGAGTATTTGTCTGGAAAGAGAACTGAAAAGCCTAGTGAAATATTACATTTTGGAATACCCTCTTCAGCTCACCAAGCCAGGCTTCGAAAATTGATATATTATTATTATTAGCACCGCGTCTTACTACCCGTTCGGGTTATACGCACTTACGCTAATGTGTAATGGTAGGGTGATTGTGAGATGAAATGAAGGACCTACAGTTTAACGTGGAATCCGAACCACGGTGGCAACCTGGCATTCCACACTAAAATTGATATATTAATTGATGGCAATCAAATGCATTACGGAGAGTCTTTAGACCTAAGCAAACTTGGCATTCTGTCAGTGTCTGTGTGTTTCTGCGTGTTTAAACTATTTATTTGTACATATTCATATATATATATATATATATATATATGTGTGTGTGTTTTTGTGTATATTTTGGTTCACGTGTGTGTTCGTGTTAACGTGTTTGTGTTTAATAGCACGCACCTATGATGCGTTTGTATGTGTGCATGCCTATACATGTTTATTTGTATTTGTTTCTATGCATATGTTTTGTGTAAATTTGTCTGTTTGTTTGTCAGTGTATGTTTACGTTTATTGTGCATTTTTGTGTGTTTATATATGTAAATGTAACTTACTAATTGGTTTTGTGTTTATGTGTTTATGTATGTAAATGTAACTTATTTAACTTACTAATTGGTTTTGTGTTTATGTGTTTATGCAAGTAAATGTAACTTATTTAACTTACTAATTGGTTTTGTGTTTATGTGTTTATGTATGTAAATGTAACTTACTAATTGGTTTTGTGTTTATGTGTTTATGTATGTAAATGTAACTTACTAATTGGTTTTGTGTTTATGTGTTTATGTATGTAAATGTAACTTACTAATTTGTTTTGTGTCTATGCATGTTTTCTGTGCCTGTTTATATGCATATGATTTTTGTATATTTATGTGTATGTATTTGTGTGTGTGTTTAGCTTATGTATGTTTGTTTATGTGGGCGTGGCTATTTTTGAGTTTATATGTGTTTATTCATAAACATACGTTAATCCAAATGCGATAAACTATTTAATTAACAGACTAAGCTTCTGCCAATAATGTCCAATAATGTAATCCTCACACGGAAAGGCTTAAAGCAAATTTTTTCTCTGACATGTAATATTTTACTCAAGGAACCCAAACCAAACTATTTTGAAGTAATCAACTTTAAACTATACCATTATTCTTATTTTTGAAGGTCAACCTCATAGTATTTTATAATAACAAAGACTCCAATAAGAATTGAAATGAATACTTAAAGTTGAATAGACGAAAATGATGTAAATGTGTAATCAGTTTAATAACAGAGATTGAGCAATATACTAAAGTAAACATAGTATTTGCCTATCTAAAGATGACAAGTTTAATTTACCGTTTTAAAACAGATTGCCATTGTTGTTCTTATACAATATGCAAAACACCAAACCCAATGCCATGTTTAATTGCCACATTTATAGGTTTAATCTCAGCCCATCTATCATAAAATCTATTCTCTGCAATATGTTAACATTCTGAGACGGAGGTGTGGTGACATTTGAACAGAAACTTTTTAAATGAAGGAGAAATTATTTTCATATCTCTCAATACCCGTGACAATTAGTAAAGACTTTTTGAGATAGCTTTGTGTAGAAAATTAAACTAAACATAACTAATTAAGCAATATTTTTTTTAGACAAACATTTATTTGAAGGCAAATATTTACTTTAGGGGAAAAAATTATTTTAGCACTAACAGTTATTTTGGGCAAAAGTTATTTTGTTATAAATACTATAAAAATACGGACCGTAACTAGCGTTCTTCCCCCCTTCCCACTCCCCAAAGCATTTTCAGGGAAAATTTATTTTAGACTATGCGTATATTACTATTTTTAAAATATACCTCAAAACTTGTTTTAAAAATCAGGCACGCGCTAGATTTTTTCACATATCTTAGTAACAATTTATATTATACTTATACTTTAATTACATTAACTTAATAGAAAAGAGGAAGTTAGAATATTTTAGGAAATATATTCGCATTTTCTTTAAAGAGATTGGGGAAACCGTTTATGGAAAAAAATACCTATTAGTACACACAACCGTGATTCAAACCCAATCTCTCCATCAGTGGCAGTCCAGTCTAACACGAAATAAACACGGGCAATGAGACCACCTATGTGGTTAGGGCCTAATATCGGTTTTGTTTAAGATCGGGCGCTTGAATCAACAATATAGGTTGATGATTCAATATTTATATCGGTAATGGTATGACCTTGAAAAATCAAATATAGACCTGTAGTTTAGAGCTAATTTCCAACATTAAAGAAAAGAAGTAGAGTGTACTATTAAATTTAGAAAATACACGTAGTTATAAGACTGTCCAACTACTGTATCATAATGTGTTTGTTAAAATAATATAGTATTTATAAAAAAAAAGTTAATGTTAAGATTAATATATATATATATATAAATATATATATATATATATAGAGAGAGAGAGAGAGAGAAAATAACTTCTCCATTGCTCTCATTCAAAATACCGTACGCCACTGGTCTCTTTTCTCTTGCCGTGCAATACGGTTAAAAAAAAATCAAACTACAAGTCATTGTTGGGTGTTGGGTATTTAAGAAAGAACTTGTAGGAAATGCGTTCAGTCTCCAGGGGCGTCACGCTGAAAGGTTTGGGGGTTCCCCCTCAAAAGTTGTGGAAAATATTGAAAGTTGGAATTATGTAGAGAGTCGAGATCTTGAGTTGGGAAATTCTCAAATTACTTTGTACCGCAGTATTTTCAATTATGAAAGTTCTTTGCCGCAGACTTGTATAGACAAATTTTAAATTTCTCAGCTGTTGATTCCTACACTTCAAACGCTTCCAATTTCATAACTCATTGAATATTGAAAGGATTTTTATTTTGTGGTAGAATAAATAGAAGGCTTAGCTAATAAAGTTGGCTAGTAGCGCCGTTGTCCCTGCCTACTAATATCAAGGCTACTACTACTACTACTACTACACTACTACTACTACTACTACTACTACTACTACTACAACTACTAAACAAGGGGGATCATTTAGATATGTAAATTGGAGACCAATAGCAATTCTACCAGTTTTAGTCAAAATAATGGAAATATACATTGCCAACTACTTCATAAATTATTTAGATAAATATAAAATAATTGACCTTGAAGACAATACGGATACTTTTACACACTTTTACTAACCAAATGCTAGAGAAATCAAACGAAAACCAAACACATAGCTATAGCACTTATAGACATGTAAAAAGCGTTTGATACGTTAGATAAAGATATTTTACTAGAATCACTTGATAGAATTGGTATCAGAGGTAATATTTATGAATGGTTTAAAGATTACTTAACCAATAGTAAAATAATAGTGAAAATAAATAATATAGAAAGTGAAGAATTGGGTATAAATATTGGAGTACCACAAGGCTATACTTAATCTATACAAGTACAATGACAAACTTAATGCAGAACTGCGGTATATATATATATATATATATGTATGCTGACGACACAATGCTCTATGCGTTGCACAAAAGTGTAAATAGAGCTAAACAAATGTTGCAGGAAGACTTTAATAGGATACAATACTGACTCACGATAATAAATTAATAATCATTATTAAAAAACCGCAAACAATGAATATCAGACTACCGCATGTTATAAAGTATAAATTAGATATAAAAGGTCATTGCTTATATTGGTTACATAATATAAAACCGTGTGATTGTTTAACAATTACGCAAGTTGAGACATCTTGGTCTAATGATTGATTCTCATATGAAAAGGAATATTCACATAGACATAATGAGTAGGAAACTAAAAGCGGGAATGGTTAATATATTTATAATAAATAATATGTTACATTTGTTATTCTAAAATTAGTGTATCATGCGTTAATCGAATCACATCTAGGTTATGTTATTACTTCCTGGGGAAAGACAAGTGATTTATATTTAAATCAATTAAGAAATATTCAAATTAAAGTTCTTAAAATATCGAGTGAAAACAACAATAGTACCAAAGTCACGAATAAGGAGTGGAAACCATTGACAGTAAAACATATGTTTACTACAAAATAATAATTCAGTACTACTATTCAGGAATATATAAAGTAAGACAGGATCATAGTCACAACACCAGTAAATGACAGTATAAATACCTCTATATATAAATAAATACGGAAAACAACACATGAAAATAATAATACCAACACTTTTTAACATGATACCGGGTACCCTTTTGGGATTAGATAAAATATCAAACGTTAAAAGAGAAATAAATAAATGGCTAAATTGGCTCACAGACCTAATTGACTACTAATACTAGATTGACTAATATGACAAAATTAATAAGCTATGAAATTGACTCGAGACTGGTTTTCGAATATTAAATAAATATAAAATGTAATAGATTTAAAGAACTAAACTAAGTGTTAGAATTATGTTAGTTGTAAGAATAGACTTAAAGGAATGAAATGTATTTATTATATATTTACACTATCACATGTATTTATGACATTTATGGTGAGGCACCAGCTGACAAGCACATTGTGCTTAGCTGGACCATGTTTAAAGATTAAAAATATGTACCCTGGATACAAAAATACTACTACTATTACTACTATTACTACTGATACTACTACTATTACTACTACTATTACTATTACTGCTACTACTATCACTACTACTATTACTACTATTACTATTACTACTATTACTATTACTACTACTACTACTACTATTACTATCACTACTACTATCACTACTACTATTACTACTACTAATATTACTACTACTATTACTATTACTATTACTGCTACTATTACTACTATCACTACTAATATTACTACTACTACTAATATTACTACTACTACTATTACTACTACTATTACTACTACTATCACTACTACTATCACTACTACTATTACTACTACTATTACTACTACTATTACTAATACTATCACTACTACTAATATTACTACTACTACTACTACTACTACTACTATTACTACTATTATTACTATTACTACTGATACTACTATTACTACTACTACTACTACTAATACTTTTGATACTACTGCGTCAAAGAGATGCCTTTTTTTTTAATGCGTGCCGATACTGCACTAGAGTCCTTCTTGCATTCATACTAATAATAACCTAATAATAACCTAATAACTAATAATAATATTACTACTACTACTATTACTACTACTATCACTACTACTAATATTACTACTATTACTACTACTATTACTATGACTGCTACTATTACTACTACTATTACTACTACTACTATCAATTCTACTATTATTAATATTATTATTATTAGCACCGCGTCTTACTACCCATTCGGGTTATACGCACTTACGCTAATGTGTAATGGTAGGGTGATTGTGATATGAAATGGAGGACCTACAGTTTAACGTGGAATCCGAACCACGGTGGAGGCCTGGCATTCCCCACATTCACAAGATGTCTTGTCAGAGGTGAAGGAAGGGTTTGGTAATCAGATAAATCTTTGCCGGGACCGAGGATTGAACCCCGGCCGCCAGCATAGAAGTCTGACACCTTACCCCTAGACCACCAGGTCACCATAATTCTACTATTACTACTACTACTACTATCACTACTATTACTACTACTAATATTACTACTACTATTACTACTATTATTACTATTACTACTGATACTACTATTACTACTACTACTACTACTACTACTACTGATACTACTGCGTCAAAGAGATGCCGTTTTTTTTTTAATGCGTGCCGATACTGCACTAGATTCCTTCTTGCATTCAGACTAATAATAACCTGGACCAATGTTTTCCGCTTACACCGGCGCAAGTTTGAAATATGTGCCCAAATCCCTAGTCACTAAAAGGAGCAGGCGCGATTTGAAAGGAAAGTTGCGCCTTTTATTTGCCCCCACTCAGGACTAGGCGCAACTATTAAATCATGATTGCCACTTCAATAAATTTAAATGGTGGCATTTTATCATAATAGCTTAAAATACAATTAGTTAACTGTACTCGAATTAATAATAAAGAGATTAAAGAACATACGTCTGTCAAGCATAACATTTGTTTCAATATAAATAGTGGTAACAAAGCAATTACTTACCTTTTACTGTTGAATTTTTACATTAAAACAAAGCAATGTAATCTCTTGCACTATTACAAAACAAAAGGTCAAACAATACCACGAACTCTGTAGTATTTGTCTAGATTAAAAGAGGTTTGTATTCCTCCAACTCCAAAGATATCTCGTCACTAAATATGGCGGTTAGTATAGCTTTAAAAAAAAGTTTTTTAAAGTTTCTATAAATGATTTATTAATGGAACCTAAGCTTTAAGCTAATACTATAAATAAATGCTAAATAATATACTAATATTGCTTTTGTAAAACACCCAGAAAGAAGCCACTTCTAATTACAAGCAAAAGGTTTAGAAATCGTTGTAATGGCTGTAACTTTCATTTGAGATTTAAAATAAAGTAGCCTTTACTTTGAAAGTAAATTCTTCACAAGGATTGGTCGAAAAGAGCGCCATTAATTACGTTTAATGTGACGTAATCATGATCTTGCCACCAGTTTGCGCTTTGTTTAGTGAATCCGTAAATGTAGCAAATAATAAGGCGCATCTTTGGGACTATCTTGAGTGCAAAGTAGCGTCATTTCTAGACTTGCGCTGGGGTAGAATTGCATTCGTTAGTGAATCTAGGCCCTGGAGTTTTTACGAGCCGAAATTTAAACGCAATGATGAATATTAAAACAATAACACTTGTAAATTGAAAAACTTATCACTAACAAATAACTCAAAAAATACACTTGTCAAAACCTCGATTGAAGGCCCAATTATCGCCTCAAATGTTACTCTTTTTCCAGAGGAGAGCCCTCTGATCACCCTTTTAACTGTTGGGAGGGAGGGGGCGGGGGGAAGGCGTGGTTCCATATACCCCGACCTCCTGGAGTTCTCAACGTTGCCGCAGTCACCTGGGGATTTTTCTCATTTCAAAACGTCTAGAGTTGTCTCGCTCCATTCTCACCTCCCCACTCCCCAGATACATTTTGTGTGACACCACTGTCAGCATCATGCACTAGCGTGAAATATAAAATAATTTGAAGGGGTTCTAAATGGCTCTTGCAAGCATATCAACATGGGGAAGAGTGGACAAAGCTTAAACTATTTCAACCCGTTCAAAGTGGATAACGCTAAAATCTTGTTATTGGTTTAGATTTCATCATGTCCTCTCGTTTTTGTTGTTTTCTTGCTTTTCGCTGAATGGTTGGATCCATAGTAGCCTATTGCAACCTCCTCTTCAGATTGCTTTTAAGAAAAGCTAGATATTTCAAAATAAAGTGAATGTTCAGCCTAGTTAACGACCCCTAACAGTCGCATTTTGTGTTTAAGAACCCATCTCACACCACAAATATCTAACTTAGGTAGGTAACATATATCTAACCAGAAGTTGAATCGTGGTGTTTTTTTGTTTTGTTTGTATTATGGCTAAAAACAATGTAATTGATATTAATGAAACCATTTTACAATATTTTTAAAAATACAATAAAATGTATTATAAGAACTTTATTTTAAAATTATAAAACTATTAAACTGATTCCAATTTCACTGTTGTAAATAAATAATCCAAGAAAACGCACTTCAATATTTTTTCTGATTAGAACGTAATTTGGTAACTAATTTCCCGTTAATTGATACTAATAAAGGCTCTTAATTAATCATGTATTGAATTAGAATGTCAAAAGATTGGGTGGTCACTTGCTTTAAGAGCTCATTTCATCGCTGATTTAGCGGAAAATTATATATATATATATATTACGTTAGAACCAAAGAGTATAGAAGTGCTGTTTTATTCATTCTTCTCTTTACCTAAAGAGAAATTCGCATCAGTGCAGCTAATCCCGTGAAAAATTAAAGTTTGTCTATGTAGAGTCAAATTTTCATATAAAGGGCCTTTTAGACAAAATGTTTCACCCAAAATTTATAACATTTTACTGTTTAATTAGTGTTACGTTATAGGTATTGATAGTATATTCAAAGCCACATATTACATGAGATGACGTATGAATACGTTAAATTAGATCCAGTAGCTTTTATAGCTCACAGAGAAGATCTTATCTACGAAAATGGGATTATAATACTTTTACAATAGCTCCCATTATTTCGCAATGCAATAGTAAAAATTATAGCAATTTATGGCATAGATAATATATTATTATTATTATTTTATCACCCGTGTCTTACTACCCGTTCGGGATATACTCTTTAAGTAGTAATTACGCTAATGGATTAGGAAGGTTGAATTAGAGGAAGTGAACCCACATTTGCGTGGAATTAGAGTGGAAAACCATTTAGGATAAACCACCCCAAGTTCACCCGACCGAGATTCGAACCTCGATCTCCCCGTCCTCAGAAGTAGAGATCAACACGACAAGCACGTTAGCCAACTACGCCACCAAGGCGGTCATAGATAATAGATCATAATAAATAATCATTTTTGTAAATACACACCCCACATTAAACAAATGTTCGAAGCTCACATCACTAGGCCTACTAAGACACATTTTTTTTGACAGGTTGTTAGTTTATCATTTAGACTATTGTTTACTCATATAACTACATACAAAATACACTTTTAGCTAAACTAATGGAAAGACAGCAAATGCACTGAGAGCGTTAAGCTCTAGTCGTAAATTCTACATCCTCCATTCTTTGGTCGACATTCTACATTCCCAATGATATACATACCATTAATTTCCTTTGTCCTTCGATGAAGCCACGCAAGAGTCATCCTTCATCAGCTCCGTCTTTCATCAACTATTGGAATTCGTTATTGAGGGGCATGGACAACATTGGATTGTCTCGGGGATTCCCACATCTATAATATTGCAGAACACGGTCTTTGATACATTCCTGTTTCAAACAATTATTGTATTTCCTATTTGTGTGTAGTAATCATTATTTTAGGCTGTACAACTTTTTCTTTTATCGCCGGGCTTTACCAGCCATAGGAGATATACGCACATGTAATCTTAACGCAAGTATAGTATGATTTTGGTAGGAAGAACAGTAGAAGTTAGTTACTAAAGTTACTAAAATAATTGTAATATATTCATACATCAATTAATGTGATCTGCAGCTGTCAGTGTATATAGATATTATTAACACCTAAAGAATAACATAGATATAAAATGTTTTCAATGTTCTTCCAACCAAAATCAGAGTATATGTTAGTGATTAAGTGTATCGACATTTGTGGGGAGAAAGAGCGCGGATAACAATTTGGTAGAAACCACCCTCAGTGCACCCGAGCAGGATTAGAGCAACGATCAACTCTTGTCATCGGCAGTTCAGTCTACTGTGAGAGTGACGCCTTAGACCATTCGACCATGGAAGCAGTGCCTGTAAAATCGGATAGTGATTGAAACGCCTTTCAGCTACCTAATATGTATATATCACACTACGTTCAACACAGGGGTTAATAAAGGTTACATTTAAAGAGTAGGGCTGAGCTAGTTGGTTGATAAAGGAATTTATATTCGTGTGAAGAAAACATTCATCTTGATAAACCACATATCAAAATACACCCTCAATTCACTTGTTCGAGATTATAGCCCTTGTCTCCCGGATAACATCAATCGTTTTTAAGTATAATAACTTAAAACCACGTTGTCGCCAGTGCAGGGGAATATATTATGTGTGTGTATGTATTTGTTTATTTGGGATTCTAAGAAAAATTAGGAGTTATCAAGATTAAGAAACTCATATTTTGATTTTACTAATCCACGTATTAACTACCTGCTACGGAATATCTGCGTAATTTCATTAATATGATAAGGATAAGGAAATTAAAAATTATATTATTTTAAAAACATCTGCATGAAAGTAGGATGAGAAGATCAAATATTGCTACGATTCATAGAAAACTATTTTATAAATATAGCTATAGACTATTTATATAAAATGTTATTTTGTTTCCATACTATTTGTATGTAAAATTCTCAACTTGATAAGTTGGATTTTTTATATTTAATTGACAAACAATTATTCTCTTAACTCAAGATAAAATAATTTTGGCACAAATTTTATAGCTTAATTGGCTCAACATTTTTTGAAATAAATTTTTAATTTGACGATAAATGAATTTTATTACTAACCATTCACCTCAAAATTTTCGAATTAATAAAAGACACATCTTTAAAAATATGAATCATGCATGAAATAAATTGTAAAACACAATCGTAAATTTTCTTATATAGTGTATTGTGATTAGGAACCAGATCTTCTATAACAGTTTTAAATTGAACTACTCTTAAGTATGTTGCTCTCAGAAAAATTTAACAAATCATCTTGTTAACACATTTAAATATATTTTATACAACAGTTCTAAACAAAATTATTCAAACCATGTTTTCAAATTAAACCAATTTTTTAAATAAATTATTTGTAAATATTCCTGAAAATATCTATGTTTGTAAAAATACAAATATAGTATTATTTATATTTAAAAAACATTTCAAATGCGCACTTTGAATTGACTTATGAAGGCCATTTTTGAAATATGTTAAATGTATTGCAACTACCCTTAAATTATGGTATTTTATAAAAATAAACACAATTATTAAGTATTATTTAAAATAGTCCCCATAAACCAATTTTGGACATCTATTGTAATCATTTGAAAATTTTCAAATTTTTCAAAGATCAGCTATCAGTAAACTACTGCTGGTCAATATTAAAATATATGTGTGTATATGTATAAAGATTCTAAGAAACTTAGCAGATACCCATTTTGAACTATATCGTTGGAGCTGTTTTTAAAATATACATAACATTTCTAAAAAAGATAAAAATAAAACATTCATTAGTAAGGTAACATTAAATAATTTTCCCACTGAAAACCAGTATACATTTTTAATTGTCATGTTAAACTTTCCTAAGATATATTTATAGATTGTTACAGCCATTTTCCAAAAAGTTTGAATTTTCCCAAAATAGCTCATCAGTAAACTATTTCAATTGAATTGTCCACCAAAGAACCAAAACAAAATCGTTTCAGCAATTTTTGAAAAATTTTGAATTTCCAAAAATCCTTTATCTATAAACTAAGATAATTTAAGGGTTAGGGTCAAAATCAAAGACTGACACGTGGTATCCATATCCCTATAGCAAATACATATCAAGTTTGAACAAAATCTATAAATCAATCTCGGAAATAGGCCCAGGATAGACAAATATAATTGTAAAATCCCCTTTATTTGGTTAGAGTCACATAAAACGTAAAAATTCATCATAATCTCAATGTTAACAATTTTCAAGATTACAATACTTTGCGCTTAAGTACAAATTATGCTAATGAGTTAGGAATTTGGAAGGTTGAATATAGAGGGAGTGAACTCACATTTGCATGGAGAGAATGGAAAAAAAATTGGGGAAAAACCAACTACCAGTTCACCCGAATGAAATTCGAACCTTGATATCCCCACCCTTGGTAATCTAGCTTGACATAAAACCAGTGCGTTAGCTAACCACGCCACCAAGGCGGGTGAAGCAACAATAGATATTATAATACATGAAATATAAAATAAAAAGTATTATTTAATCACGTGTATCTTGTTATAGCTGGCCACCTAAATCAATAAAAAAAACCTTAAATAAAGAGCCGTACAAATTATTAGTTGGAAATAAAACGTTTTTATTTTGTAAACAGCGCGTTAAAACAACCAAACACGTTTTATATTACGTCATCAACTGCTCTTGTTTCAGCTGGTTCGCCATCTTATTTTATGAAGAAAATGTAGCATTTTAGAAGTTCTCGTTAAAAAGCATTTTTAAACGTGCCAAAAACGCCTGCCGCTTCTACAACTAAAGTAACATCCAACAGTTATTTAAAATTAGTTCGTGTTTCAATAATTTTAAAGTTGTTAAAATAATTTTTTTTTATTGTTTTTGTGAAGTTTTTGGCTTCCAAAAGTAACAGAAACTCAACATATGGTCTTGCAGATCATTTTTATGGTTTGGTGAATGAATTAGTTATCTAAATGAATGTAAGGTAACCTTTCGTAGCTGTCACTCACCATCTCTCCTACCTTAATGATAGCATAGGAAATAAAACTTCAAGCAAGCAATAGATTAATTTTCAAATGTTCCTTATACTCGAACGGCTTCTACCCTTATCAAAGAAATATTATCATGGTAAGTATTTAAAATAAAGCAAAGTAGAAAGCCCTTTCGGAGCTGCAAGCTTGAGCCCTGATATTGTTAAGAGAGTATTAGCATATTCTTCCTTAACAATACTAAGGATATCTTTATTAGGAGAGAGCTTTCAATGCTTACAATGGGTGGCTTTCATTGAAATTAAAGAGAATGAAATTCCAGAGGAATTAAAAGATTAAAAGTGCAGTGGAATGAAGCGTTAGATAAGATCCTGATTTTAGTATTATTACAAAATGTTATTTTGTACACATAATAGAATATTTCTTTATTATTTATGTCTAGTTTAATTTCCAACACAATTTTCAACAGTTCTTGAATTCCTTTCATTAACATCGTTGTATGTGAGCTTACATTTTTAAATAAAGAAGAAAAGATTGTTCAAATGCCGTGATGCTTATGACATTTAATAACTATTAAGTGCGTTTATTGTGGCAGTTTCAACTCAGCTCCCGTGCTAGAAATGTGTGCAGTGCATTCGTATTTGAATGATTACTCGAAACTTTCCATGGTGAAGAAGGGGGACAAAGCGACAAAGTTTCTTGTTAATAACTAAAGTATGTCCCTATTAGGACATAATTAATATTTGTGCACAATTCATAGCTGTGAAGCTATTCTAAAATGGCCAAAATGGCCTTTTCAATACTTTTTTACCCAAATATAATTTAATATTCAACGATGTTTTGCATTAGGAACATCTATTAACTCTTTATATCCATTAATGTTTAATCATAAATGATCCAAATGGAATAGTATTCGTGTAAATGAACGATTTCTAGCCAAATGTAACACAGTTGATTGGCATGTGATGCACGCTCTTAGTAAATATATACATAAATGATTTAAATAACGAAGCAATCTTTTATTTATTTTGACCCAAAATACATTTTGATTAAAAAACTGTTAAAATACGAAATTGAGCTTGAGGTCCCTTCCACCACTATCCAAAATAATTTTGTACCGCTAAGATAGACTACTCGAGAAAGAAAATATTCCTCAAAACTTGTATAGTGCTTAGTATTTCATCTTAAAACATGTATGGATAATTTTATAGCCATAAACTGTTATTTAAATATTGTAAAATTTTATTTAAAAATTTTAAAAATTTTAATTTTTATGTAATACATATATAAATAAGTTTAATAAAATGTATATTTGATATATTAAATTGAAGATTATTTTACTAATGTATTTCTACTTAATATACTGATCCTACAATTTTTGTAAATATTTGTTACTGAAATATGTTGTATGCAATATGAATGTTGGTATCAAAACGTCTATAAATCTAAAATATGTTTTGTTTGAATTTTATTTAACAATTTATTGATATCTTGTGAACTCCTGAGTATTTAAAACAAGAACATTAGAATAATAAATTGATCAAAAGACGTCTTTAAAACATAGTAAATCTTAGTAAAATTAGTTTTCTTACAGTTATAATAGACACAATTCAGTCTAGTATTACAATAATTGGTCAACGATTTTTAATGCATAAAAACAATACGATTGCCATTTTCAAATATAGCGGCTAAACAACCACTTTTCTAAACATATGATTAATATTTTTGGTACTCCACAATGGATCTAATTTAAATCCAGAGTCAAATTAAGGGAGCATAAAAGCTATTTGTGAAGTATTTTCTTTGAATCGAAATTTGACACTCGGACACAGGTATCGAACCTGAAACCTTTGGGTTAGTATTTCAATACTGTTACCATTTAGCTATCCAGTAGTCATACCGTGTCCACGGTCATTCTTTATTCATATTTTAACAACTTAACAACTAAAGTAGCTTGGCTATTTAATCCATCATGATATGCGCATTCGTACAATTGTCGGTTTACTGTTAGCAGCATAACAGCCCTCCCGATTCGAAGGTGGCTGCGTTATCTGATAACTCGTGATCTTAATTGAGCGCTCATATTTAGCTCACGATATCCACACGTCCATTCCAGACTTTGTCAGACGTCTTATGGATAGCTCAGTGGTTAGAGCATTTGCGTATTAAGCCAAATGTCCTGAGTTGGATTCCTGTTTACATGTGTCATTTTTAAATTTATAAAATATGATATTACATGCAGCTATAAACGTACTTAGCAAATATAATAGCTTGGATATTTAATCCATCATTAAGTATTGTGAAGAAACCCGCCTCGGTTCACGTAGCTAGCTAACGTGCTAGTTTCGTGTTAAGCTAGAATACAAAGGACGGTAAGATCGAGGTTCGAATCTCGCTCGGGTGAACTGGGGATGGTTTTCCCTAAATGTTTTTCCCCTCTCCCTTCACGCAAGTATAGATTCACTTCCTCTATATTCAACCTTCCCAATTCCTAACCCATTAGCGTATAACCCTAACGGACAGTAAGAAGTGGTGCTATATAAACAAAAAATTGGTAAGTGTTTGAAAAGACAATTAAGTCCCGTTATATGAGAAGCATCGGTAAAGTTGTGTCACAAGAATGTTGTTGGTGTAAAAAAAAAAAAACGACTGTGAGAAATCTTGCGCCTCTTTGATCAACCGTCCATTCTTCTCCCAATGCCAAGAAAACAGAGAGGAAAGGAAGTATTCAATTAGCCCACAAAGACAGTCAGAAGATGGTATTAAGAAGAATACAAAATACCCTCACTCCACTATCTGTGAGTCAGGAAAATTAGCTGTTGCTTATAAAATGCTATAACAATCATCTGATAGCGAAAGAATTAAACAAGACCTGTTACAAAATGAGATATTTTGAATTGTGAATTCAACCAAAGAAACTACCAATAACATAAAAGAGTGTACTAACAACCTAATTGAAAGTACTGTACATATACAGTGTAATCTAGATAATTATCATTCAAGATAAATATCGATTTGAAAGGATGTGATCGACACACAATAAATTTGTGTGTAAAGTGATAACTAAATGTTTTTCCAAAAATAAAATTAGTTTTATTTGTTTAAAATATCGAGATCTATTTTATGCTTGAAGAAGCAAATCATAAATGGTGACAATTTGTAAGTAAAAGAAAATAAATTTTCAAAACACAACCTTGTCAATAAACAAGTTGGTTTAACTCCTTTTGTTAAGTTGGTAATTAATTATTGATTCGTTATTATTTCATTAATTGGTTTAGTTAAATTTTAACTTAAAATGATATTCCCGATAAATAAAAATAAAAACCTTTGAATAATCGTATTCCTTTTTGTCAATTATGTTAACATTTGTTATCAACA
Source organism: Timema cristinae (assembly GCA_039000515.1). NCBI lineage: Eukaryota > Metazoa > Arthropoda > Insecta > Phasmatodea > Timematidae > Timema > Timema cristinae. The sequence goes on from JBCFYV010000012.1 coordinate 51,182,657, forward strand.
ATTATATCTAGACTTGTTTCAATTGTATTAATTCAAGCACATCCTCATGGTTTGACCCATTTGACCAAAAATAAAACTAAACTCTTTAAATGATTAATTTAATAGAGATATTATAAAGTTTTTAATTTTTATTTTCTATAAATATAAAACTGGTATTCATTTTATTTATATAGGAAACAGTTTAAATGTGGTTCTTTTATTATGTCATATTAACAATTGCTTCTGACAAAAAATGAAACTGTATTTTCTTTAATTATATCTACCATTGTTTGAATGAAACAGTAGATATTATGTTCTAGTTTCCAATAGAGATGCTTTTAATATTCTATGGTTTATTTTTATTGTATTGCAAATCCCGCATATATATTGTGTATTATTAAAATATTAATAATTTTTCAAGCCATGTGCTATCTTGTTAGAGATCTCGACAGTTGGGAAATAAAAATAAAAATATATAAGTTCTAATTTTCACCATATTTTTTTACCAGTCCAAGCTATCCTAAACTATCCATACTTATTGTCTGCTGTAGAAGAAGGTACAGTTAATAATAAATGTGCCCACATTTACGAGTAGGGATAGTGGGACACCATTTAGGAAAACTACCCATATTACACTCAACCGAAATTCCAGGACCAACCTCTTAATCAGTCACTCGTTGAGGAACGCCAGGGACCGTATATATAGCTAAGCTTCGGGAGTCAGCCAATTCCCCACTCGAGTTGAACTGCTTGTTATTCGTATACCGGGGGATGGGTTGAATCCCGAGACTATACTATCAATATGCCCTTACATATGCCATAAAGTTATACTTTGTGTCAAAACTCATCCCACATGGGATTAATCTGGAATTTAGATACACGATTACGCTCAAAGTAGAAATAGTATCGTGGGTTGTTTCTTTCTACACCTTTTTCTCTTGACAGAGGAAATGAGATGAATGAAGTATTTTAAATAATAATTATAAAATAGTTAAATTCGTATTTTTTTTAAATATTCAAACTAAATCATTCCTGCTAAATCCCACTTCCTGTTAATAGAGACTTAAGATTACCCAAATTATATCTGGCTTAATCTAAGTGTTATTCATGGGGTGGAGATAGTATCTTAAGTGTAGACATATGTTGTTATAATGCTGCATACATCTTATTATTAATATTTTCACGTTTTTGTAAGTAATATTATTAATAGTTTTAATGAATACATTTTCTGGTTTGAGCAAGGACATGTGATCGGTGGGTACATGATATGTGGTATTAACTTCACTTATAAAAGGTTTTTTCACTCTACTTCCAAGCCAATGAGGGTAATAACCTCTAAATTTTACCGTACTCATCCCCACTCATTATTCTAAAAGGTGAAATCGGCCCTTTTGCAGCATCGTCTAATCAAATGCGTCTCTCTCACAATATACTGGACTGTCTATAATGGAGAGATTTGGATTCAATTCTCGTACGGGTGCAATGAGCATACTACTTTACAAAATGGTTTTCAAATATCCACTAATGCAAAGGCGAGTACAATTCATCTAAATACAACCTTCATCATCCTTAACACATTAGCGTTACTAATACATAAGCGTAGAGTCCGAAAGGCTAGTAAAACGCGAAACTAAAGAAAATTCACAATTAGCTATAATATATTTTGCGTTGAAAGCTTGTGTAAGTGTATCTCATTGATATATTTATTCTTAATAAATCATTAGCATATTTTTATTCAACTTTTAAGTATGCGTACAAAACATATTTCAACATAAATTCTAGCATATTTCAGTTTTGCACTGTCGCAGAGGAAAATAAACGCTAATAGACTTGAGATCGTAAAAGCTTTATTTGAACTTTTTAATTTAAACCTTTTTTTCTTCCTTTGTGTGTTTTTTAATTCAAGCAGACGTGTTAGATTGATTGTAATCAACTTATAATGCACTAAAGTTTTATTTTTATAATTATATTATTACGACTTTTCATTTTTTTTTATTGAATTGAATAATTCTAGAAATATACCACAGACATACATTACCTGTTACGTTACATTACGTTTTATGAGACTCCAAAAGAAAAAAAAAGGTCATTTTACAATTCTTTCTGTTACCACGTTTGTCAGTCGGTCCTTGAGCCTAGATCTGAAACAGTGTTATGGATTTTGTTAAAAAATTAAATGATAAAAACAAATTTAGGGTGTTCGTTAACAAGGTGCTTTGGAAGATATTTGGTCCAAAAAAGGATGAGGCTAGTGGGAGTGGAGGAGGTTATATAATGATGAGTTACAAAACCTGTACTCATTACAAGACATTGCTAGGATAATCAAGTCTCGTAGATAACGGTGGGCGGACATCCAGTGGAAATTGGAGAATCTAGAAGCTTGTTCAAGGTATTGGGTAAACCCAATCTAGAAAGACCATTGGGAAGACCTAGACGCAGATGGAAGGATAACATTAGAATGTACCTGAAAAATACAATGTGTAATGAGAGGGATTAAATAGAACTAGCTCAAAATAGAGAGAGGTGGATTACTTTTGTAAGTGGCAATGAACGCTCAAGTCTTTAATTCCACAAAGTGTATAAGAGGTTGCATGTATAACCTCAGGTAATTTATTTTATTTTGGCTTTGGCCTTTAATTTAAGAGTAGTTTACTGATAATTGATTTTGTATTTTTTTTTAAATAGCCTTAATGATTCTATTTTTATGGGGATATCCAGGATATGCTAGACCTAATACATAACAATATATGCTTTTTTTGAGAGGAAAATTCGTTTAAGGTTAGTTTACTGATGAGTTAGTTTTGAAAATATTAAATTATTTGAAAATGGCTCTATCGATTTTGTTTAAAATGTTTAATACAGGCTAAATGTTTGACATGATAATAAAAATACAGTGCCTATACTTAAGTTTCAGTATAAATTTCAGGTTTTTTTATTTATAATATTTTAAAATAACCCAAATGATCTGGTATTAAATAAGATTCTGGTAAGATTTTAAATATATAAAAATGGGTGTGTGTACTTATGTACGTGCGTGAGAAGTTATACTTTTTTGGCATCATTAAAAAATAAAAAATAATTTAATAATATTTAGTATTAATTATGTTAAATAATAATATTTTAATTTATATCAATAAATAATACATACGGATAGTTAACCTCAATTATATTGGAGCACTTGAAAAAGTCTAAAAGCACAATTTTTTTCACTAATATTTACGAATAGTAAATAATATTAATCAAAATATTCAATTTAAATCACTACTGGGCCTGGATTCACCAAAGGGAGCAAATAGTTGCGCCAGCGCAAGTTTGAAATATGTTCCAAATCCCTATTCCCTGAAAGGAGCAGGCGCAATTTGAGAGCAAAGTTGCGCCTTTTATTTGCCACCACTCAAGATTAGGCGCAACTATTAAATCATGATTGTCACTTCAATAATTGATTATAATTTGTTTTCGTAAAAAAATGCATATATATATATATATATATATATATATATATAATGGGAACGTCATCTATTTGTCTGAATACATAGTTATATATGTAATTGTGAAATCAAATCAAATAAAGATAGGGAACATTACATGTATATTTATTATTGTACAAAGAAACACTTTTTAACTACTAACCAGAATACAAAACAACAAACAAAACTATATTTTCTCTTTTGATTTACAATAGAAATACATACTGTGATTACTCTTTGGATTTGGCGATCAAGTTAAACATAAAAATAATTAATTCTACATTCAAAAGAAGAATACACCATTTATCGCGTGCTTTTAGACAAAATATTTTTTTTAATATCAATTTTTTTAAAAATTTAATTCGTTATATTAAAATCCTAAAAATCTTCCGGTGAAAATTAACGTAAAAATTAATATATTCAGTTGTTCTCAATCGAACAAACAAATAAATAGAGACTCTCTTTTATAATAATATTAAATAGATGAATATAATGCAATATTCACTATTGAATGAAGTATTTTATGTTTTCTGTCTAGCTTGGTCACCAAGAAAAATTATCAACTTCATATCCAAGGAGATATTACAGGAAATATATCAAATTCAAATATAATATAGTTTAGTTGGTTTAGTTGTTTCGAAATGACTTTACTAGGTAAATAGTGTTTCTTTGGCAAATAAAAAAATTACTCAAGAAATATTTTACTTATTTATTTGATTTAATCCTCTATTTATTTACATTGATAGCTTTGTATACAAAAAAATAGACTTCTATCATGGAAATACAACTTAAACACTAGAATAGCAAAGAAAATATCCATACAAATAAAATATAGCGTGTATTCGTGTAAAAGTAGTGTAAAGTAAAGTTACATAAGTAGGAACTGCTTGGAGATGTATAAACGTGTTCACATCAAACAATTATTTTTAACTTCAATAAGAAATTAACCACCTATACAACTTACCTCCGGTGCAGGTAGCTCCAAAAACCAAGAAATCTAGAGAGATTAAACTTTATATAATTATTGTAGGAAGTCTGATGTGTGCACCTTGAGCTTTTAATTTTCATTCGATAGCCTGATGTCTTAAACCACTTGACCACTGATTCAGATTGCTCATAAATTAAAAAAAATAGGGTGCTGAAATTCAACTTAGGTCTACTTAAGAAACCTAGTTGTACATCTTGACGTATGGTTTTTTAAACTTTTACATGTTGTGGTGATCTTGATACCTTAAACCACGTGACCACAGGTGTAGGTAGCTCAAAAAAAGAACCTTGAATACTTGAGTCTTTCATTTGTTCATAGGGAAATCCAACTATATGCATCTTGGACTTTTTTTTTAATCAACAACTTGACCATACTTATTAATGGCAAGCCTGATGATACCTTATACCACAATAGCACGTATATGGAAACCCCAGAACCAAAAGATATGAAAAAACGGAAACACGTCATTGGCTACGTTCTTCGAATAATCTTAGTCTTAGTTTTTTTTACACATATGGTGAGCCTGGCGTCTTAAGCCCCGCTATCACCATCGTCGAACCAAAGTACAAACCAAATATTTTTTGTTATTGATGCAGTTTTGGTTTAAAAAGAAGGTTCCTCCCCACCCCCACCCCTTATATTAGCTTTATCGATGATACATATGTGAACTAAATATGAACTAAATATGAACTAATTAGTGATAAAAGTCCAAAAACCATATGTTTAAACCAATATGGCTGCGATTAGAATAGAAGATAATTTATTTTCTACCTTTCAATTTGACTGAGGAATACTGTTAATATATTTATTATTTAGTATATCCCCCTTAAAAATGTATTAGCTTGTGAAATTGAAATTCATAACCAGTTTGGCTAATTTTCTTTACATTTAATGTTTTTACATCCATACCATACAACGTTGAACTATTACTATAAAGAAACTATCTTAGTAACTGGAGGTACTTTGTCTTCTATGGTTGGGCTTATATTCTTGCATAGCGCATTGCTAATAGCGAATAGTGCATACCACATATTGCAAAAGAAGTTTAAATCTAATATCTCAATGATGATATTCATAATCGAAACATCGTGAATATTGAATAGTGCATAATGCATATATTTGGTGTAACTTTAACTTCCTATATTATCCATGGACTTGGGCATGGACAACTCTTGTATCAGCCAATGAAAACTGAAGGAGAGGCCAACGCTAGCAGACGGCAGACGGAAAATATATTTTGATCATGTTTAAAATTTCTTTTGTCACCCATACTTATTTGTTATTAACGAATTTTATTTGTTTTAGCATTAATGAGTACGATTGCATATACGATTAAAAACAAAGAGGATATATTGAATTCTTGATTCTGATATTGAAAAATAGGTCATAATATTCTTGAGTTTTGAGTTTTTGACAAAAAAACTGTTTTTTTCGGAATAAAAACTGAAAAAAAACGGAAATTGACTCGCGCTACCTGCACCCTACCTAAAATACGAAATTTCCCGGATGGTCATTAAAAAGTGGTACAAAAAAGTATGAAAAGTAAAATCTATCTAAAAAAAAAAGAATTTATATCACTAAAGTTTCCACTGCCCTTGCTACGGTCGTCCGGCCATTCATGAGGTACGTCAATCAGTTGGTTTCCGCTCTTTTGGTTGCTATGCTAGATTAGATTCCTGTGTTTATATGACCTTTCTAATTAACTAACAAACCCATTGTGTCAGAAGTCATTACAAAGCCACAACAACAAATTACACGGCGTCTTCCTGTCTTGTGTGTAGGTGTGGTTTTACCAATACCAAGAGAAGGGTCTGTGTCGTAACATATAAAGTTCGTTAACGAGTTCTCGAAATTCAATCTAGAGAAGCACCCACTCTTAGCTTGTTGTCGTGTTTATCTGCATTTCATGTCCTCTAAGCCAGTAGGTGGGCTTATTCAATAAATTCTGTCTTTATCAGCTGGAAAATATGGGCATATAATAGGTAAAGTGTTAAAACGGTCTAGGTTCATTTATATATTTATATAACGTGTTAAAACCCAGACAATATTAAAAGTATTATATATTTTATAGTATAAATATATAAAATATTATGTGTAATACATATTATTAAATTAATTTAAACTATGTTAGTAATTTTCAAATAAATATTTGTTCATGTGAATCTTTTGTTCATGATGCCAATTATTGCATAACCATAAATAAAAATACCATCATTATATTTATCTTAAATTCGAAAATGTAAAAATGACACGGGAAACAAAACCGGGACCCTTGGCTTGATGTCTCATTGATTAACTACCCTCAGCATGGGATGAATCCTGGATCGCTCAGTGGTGTGGTAAGTATGCTATGAACATTTCAAAAGCCCCTATTTATAAACTTAAGATATTTAAATATTGTTTGAGTGTTTTGAGTAATCCCGCCATGTTAATGGAAAATTTTAACTTTCTATCTCGCTTAAAAGTGTGTGTTTCTGTATAAATGTCACCCCCTTTCCCGTATTTCCCAGAGTCCTATTTTAAAATTTGATATTATATGATTTTTTAAAATTATTTTGCGTGGTCCCGTGATCTTGCTGATTAGCTTAAATTTCATACCAATCTTATAAGTAGTGCTGTTTCTATTAGTTTTGAAAGCTTTTCCATCCCCTATTTCACTAACTCTGAACTTGGAATTTCATAATTATTTAATAATTGTTTGATAATCTGGAGCTGTACCTTTACCTACGTGCAAATTTCAAATTTCTACCTTACCTGATAGGTTATTTCTATAAATGGACCCCGAGTGGCATGGCGGTCTAGGGTTAAGATGTCAGACTTCTATGCTGGCGGCCGGGGTTCAATCCTCGGTCCCGGCACAGATTTATCTGATTTCCAAACCCTTCCTTCACCTCTGACAAGACATATTGTGAATGTGGGGAATGCCAGGCCGCCACCGTGGTTCGGATTCCACGTTAAACTGTAGGTCCTTCATTTCCTCTCACAATCACCCTACCATTACACATTAGCGTAAGTGCGTATAACCCGAGCGGGTAGTAAGATGTGGTGCTAATAATAATAATAATAATAATATAAATGGACTCCCAATTATTGGCGCCTCATTTTGAAATTCAAGTAGTTTTTCTAAGAATCCTCAGAGATACAGCTATGCCAGATTTCAACCTATTCGGGAAATGGGAATATATGTGAGTGAGTGAGTGAGTGAGTGAGGGCTTTCGCTTTTACATAATATACAAATAATACTTACCTATTCAAAGGTCAAAGATCCATCTAATTGATACGTAGCCTTATATCCGTAGTTAACATGGTTACAAAAACATTAAGTTTAGTAATCTTATATATTTTATTCTCATTTATTTTAAATTATATTAGACCAAATGTGTTTGTTTATTTTCTTAAAAACAAAGCATGTTGATCATCACGTGTTTCTAGCTGATATTGCTAACGTGGGAATAGCTTTGGCACTCAAGTAGATTCTAATCTCTACTCTTGGCAAAATTGTAAATCAGGAATGGCTAATTTTTATTTTTAAGTAGTGTGATGACATACATTTGTTTATTGAATACTCATGATGAACAGGGACCGGATTCATAGGCAAAAAAAAACACTTTAAAATAGGCAGGCAAATGAGCACTAAAAATATAGGATATAGGCACCCAAAAAGGTGCTTTAAAAAATAGGCACACAATAATCAATGTAAAATTTATTTTATTAAAAGCTACTTACTACATTTAATATACATACAACTCAAATTGCTCTGAAACACTATATACTTTTTTAGATTTTCACTAGTAAAATTTGTTCTGTGGTCCAATAGAATATTTTAATAGTTTGAAAAGCTTCTTTCAACTTCACAGGATGTCAGGGGACAAAATTTTAAATTTGACAGTTCTGAAGTGTTTAAACTTATCTCCTGCAATGACGTGCTTTGCTCTTAATTTAAAAATATCTTTGAAATTAAAATTTGAAAAATAAATAAATAAATGGATTAACAATCAAAAAACTTACGGATACGTATTGGGAATTTTATTAATTCTTCCTCAATGTGAATTCATCGGGGATCTGCCTGTTTGTATATTTTGTGAGTAAACCTTTTAAAATGGGATTGTTTAGTTTCATCTATGTTATATTCACGGCTACCATTACAGAACACAATTCAGAATAAAACTGTTCAAATTTTCAGGAAATAAAACTTGCGAAATTAACATTTAACATACAGTTTGTTCTTTTAAACTTTTGCAGTGCATCACTCTTTGTTTGTGTTTGTCTAAATGATATTTCTTGTCACATTTTACCTAAAAACAATGATTTTTTTTTACACAATCTGTTATTTTACTAACCATAATTGACTATGTCTAGCTATTCTGAAATAACACTAAATCCGTTAAAATATATATCAAGAAGTATAAATCTTAAATCCGTGAAAGAGTTTAAAAGTAGTTTACTTGTATTGAAAAAACACATGGATATCGAATGTTTATTTTTATTTTAAAGCAATTAATTAATGGAATAATATATGTTTTTAAATATTGCAAACCTATTTAGAATCCTATTGTTAAATTTAATGATATGGATACTAAACTTAACTCTTTGGTACACGATTGGCAGATGATTTTTCCATCTGTCGTGAAATTAGTATCACCACCATTCGGTAGGAATTTCCACCACATCTAGCACAGGAAGTGTTTTAAACAAATGAGTAAACAAACCCACCCAGACACCAAGGCAGAAGTTGACTCTAAAATACACAATCACATACTGAAATAATGATGGTTAAACCTAGTGGTAAATTATTCTAATCTCCACGTCAGTCAGGCTAAGGTTGTTGGACTACGTCACACCTCCCCCTCCCATCCCTCTACTCGCTCCCATCATAATAGTCCTTATTATTGGGCGCGATGTTCTAAACTAGTATGTCACGGTCAGGCTAGGTCACATGTTCCCCTCCCCCTCCCATGAACCCCTTTCAAACCAAATCTTTCATTTCTATAAACTAGACACTCTTTCATTAAAAAAATATATTACAGAGAAAAAAAGTCTAAATAGGCACAAGTAAGGCTCTTATTCATATAATAGTCAAAAACCGAAAGAATAGGCAATTCTAGGCATTATAAAATTAACATACCGTACTTGTAATAACATGAAATACATATATATATATATATATATATATATATCATCTGCCTATGTCTTACGATAGAGGGAAAAAAAAGGCAAATAGGCGAAATCCGGTCTCTGATGATGAATATCTAAGTAAAATAAATAAGCCATGCATTTTTTTAAAAAGAATTTGTCTTCAACTTCAAAGAAGAGCACACTTGGAAAGGCTTACACAAAAAGCTGTCTTTTATCTCTTTTGTTCCTGCTCTTCTCTTGTTGATGAAAAGGACTGCCTTCATATTCCCCTGCTGTGTGAAAGTCACGTGGAGCATGGCACGTGACCCAAGAATTGACGTACTTCTACCCCGGTGGGGGTGACGTCATAACCTTCCAAAGTCAATGTAAGAGACAGGCTTGACGATGCCAATACATCTGGCCACGACTCTACCAGTGGCGAGGCAATTTAAAACCTAGATACATACCTAAGCAGTAAATCATACCTTACCCCCAAATTCTTAAACACATTTCCAAATACTTTTTTATTTTTTATTTGTAAAAACTAGAAATAAACTATAATACACCAAACAAAAACTTAAATAGTGGTAATTATTTGTCAATCAAGGAATGAAAATAAATTTAAAATTATATTAAAAAGCCTGAATTAATATCTAGTTGGGTGAATGGATTGATAACTACCCCCTTCCATGGGCACAATAGTGACGTTTCGCAGTGGAGGAAATGGACGTATTGTGCTCAGCGACTGAGTTACACCGGTACCTGTACAACATGAACACATCCAGATTCGTTAAGAGAGCTTCTCTTTCCCACGCGTTTCGAGAGACGTTGCGAAATGTCACGCGTCCAAAGTTCTAAAAGATTTAATATCGAGAAAATTTAGTGGAAACGTTTGACTCTTATGCATTTTATTTTGAGATTGTAGAGGGTGAGTCCAGTGTATAGTTGTATTTTATGAAACAGTGGAATTTACAAAGGAAATTATTCCAAAGTCCTTTATTGTGCTATAATCATATGTTTAAATGGGATATTTAATCTCCAATTTCTGAATAATTTATCAGTGCATGACCTAAATACTAATTCAATCCAAGCCTAACATAACACATTTAATCCATGTGTCAAGCTTTAGATCTTAGACAGAAAACTTAATATTACACATTTAATCCTAGCGTAAAAATCTATATATCTTTAAGACATAAACCTAATACTACACAGTTAAACCCAACGTCAAGCTTTGTGTAGGACCGAAAACCTAAATTTACATATTTAATCCTAGCATCAAGATTTATATGTGTGCTAACGTGAAACACTTCTCACAAACAGAGGTACGTGTTTGGTATAATTTAGGACTGAACCAGGATATCAGGATCCCTTAGACTTTTATACAGATACTAAGCTTGGTTAGTTACAAAAAATTAAGGGTTTTAGTGTAAGGTCAGCATAGTGCTTAGGAATAAAATCAACACTATAACTTATGTATTAGTTCATTTAAGATCATGAACGAGTTGTGTTTAGTGTCTTATTTAAGCCGCAGTTGGATATTATTAAAACTTATCAAAATTGTTATACACAAAGCAATTTTTCTAACCAATAAAATGGTAATTTTCATAATTTTGATTTTTGTTTAGTATTTAACTAGCAGTTTTACCCTTTATTGGCCCGGTTCAGTAGCATCAAAACTATATGAAATTGGGACGTTCAATCTCCAGCTTCCCAATTTGTAATACAGAAATGTTAAAAAAAAAGAACATCAACAGTTCACCAAAGACATTAATTAGGTAATAAACTCTTTTAAATAAATACATTGAATGATAAGATTATGATTGTCGAAAGGCATCACGGCTCATCGAATCACGGTTCATCGAGCTATGTTGCCAGAATTTGTTTATTTTAATTGTTACGTCACTGCAAGATAGGCTCTAATTTATTCTTCAATTTTTAGGTTTGTTAACACAATACTAAGGGATCCCCTTTAAGATAACAATAAATGTTGTATTCGTTCATTTATAGATTTTTCATCTTTATACAAAACTCAAATTGAGAAGTTTTTTCTATTAACAAATTTTCACACCCTATTCTTAAATTCCAAACGATCCAGCTTTTACTGTTACTGTGGCAAAGTTTTTTTTACATGAAAAAATGATTTTATAATAATTATGTAAATAATTTAAGATACTAACGCACCCCCTACACCCACCCTCACACACATACACCTTTTCATTTCCCACATTCTCAAGTTGAAAATTGAAGGTTTGTTTGATTATTTTATATGGTTTACTTACGATTTTGCCAAATTTATGTTTTAAAGCACATCAAAAAGTAGGGTTCTATATTAGTTGTATCAAATTTAGGCTCTTATATTTACACTTCTTTAATTTTGAAATTACCCGCCTCGGTGGCGTAGTTGGCTAACGCGCTTGTCGTGTTGAGCTCGACTGATGAGGACGGGAAGATCGAGGTTTGAATCTCGGTCGGGTGAACTGGGGTGGTTTTTCCTAAATGGTTTTCCACTCTCCCTCCACGCAAATGTGGGATCATTTCCTCTAATTCAACCTTCCCAATTCCTAATCTATTAGCGTAATTAGTACATAAAGCGTATAACCCGAACGGATAGTAAGACGCGGTGCTAAATAAAATTTTGAAATTCGATATGTTCAGATGTTAGGCGGATATCTGGGAAAGTTTATTGACTTACCTGTTGAACTTCCATTTTATATAACACCAAAAAGGGTTTTAGATTAGTTTTATAAATATTGAGATCCGCCCCCCTTTTCACAATTTACTGCTTCTTCATTTTGAAATTTAAGGATCAGACCTCAATGGTTGTTTGGGGTGGTTCTCATACTCACTTGACAAATGTCATTCTTCTGCCACACTGAGAAGTAATTTATTGTTTTAGTTTTGGGAAATTTTTTAACCTTTTATTTCACCAGCCTCTTTTCTAAATAGTAAATATCTAGCACTAATTATTTTATTGGATTTATCTCTCTATATTCCTGGAAAATTTGAATTTTCTGCCTCACTTAAATGTGTTAACTTCTTTTTACTTAACCTCCCTGGTTCAAAATGATATAACTTATATCATTAGTCAATTTTTTTTATGTTTTTGGAGTAAAATACTCAGAAATGTTTGTTGTTTAATTTTCTTTGCACAGTATGTTACTACCTGTCCAGGTTATACACATGTATACTAATTACGAAATTGTGTTGGTGATTAGTAAGATTGAATTTAGAGGAAGTGTACCCTCATTTTCATGGAGGGAGAGTGCTAAAATATTTTATAAAAACCAGACTCATTACAGAAGACCGGGATTAAAACCCTGATCTCCCTGTCACCGGAGGTAAAGTATATTGCGATAGTGACGCCTTAAACCATGCGGTCACCGAGACAGGTAACTTTTTTGTTAGTTTTATAGTTATTTAAGCGTTCGCAAACAAAATAGTCCTCTATTATTCCAGACACGCAAGTGCATGTTTGTAAGTCGACTCTCGTGGCATCTAATGTTCTTATTCCAGCAGTCCAGTAGCGTAGGGAAGGGATATTTAGTTTTCAGTGGCTGTCTTGAGAGTAGATCTGTTACCATGGAGACAGTGTGAGGAACATCTCATGCACTTCCCTCCCGACCGATTAACTCGTGGGCTAGATTTCCCAAACTCGAATGGAAGAAAGCAGTCTATTGATCTAACACTTTTATTATTTATTGCGGTTTCTTGCTACTTCCAGTCCAAGCTATCCGGATACTCCACTAAAAGATTTAAGGACACGCGATAAGGAGGGTGAACTTTAAGAAAATGAAATGGCAACCATCAACACAGATAGGGGGAAATTACATATGGTTAAGATCAATGCAAGTGTAATATTATAATTAGGTGTCCTCTATTTTGATATGGCTATTGCCTTCTTCAAATTAAGTTCTACAGCATGTCCTCTCAGAAAATTCCTTTTTTATATCCTGAGATTTTATCTTCTTTCCTTGTTTGAACAGTTGCATTCGTGGTCTAGTGGTCTCCTTCTCCCTTACAATTCACCTTCAATGACACAGTCTTCAAATTCCTGGTCAAATATGGATTTTTGGGGTGTATCCAATGTAGCTAGTGCCTAAATCTTCCACAAGGAGATGGTAAGGGATTATCTTAGAATTAAATCATTATTGAATAGATCTAAAGTACTTTTTAACATAAAGAGGATTGCAAGTGATATTATTTTTTAAGCTCTCAATTGAGGAACCCCAAACACCTCGTGTCATACGGCCCTGTCAGGAATTAAATGTGATGAAATTAAAATGTATAACTACAATATAAAAGATAAATTGATAAATTGTCTGGGACTGAGCACTGGTCCTTCAGATCAGATCCAAGATAAATAGAAGTGTTGCAAAACATGTAGGCCAATTTTTAATGCATGACATTGAGTCAGTCAGGCGTATTATTTGTTCTGCCAAACTACTAGTCGTGTCATTGTGTCAAAGTAAATATGCAGCATCAGTGCGGTCAAATTAGCTATTAAAGTACTGTATTTCCCAATTTTTTTGTATATTTTCAAAGTCCCATTTTTAATAGTGAAAATCTAAAACTTGATCCAAATATAGTTTTAATTTAAAGCAACTAATCTTAATAAATACATCCCTAGATCCACTACAGTGACTTTTCAAGCTACAAGGAGAACACATATTAATAATTTGTAATATTTTTTAAAATATATTTTTAAAGTGGCACCTGGACTTGAAATCAAACCAAGACTTAAACCTGAGCATACTAATGCTCTGCCAACTGAGCTATTTATTTTATCCGTTTATCCATTGCATTAATTGTGAGCCCCATTTAAACCATATAAAATGTTTTTTTAAATGTACAGTATTGATGTAAATAATTATTTTCTACGCAATCAGGAATTGAATCAGGTTACTAACCCTCCTTCATTTTTTTAGTATCTTATCCATAACAAGACAAAACCATATTAAAAAAGTATTTTAAACAAACTGAATATATTATTAAGTTAAAAAAATATTCGTAGACATAGTTTTCTATTTATGAAACGTGGTCTGACTCCTTATCTCATAGCGTGGGACAACTTCAGATAGAAGGAGATGATGGAATGCTAGTTTTTTTACTAATATTAGCTGTATGATGGTATTTTAATAAATATTATACATTTTTGATATTATATAAAAACATTTTCGATATCTATGTGTCACAAAAATCTTTTTTCATTTTGTGCATTGTGAATCCGTCCGGGATACAGATTATTAAAAATAATCAGGTTAGGATGAGTAAGCTGTTACTTGAAGGAAATATATGAGAATTTGTTTGGAGGGAGACTGGAAAACATTTAATAAAATATACCATTAACAAATGAGTTGGATTAAAAAACCCAACTTCCCATCACCATTCATCAATTATATTGAAAAAGGGACGATTTTAACCATTTGACGGACACCGATGTCAGTTATTTCACAAAAATTCAAATATTTTCTAATATTATTAAACATTCTACTGGTTTTTATTTTAAATTATAAACTTGTTTTCAAAAAGAAAATTCCAATTTTTATTTTTGTTGTCTAATACCAAAATGATCTCCCATGGTGTAAATTTTTCCTTCTCGTTTATTCTTCTGATCACACCTCTGTATAGGTCGGACAAAGGATGAACGTGAGAAGGATAAAATAATAAGTAAATCTACCTACATCGTGAAATTGAATTTCTAGTGCGATAAAATCCCATCTTTCTTTTGAGTAGTATTAAAGTTCATTTTTAATATTCCATTTTCTCTTCACTCCAGTTGTCCGTCTACGTTTGCAATGATGAGGAAAGGGATTATATTTTCTTTTAAATACATGGGGAAGGCTATTCAATTTCTTCTTATTTGTATTCAAAATATTTTTCAAATAATATTTCCACAAGTAAGCAACGTGATGTATTTTTTTACTTAACGCGAGAAGATATTAGGAATTACAATTCCTTCCCAAGGTCACAAAGATAAGACGTAATATTAAAAAAATATTTGAAAAATAAGAAATAATTCAGTAAAACCTCAACTTCAGGGGAGTATATAATCAAGATTATATAAAGTCAAGAATAACTAAAATAATAGATAAGGTACAAGGTATTCAAAAAAATCATATATTTCACATGTATCAGATAAAAATGTATATATTTGTTGGATTTTACAGATGTTACTTAAAAATTTATAATACGACTTATAAAAAAAACTCCATGGCGTCAGCCCACAGTTGTTGGTGAAGACAGTGTCAATTTCTTCTGCGGATAGAGGGTCTCATGTGGTCAGCACAAAGAACTCTACGGCAGTTAATCTTAGTTTTCCTTACTAGAACCGCTACTCTCTCATTCAAGTAGGTCTACTGAGCCCTTAATTGCTACTAAATATTTAATAAAGTTATTAAAGATGCGTGTGGTAAAGTATAGATAAAATAAATTATATTTTAATCATTTACTTACTCTATGGCAATAGGAACTCTAAGTTCATTGCCGCACTTAGAAAAGTACACCACCTATCCCTATCTTGAGCTAGTTCTATCCAGTCCACCTCATTACACCTTATCACTTCAGATCCATTCTAATATTATTCTCCCATCTGCGTCTAGGTCTTCAAAATAATCTCTTCCCAATGGCCCTGCCCCTCAGTACCTTGAACAAGGTTATAGATTTTCTCAGCTACGCTGCAAGTACTGGCAATCGTAATTTACGAGACTTGATTGTCCTAATAATGTCTCGTTAGGAATACAGCGTTTGTAACTCATTATTATGTATCCCGGTAGCTTCATCCCTTTTTGCCACCAAATATCATGTTTTCCAACACCCTATTTTTTATCATTTAAGGTAAAAAAAACAAGTTTCACTTCTATAGATAACAATTAATAACAATGGCAATAAAATTATCTGTGAAAAGCGTGAAGTAAAACATCAGTTTCTGTCTTGCACTCTCGCCGTCAGGGCTAAAGTAGCAAAGCAGACAATTTTATTCCCTCTAGCTAGGAGAAGAGTATACTATACACCGAGCTCCGACGCTGGTCGGGGAGTATAGTTCGTATCCCGACGCCGCCACGGCTGGACCTGAAGCATTGGTCGCAGTAACGTACCTTTAAGTAAATCGCGGGTTGTTTGGACAATAACAATTGTTAATTACTTTTCAATGTGGATTAGCTAAGTGTGATTATTAGCTGCCCGAGCAATGTACAAATTATTAAGTGAATATTGCTAAAGAAATGTCTTATAAATATTTATTAAACTGTTCCGTGAGTCTTTGTAAGCTCACGTTTGAATCACCGTCACACGATCCTTATCCACGTGTCAACAAACTGAACTTTATTGTAAGGACACTTAAAAAGAGAACGTGGCGTACTTCATTTGTTCTCACGAGGCTGATTTGACCCCGTCCCAGAGTCTAGAACCCATGCCTCACATGATATCTGAAAGTGCTGGGGATCAAACCATGGACCTCTGGGTCTAATGGCCAGGAATTCTGACCATTATACCACAAGGAAAGTCAAATATTATCCAAAAGAAAATTGCAATTTTCTTTTTTCCAATGGAAAATTAATTTTACGGCATTATACATGGGCGAAATTTCCAATTTTGATTAAATCATCGCAATTATTTGAGATACGAAATAACTTTCCATTTTGAAGATGTAATACTATTAAATATAAATTTATTTTGTTTGAGAAATATTTAAAAATTTTTATCTATAAGCAAACATATATTTCTACTTCCTCAAATCGATATAAATAATTGTGATCGTTAAAAAAATCATCCTCGAGATTTTAACGATTCCTTACGTTTTATGTGAACACTGACACAAAGAATTGGGTTTTACAATTCTGTCTCTCTGTCTTTCCTGGCCACGGATCTAAAAAGTTTGATGGATTTTGTTCAGATTTGATATTTAGATTTTACAAGGCTGTGCCACGAAACTTTCTTTTTACTCTGGCTATTCAATTAAGGGTTGTTTACTATTACTAATTTTATTGACTTCCAAATTTTTAGCACAATTGATAGTATTTGATTGAAATGACAAATTAGCATTGTATAATTAATTTTTAGGAAAAATTCATTGAAAGTAGTTAACCGAGGGAAAATTTTAGAAAATTCTAATATTTCAAAAATATATCTAACGATTTTGTTAAAGTGTATATATATAAATATTGTAGTATGAAAAAACAATCTTTATTTTTTAGGGTATTAAAAATAATGTTTGGCGTAGTTTACTGTTACTGACTTTTATTGTAATTCAAAAATTAGAGATATTTTAAAATATAACCCTAATTATTTGATTCCAAATTGGTATCGTCTCTCTTATTAGACATGCCAAACAGCAATATTTACTTGGTTTTGGGTAAAAATTATGTTAAGAGTATCTTGCTGATGAGTGATTTTTGAAAATTCTATTATTTAGAAAATGGCTATAACGAGTGTCAACCAGAATGATTCAACACATTGATCCAACTGGGTCAAGAAAAAGGACAGACAACCTGGTTGTAGCCATACAAAAAGTTAAACAACTGAACACGACGTCCACGGCGTCATTAAAACAACTAGTCTAAGGACTAAAAAGGAAGTACTGTACTTGTGGAGAAAAGCAACCTTTAAGACTAGGTCCTTATTACCTCTGGAGCTCAAGGCTTCTATATTTAAGCTATGTCATATGGACATAGGGAAAACTTAGTCACTTGGACTAATATAAGAAATCTGAAAGACTTGAGAACACATTAGTGTCATTTTGACCACACCAACTAAGTCAGAAGGACACAAAACAAAATCTAGTCACTTTGACTGAAATAAGAAATCTAGATAAATAGTCGCCTCGACTTAACAATAAATGCATATAAACATAAGTGTCTACATAAACAAGCTGAAGTACACGATAAACATTATATCGCTCGACTATATAAACTAGTTGAGACATGATAAAATTATAGTCGCTCGATATAAACTAAGTCTAAGACATGATAAATATTAGTCACCTCAACTATATAAACTAAGTCTAGACTGTAAACATTAATCGCCTGACTATATAAACTAAGCCTGAAGTACACGATAAACATTATAGTCGCCTCGACTATATAAACTAAGTCTGAGACATGATAATATTATAGCGCCCGACATTAAACAATTGAGGACAATAACATTATATCGCCTCGATATATAAACTAAGTTGAAGGACATGTAAACTTATCGCCTCGACTATATAACTAAATCTGAAGGACATGATAAACATTTAGTCGCCTGTATTAACTAATCTGAAGACTACATCAATCTAGTATTTGACTAGACCAGTCTGTGGTTATATACCCTTGAATTAGAAGATCGAAGAGGATTTCCCTCGACGACGTGGTGAGACCCACGATCCAAACTTCATGGCGAGCTGATACTTCTGTAGGTGATAGAGCGGCGTTTCCTTCTTCGATGATACGTTGTGGTAGTGAATCTGAGTGGCACTCATTATATACGATTTCTCTTACCAAACAGAAATAAAAAGAATAAGGCTTAAACTAAGGCAATGGGAAAGACAGATATAAGGGGGGAAAGGAAAAAAGAAAAGAAAATTGGAAGGAACGCCGCAAGAGCAGCAGCGCTTTAGGCTCGTGACTTCGATCCCAAGCCGGTCCCATCCATTTAAACTATTGGGTGATGCAGCGAGGATGTGTGTGAGATTTGCCATGCTGATGCCCCGCCATACTCGTAATTTCTTTGAAAGCATTGTGATTGTATCCGAGCCCATCTAGTCGTGAAAGTAGATGTTGAAGCATATTATTCCTAAATATGTCAATTTTAATTCTCATCTTTGGATTCCGCTATAATAATTATCATAATTTAGTATTTTTATGTAGGCTCGTGTGTAGCTATATGTCAATTTTACCTAATTGACAAGCTACAGGAGTACTTGACACAAACAAGACAAATTAAGACATATACTTGTTTTGGGGGAAGACATTTTGTTTTGGATAGTTTACTGATGAATGATTTTTTTTTTATTTGAATATTTAAAAAAATTGCTATATTTCGATTTGGTTAAAAGTTGGTATCGGGGGAATATTTTACACTATAAATAATAATGTAGGCCCCTACCTTTATTCATCCAATATAAGTTAATTTAAGAGTAATTTACTTTCGACAGTAAAGAAAACATTTGATTTTTTAATTGACCCTGAAAATTTAATTCAAAATGAGAATCTGTAAATATTTTTTATGATAAATAAGAAAACAATTTTATTTTTTAAAATACAAATAATTTTAATGTAGTTAACAAATAATTTATTTTTGAAAATATAAGTTTGATTGAATATATATGAACAATTTTGTTATAAGGAGGGATTAATGTTATTAACAATATTATATGTCTGTTTTTAAGAGGAAGGGTGCTCAAAACCTATTTTTGAAAATTATCTTTGAAGCTATAACACACAATGTGAGAAAGTTTGTTGGATTATGTCGTACCATTTATTTATGGAGTACTTAGAAATATTAAAACGATTGTTATCTCTTTGGTGGACAGATATGCTCCTCCTTACTCAATTTTTCTGTAACATTCTGTATTTTTCTTTTATGCCATTTTGTGGAATGTTTCTGCAAACATTTATATTATTTCGTTTCACAAATATTATTATTTTATAGTAAATGTCTTTATTTTAACATTTAAGAGAAAAGAGTCTGCGCGGTTCCCCTTATCATTTATTTTGACTTGAGTGTTTGTTCGATTCTCCGGTTATGATTTTGTTTTAAAGTTCAATCCAGATCATGTATTTTATTGTTTTAATTTTAAGTGTTCTAACAAGGTTGAATTCTTAGATCATGAAGCAGTTTAGAGAAAGCCAAAAGTAGTAGCATTTGAGTGCATGGACTGAGGTACGAGGCATAGTTAATTTTTCTTTGTGAAATTTTTATCTTATTGGGACTTTCATTTTGGTTGAGTTAAGCCGGATTATGTTAGGTTAGGTTAGGTTAGGTTAGGTATCCTTCGTAAATGGCCTGAGGCTTCTCCTGTTTCCTTTCATAATTTCCAAACTTCATTGAAAATAAAACTAAATAAGAACTGTAATTAAATTTTTAATGCGTAGGTAAAATTTGAATTCAGAAAACCCTAATTATTCTTTTTTTACGTAATTGGTGGATTTACTGGCTACAAGCCAAGCTGAGAAAAACATGCGTTCAAATGTTACGGCGCCCAACTGCTACTTAGTAGAATTCTGACCTACCGGGCCCTAGTTAGGAGATAAAGGCACTAAATAAGCCCCCCTGTATTTTGAGACCTCATCGTCCTATACTATATACCTATGTTCATTAAACCAATGGTATGTTTCTCGTTGTGTCTTGTTAGCTTATACTAACGATGATTCTGGCGTTGGCACTTATCTCCCGTTTCTTGTTACTCGTACACTTGCTGATTACTGGCATTGGCTCAGCACCAGTAAGTTTGACGTTTATCCTGCAGGCCAATGTTGAAATACTTGCGAGATGCATTTATAATGTCTTTTTCAACAATATTATCATTATCCCTTAAAATTAACCATACATTTCCTGTTATATTAGTTTTTACTATTAATATTGCTGGCATGATTAAATATTAATTTTATTGTTTGAGTCATAATAATACCGATATCTTTTATATAACATTTTTGACTGTTGATATTGCAGTTATGCCAAATATAAAAACAATGTTTCATGTTTACTATCAATATTTCTTACGTCATTGATTAACAATGTTTAAATATTAATATTGTTGAAAAGTTTAAATATTATATTTTAATGCTTGTCTCTAAATATGTCTTCTTTCTTGGAGGAATAATGCTGATAAATTATTTGCAAACATGCATAATTGATTAAGTTTATTGTTAATATTTTATTGCTATGTCATTAGCTTTATAATTTTAATATCATTAATTAATTATTTCCCTGCTAAATTTATCTATGCTACTGCCTACGTCCATAGTGTTTTTATTAATATTTTTACTGCAGATGAGTCCCAAGCTACCTTTTGGAGTACAATTAAATTGGGTGGGTGGACGTAAATGAACTATACATATTTAATTTAAACCTAATACTGGTGTTTTGATACAGGTTATTTAGTTGATCCTGTAAGATACAGTCAATATGATTGTAATGAATTTCTGCACACGGATTTGAAATTATTTTAACTTATTTTTTATCACAATGCTGCTTCCATAATCTTACTTCGTTGAGGTGGAAAGGGAAAGGGGGCAATATGATATACTTGAAATATTATTTCTGTACTTTTTTCACATTGTAATTTTAGGAGCACTTTTAATGTGTAAAGGTGATATGGCGGTCTAGTGGTAAGGTGTCGAACTTCTGTGCTGGGATCTGGGGTTCAATCCCGGGTCCCGGCACAGTTTATCTGATTGCCAAGTCCTCCCTTCACCTCTGACAAGACGTGTATTAATCACAACTTGTGAATGTGTGGAATGCCAGGCCTCCACCGTGGTTTGGATCCCACGTTAAACTGTAGGTCCTCCATTTCATCTCAAATCACCCTACCATTACACATTAGCGTAAGTGCGTACAACCCGAACGGGTATTAAAACACGGTGATAATAATAATATTAATAATTAATAATAATAATAAATGTGTGTTATGCTATATTTTTAGATATCAAATACTAAGCATAGTTTTAAAAACACATTGCGTTAACACACCTTCAGTACTTTTTATGTCAGTATATAGGATAATCCAACCTAAAATGATATAAGTTACCACTTTTAAGTTTTAAAATATATTTTAAAATAGTTTTTTTACTTTCTCATATCAAGAGGGAGTATTCTAATCGTGAAAAAAATTAATATCGAAATTATTATGAATCGTTACGTTTTAAGTGAACCTGAACAAAAAAAAATACACTTCTGCCTGTCCCCACACTGTCTGTTTGTCCCTGACCACGGATCCGAAATTGTTAGATGGATTTCTTTCAAACTTGATGTTTAGATTTAATAGGGATGTATAATATAGCTCAGATGGATTGTAAGACATTTTAATCAAATGGGTAGGCTAAATGATAGGGTCTGGGTGGCTGACTCGGGCTCCCGGGCCATAGTTTGGTTGTTTCTCTAAGAAGGCAACCACTTTGCATTTATAAATATGCATAGTTTTTAGAAGAGCTTATTCGCAAAGCTTTCATTTCTTTACACAAACAGAGATAAACTTTTTTTTTTAGCTACATTGGTATTCATTCTGTAACGACTTCTTGGAGATTTTTTTTTATTTATGCCTTTCCTAATGTGAAAATTATTTAGAAAAATAAGAGTAAGTAAGAAATGGGGTAAAACATTTTTTTGTAGTTAATGCAATGCATTAATTTAATATTATTTCGTGCGCGTTGGGACTATTATTTTTATAGTGTGTTTATGTAACCCTAACTTTAACTAAAATGCAACTGAAACAACACAGCTATTTAGACGGCATATGTTGGATAGTTTGTGTTGATTTATAGAAAATCCACTTGAATAGGGGTTTAGAACTGAGTCACTTAATTGACGTGACGATCACGCTACCATTAGATTTTTGCCTAAGTTCGTGTGTCAGTAGCTATCTTAACCTCCCAACATACATAAATAGCTGATTGGTACAAACTCTTGCTCCCAGAGTGCATTGCATTACTGCAATGAGAATAATTCGTGAATTTCTATAAATGGACAGTAGTAGAAAATTGTGTGGAAAGGACACTACTTTTCAGAAACCTGCATTAATTTATAAAATGACAGCCATAGGAGACCCTGAACCCGGTCCTCTTGCTTTGGGGACTGACCGCTCTATCTAATGTAGCAACGTGTGGTACAATACTTGGGATAAGAGCCTGTATAGGATCAGGACTCAAATCCTTTTTCCAGTTTTAATTTTCTAAATTGATATAAAACATATGTTTCCTAAAGTGTTTATAAAGGAGTTTAGTTTTGATTGGCTAAAGCAACTCAAGAGAGTGTATAGGTTACATGTGGTGAGAGTTTGATTGGAATTATAACTTTACAGTAAGCTTTCAGTGTAGACAAGCTAAGTGTTGTTTGAATGTTATTACGTTGATAACTTTGGATCCAACTCAAAAATTTGACAAGTTTATGTGTGGTATGTATGTTGTTAGGATAATGACATTAGAGTAAACTTGGGGTGGAAACAGGCTATGTTTGATTAGAGGGTGTGTTAGACAATGTTCTCCTTGACCCTTTCAGACTTAATTTATCTCTAAGAAATTTTTGTTAATCTTATTTATGAATTAGGTAAAATATTACATTTATTGAATTTATCATCTTATTTAAAGCTTTTCCCACTTGTCCGCTCCAATGGGTAATAGCTATCTCTGGATTAAACTTCTGTGAATGGCACTATTTGGTTCTCACTACAGCTGTAATATTTTATTTTTAAATTAAAGGTAATTAGGTTGGATCCGCTCAAGTATTTCTCAATTGGTTCCTGCTGCCTAGTACGATGCCATCAAACATGTTTTTAAAAGGTTTATTTTCTGAGATACGGGAGTTTTCACTGGCATCATGCAGGAATATTGTGAATACGCAACGGCGCCAGTCGTGATATCATACGTTTGGTTCATTTCCGCCTTATACTTAAAATAAAATAATACAGTAATAATGTAGAAGTAAGTAATTAGTAATTTTTTAATACAGTAAAATACAATATAATGCTTTACAATATGGTTTTTCTAATAATAATCTCGTTTTTGTAGCAGTATAACATTATTGTAAATTTATTTTTTTAGTGAAATTTACAACAACAACAAAAAAGTCAAATAATTATTTAATAATGTTGCTTCAATAATAATATTATTTATTAAATTATGTGTTTTTGAAATTTATTTAGAACATTATAAGATGTTGCAAAGATGCAATGGCACCAGTCTCCATGCTATTTTCTTAGCACCTGTCCCCGAAAGATAATTAGGAAATTAGTATACATAAGTTATGAAATAGTTTATATTAAACAACATCTATCCATTTGTCGAATCCAAATTTTATAAACTATTTGTTGTGAAAATAAATTATTCAGAACATTTTATATCAAACACAGACATTTATCATATACTGACTGGCCCCATGGTGTAGTGGTCAGTACACCTGACTACGAATCAAGGGGTCCAGGTTTCTATTACCAGCTGGTACCATGAGTATTTTTCTCGAAAGGGGAATTTTCAAGCTTTGACCACGAGGATTACATTATAGTCCTACGTACTACGTCCTTATACTCGTTTGGGTTGTATGCATGTGTATATTAGATACGAGGACGATGTAATTTAAAAGAAGGGAAACAACTTTTATGTAGAATCAGATTAAGAAACCATAAGAATAACAAGTTAGGATTCGACACCAACCTCTAACTCATCGGCAAACCAGACAATACGTAACTGACCCCTTTGTTCACGTTTGTTCTTGTGTGGGTAATGCATATTTAAAGTCAGTGCAGTGTGTTTGAATCATAGCTGCTCACTTAAAATTATTCTTTTTATCGTGGTTTCTTAAAATTTCGTCTACTTTAAAATTAATTTTTAGTAATCTTATTTTGTCATTAATAGGTACTAATAAATCTGTAACATAATACAAACACTCCTTTGACACCATGGGTCAGTACATATAAAGATAATAGGTAAGACACATTCGTACATACTTTCTAATATAGTTTCATAGAGTTTGAAATGAATTTTCAAAAATAGGTGTTCAGTAAATTGCTCTTAAATAAGTTTTACTCTGAAAAGCAAACACATTTTTTGTGGCTCATATTAAATAATATATGGGTATAAATTTAGAATAAAATTGTTCAATCAATTTTTTTATATAAAAAAAGTAGGAGATGTTTAATTTCTATAGTTTGTAACGTTTGGTTCCAAAAATAACATTTTTTTCAGATAACTTGATTCAGACACAATAATTTACAATGAGATATAATTACTAGACAGATTCTATTTTATTATTATTATTATTATTACAAGCGGGTTGTATTTACAGGAAAGTGCGCTATCCTGGGCTAAGTTAGTTTAGAGTGCTGACACATTTTTGTGTTTAGAGATTTAACATTAATCAACCTATGTGGTATTAAAATTAATATCAATTTCATGAAGAGCTATCTATTTTTTTCAAATAATGGAGTACAAAAGAAGTAGAAAAATAGGTAGTAAAACTCTACCGTTCAGTTTAACATTTACAGCAACATATATACTCCATAAATCACCTATCTAACGAGTGAAACATATTAGTTCGTATTTCTACACCAGTACCACTAGGGTTTTATAAACCTACTAAATGTTTCTAAGACAGTCACTATGGTTTCTCATGTTTTCATTCTTCCCTCTCCCCCCCCCCCCCCCAAAAAAAGGGACAGATGACCTTGAAAGAAAAAATTAATAAGTGATAGAATATGTTGCTCCCCCCTCCCTAATCAGACCATCTTACTGGTGATTTATACTGATGGCATATATATCACCAGTAGTATTCAACCTGGGGTAGTTAAAGATATCTTTGAGGGTACCTAAATTATATAAATTTGTACATATGTACATTATTTTGTATTTTATTAATTATCTTTATTTAATATTTATATTATAGAAGATGTTTAACTTGCACTATGCACCAACAATTTTTGAGGTACAAAGTTGAAGAGAGAATATATTTGAGGGTGCGTGAACAGAAATGTTTGAATATCTCTAATTTATGCTATTACTTTTTAATTTTCAACTACATAACCAGATACTTTTTTTTATCATTTGCTAGCTGTTTTTTAAGTACATACAGTCCCATTCTCATTAAAGAAGAACTTTATCTGAAAGATAGAAAAGTACTTGATCTACTTTCACGTATGCATACACCCCGTCATGCTATCTGCAGCTACCACTTTTGATAGGTATGATCAATATCTATAAAATAACGTTAATAACAGTGAAATCTTATTAATTATGACTGCCTGATTTCCAAACCCTTCCTTCACCTCTGACAAGACATCTTGTGAATTTGGGGAATGCCAGGCCTCCACCGTGGTTCGGATTCCACATTAAACTGTAGGTCCTTCATTTCATCTCACAATCAACCTACCATTACACATTAGCGTAAGTGCGTATAACCCGAACGGGTAGTAAGACGCGGTGCTAATAATAATAATAATAATAATAATAATAATATTATATATATTAATAATAATAATAATAAAATATTATTATGACCACAAACAAAATATGTTTGTATTTTCTAAAAGTGCTTTCCTACGAAAGTGGGATTTAAATCAAAGTCTGAAGTCAGCACCGGATGTTTACGGACAATGGACTGACAAGATGGGACAGACAATCTCGTTCGTATCTGAAAAGAACAATATCTACAGTGAGGTATATACAAATGACAGGATGAGGGTCTGGTGCAAGCTCGAATGAGGGAGTACAGGAAGGAATAGGGGAAGATGACAAGAACAGAACAAGAAGCTTTTGGGACGAGTGGAACTGATAGCTCTAATTGTTCACCAAAAATATATCTCTATTGGGAATTACATCCTTTGTTAGGGAGGTTTAAACAACAGCTGCTGAGGCCATGAACCTTCCATGAATGTGCATATATGCAATAATATTAGGTAAGCGATTGAAAACTGGCTACAATTGCAGATAAAACAGTGGTTATGATTACAAACAATTGATTTTAAATTTCATTATTTTATTGTTCTATAAAATCATTGCAAAAAACACACCCTATCTATGGTAACATGTAATTATTTTGTTTCTGGAAATAGACACTCACAATTTGCTGTATTTACAAACATTAATGAAATGATATATATTAATATTCATCTAACAATAATAAATTTAACGTTTTCCTAACACGTTTGAATAATTCAATTTAAATATATGATTAACAGTTTCACGGATTATATATACATTAATCTGTGGTGGGTATGATTTCTCTAGAATATTATAATATCCGTGGATGTGAACAGCGCGTGAAGTAAACTGATTTGTTTGTGGATTGAAGCTTAACCCTATCCAACTCGAAGCTCACGATAAAAATGTTTTGATCATCAGTCTACAGTGATGCTGTCGCTTGAAGAAGATCTTCCAGATTGAAGAACAATAATAGACAAACTAATAACTGGTTGATAACCAACACGACTATCCGCAAAGCTTAATTCTGAATACTTCTACATGGCAATATGATTTGAGACACACTGATACTGTGACACCTCTAACTCAGCCCTTGTATCAAAGCTCTGGGATAAACGTGGAAAAAAAAGAATTAAATAATAAAACTGAGTTACTGCTTAACTACACCTACTTCAAAAAATGGTACGGTGCACTGCATAGATTTCTCCCTTTTATTTTAAATTAGAAACATTTAATAGATACTCATAAGATTTTTGAAATGAAATAATATACATTTTTGCAGAAACACTCCACCTAAGAGCATAACAATAAATTTCTCATTTCAAAGTTCTCCATATAAAACTATATATTTGGTAACGAAATTAGTGTTAGACAGTGGGACCGGCATGTTTCTAGCTGTCTACCCTAACTGCACTCTCCGTTCTCTCTATCTCCCTCCTTGTCTAGCAGATATGCAGCGACAGTCTCACTTGGCTGAGGGATTAGAGGAGATAGGGAGGAGAAAATGGCACATCTCTGGAAGAGTCTGGGTCCTTTTTATTCTAGCCCAGTATACTAGAACTAAAAATGGAGAATTTCCGAACCTTTGCTGTGACCACCCTATATTATATATATATATATATATATACACGGTTGAAGGTAGACAACAGAGCTCCTGAGTTGAGGTTAACTAAGTGGGCGGACCGGCGCATCCGAGTTAGTGTGCCCGGGAGTGGACCAAGTGACCAGCGTGACTATCAAGTAGTTCGGCGAGTCTAGCGTTCGTATGTCGCAGGTCATTGCAGTGTGTCTTGTGCGGTGACCAACGGCGATTTAAGTGGACAATATGTGGGTGACGTACACATTTAAAGTTATTGTGAACTGTGTTAATAGTGTAAATTTTTGGTGATTTGAATATTTATTATGTTTTTATAGTTGTTAATTTGTTTTTTAATTTAATTCTATTTTATTCGTTGTATTATCTTATTAATGATGCACTTATGATTATTATTTAATTCGATTACCTATTTAGCTATTAATTTAATTGTATCTTAATTAGTATATGTATTGTTTTATTTTTAATAATCAAAACCTTGAATATTCCGTATGCATTTTCACTCTTGTTTAATTTAGAAACACTTGTTCATGTTCCTTAAAAGAACTCGTGATTCACACGATGACGTGGGAAAAGCACGTGAACCCTCCCAAGTCACGCGCGCCCTGCACTACGATTTGCTTATAGCTAAAAAACTATTGGATTTATAAACATGTATTTTAAATAAAAGCTTTTTTTTAGCACTACGTTTTAATACCCGTTCATGTTATACAACTATCTAAAGTACTAAATTGTGCTAATGGTTTTAAGTACTAAGAAGGTTATATTTAGAGGAAGTGTACCCGCATTTGGGTGGAGGGAGAGTGTATGCATATGTAAAGTTTCCTCAAAGTCAGTTTTATGGGAAAATGGCAGTTGTCATTCTGTCTGTAATGTTATTATAAACAGTTCCTGGATACCAATTTTAATCAAAATTGTTATTTTCTCTTTTTTTTCCCTCACTACGCTTAGTTTTATTGTTTGATATATAATTCCAAAGAGTCCTTAGGTGAACCTTATTTTAAAAAAACTAGATAACAAGTTTTACCATAATTGGTCAGATGGTTTTGGCTCTATCTGGGCCAGATTCAGACAGGCGGACAGATTGCATCTCGAAAACAACATTTCGGTTTCATGGGGTCATGAAACGTTGACATTTATAAAAAATCTAAAGTTAAATTTGTTGACGATCGCAATATTTCTCTCTCCAATGGGGTCGAGAGGGAGTAAAAAGTATATCCATGATACAAGAAGATCAATAGACTGGATTACAGGTGAAGTGAAGGCGGAAGTTCCCATCTAGGTCGAGAGAACTAGGGATGGCTTTCAAGATGAAAGCTTTCACACCCTCTCTAAGTTAAAACAAGTACAGTTTGTTTAATTCTATCCACCCGATACACAACGCTTATGTTAAGTAGTTAAAGCCATAGTGTTTAGCATACTAAATGAAAGTAGACTCCTGGTGATATCATTACAGTATCTCACTTCACATTTTTTTCTCTTTTCTTGCCAGTGTTACTTAAATTATCTTCCCCGTCTACCCTTTACTTATTAGAGTATTATATTTTATTTATGGTTATATTTTTAAATTATACCATCTATGTTTCTAAAAATTCAGTTTTTACCACACCTCATTTTATTGTAATGTATTTCTAAAATATAAATTCCAAATACACTCTTACGATTGTTTGAAGCTTCATTTCATCTGCCAATGTTAGGATAATCAAGTCTCGTAGATTACGATGGGCAGGACATGCAGAGTGACTGGAGGAATTTAGAATCTTGTTCAGAGTAATGATAACATTAACAGATAACATTAGAATGCTACTGAAAGAAATAGGAAGTAATAAGGTTGACTGAATATAACTAGCTCAAGATAGGGATAGGGGGTGTGTATTTTATAAGTGCTGCAATTAACTTTCGAGCTCCTAATTCCATAGAGTAGGTATTAACAAGAAGTTAAGTTGCAAGAGGCTGCTCACAAATATGCCTATTTAATTGTATTAACTATTTGATTAACTAAATCTGGTTTAATAATTATATCAACTATAATTGAATTACTCTATGAAATAGCCCAACAATTTATACTCTAATAATACAATATTGATTGTCTAGCAAAATATTATTAAATTAAACATAATCTGAAAATATCCATGTATTTTATTTGTATTTTCATTTAGTTTAGAAAAATAAAGACCCATTTAATACTGTATAAAGGTTAGTCAAAGTAACCTTCTTCATATGAATCGCCAGGTCGATCTTGGGAAGATTGAATTTTAGGCAATTGTTTTGTTGCCTAAATCGATTCAAGATCATATGATATAAAGCTATTCCGAGAGTCGATTGAAGGCTTATGATTCACGTATCCATAATTTTGGCAGAACCTCTAATAAAATAGACACTTTTTCCCTGTGAGCTTTGATAATAATTTACTATTTAATTAGTGTTATTTTAAACGTATTGATCAGAATTGACAGCTGCAGCTAACATTAACGGATGAATAAACACGTAAAAATAGATATAGCAACATTTATAATTGTCAGATCAGGTCCTTCCTATGAGATTTTAACTGTACACCCCATGCATATGAAAGGAGATCACAATTGTTGTTCATCATCTTGGCTCAGTCCACAGTGCTTCTATCTACTGGCTGAAAAATTTATCATTAGTAAAACGGGGGATTCCCCTTCAACAGTGATACATCAAAGGCCTGGTAAGCTTTGTGCTGATATAATCATACAACTCAGAAAGGGCATGTTCAATACTAATTGATCAGTATTAATAGAGTTGGTAAGCTAGATTGTGTCTAAGAAGACTTAACTTTATTCAGACACTGATATTAATTCGAAGCTTGGAGGAGTTAAAACTTAATAGTGTGAAATCAGATTAAGTTAACGTGATCTAGAAATTCCAATAAGTGCTAATAATCTTACTTGAAAACGTTGTGCGGGCTGTATCTCAACCCCTGGTCCCTGAGCATCTTCTTCTCCATACCCTCACACTCCCCCTCCTCCTCCCAACCATAACACTCGATAATGAAGAGTTTACCATACTATATTGGTTAGAACCTCCATCTTGATACCTACCCTCTTTTCTACTAAATACACACAGCACACATACTTTCTTCCCTTTTCTGTCCGTAAAAAGTGTACATTTAAAATAATTACTTTTTTAAATTATTTTATATAGACATTTGTATAACGGGCTTTTATATATGCCAGAAAGTGGCTTTTAAATCTCCAAAATGACATAAAAATGTATAAAAGCCATTTACCCGAATAACCTGAGCCGAAGACAGCCAACCATTTCACCCCTTACCCCCAAAAAAACAACATAAACTAAAAATCCATTAAAGCTTCAAACAAATTTTTAATTATTTAATAAAAATATTTATTTTGTCACTTTAATATCCACTTAATGGTCTAAAACTATGAAGACAAAATTATATCGGATATCATATATTTTCTTGGTGCTAAGTCATAAGTATTGCCAAGTGTGGTTTGGAAATTACGGGTAAGTCGGTGTTCGAATCTTAAACGTATGTATTATAGGTATTTATTTCTAAAATGGCTCCACATTCTTCCTCCGAATAAATACTGGTACTTTTCCTACGTATTCTACCTTCCATATTTCTACCCTATTAGTATAGTTAAATGCGAATATCCCTCACGTGTAGTAAGACGCAGTGTTAAATATATAAACTTACTTACTATATGGCATGAGTAACGTTAAAGTTAATTTCCGCATTTACAGAAGTACGCCATATATCCCTAACTTGGGCTAGTTCTTTCTATCCAGTCCACATCACTACACCTTATCTCTTTCAGGTATATTCTAATGATATTCTCTCATCTCTGTCTGGGTTTTCCCAATGGCCTCTTCTCATGGGATTTGCCAGTTAACACCGTGAACAAGCTTCTAGAGTCTCCCATTCGCGTTGCATGACTTTCCCGCCTTAATCTGCGATAGTTCACTACATAACGATATATTGTGATGAGTATGTAACTCATCATTATGTAACCTCTTAAACTCCCCACTAGCCTCCTCCTAGTTTTTGACCAAATATCCTCCTAAGTACCTTGTTTTCTAACAATACATATCACTAATATTATATTTATAATGATTAGTAACATTTATCAACAATGTAAAGTGTTACTCAATTTAAAGCTATGAACTACTTTATTTAATGTCTGTGTATATATGTGCTGCCGCTTTCCTTCGACGATGGAGGTAAAAGTTCCCCACGGTGTGGTTGGAGATTTGCCCATTTTCTCCTCTTATCGATGTTAAAACTTTGCTATTTACTAGAAAAATTCTTCCCTCAGCAAGCCTCGTCTCACCCCTCTCCTGCCCCCACACACCCTTTCCCAACCTTGCCGCCTGGATGGCGTGCTCAGCAGTATTTCACAAGACACAGGAAAACCTTTCCAAAGCTCGCATTCTGAACATTTCACAACGAAATGAATAGTTCAGGTATTGTAGCCACAGATAATAACTACGGGAATAAATGCTTTTTTTCTTAAGGTGGGAGTGTATGAGACCCGAGAAAATGACAGCGTTTTTTTGTAGTTTTTTAGCAAAACATTTTTTGGGCAAAATAAATAAAATATGACTCCAGTTGGAACATAGAGCTGAAATTTCTTCACAAGGTGATATTAACATTTGTTGAATATTTGTAATGAGCATAGAATAATTAGATAAAACACTTTTGAAATGAAGATAAAAAGTTGTGAATAAATTTCAGGATATCCTTAACAGATATTCTAGAATTGTTAAACCCTCCATGTGAAATATTTTATAACAATAATTACTCAGTGATGTAGGAAGGGAAAAGTGAACAAAAGTTTAGCTTGAAGTAGGATACATCCCATAGGTATCGCTACCGGCCCCCCCCCCCTCCCCCCACAAAAAAATTCTTGGTTACCCTCAAAATATATTTAGTATGTTTCATGATAATTGAAGACATTTTGCTTTCTTTCTTTTGTTCATTTTTTTTTGCCATCTTCTAGTGCGACTGATACATCCCCTATGCTTCACGGCAATCATGGGTATGAAACGTCCTGGGACTGTGAGTTTAAAACATCCCTTAATAAATGACGAATTTAAAATTTAAAATATACGTTGTTAAATTGTTAGCAATATTTTTATAAGCTAAAGCATGTAAAATTAATAGTAAATAATAAATGTATATCTTAAATTAACACTAAAATTCTTCTAATTTTTTTATATTTGTTTACCAAAATTAATATAGCTGATGACTTAATATTGTGTTTAGCATAATCATAACTCAATGCCTTCTATAAATATCGATCTTTAATGATCATCAGGAAAAAAAAAATTTTTTTACATCCACTTACACACATCGCAACTGAAGCATATCATGAATAATAGTCAATTTTGAAATGGCATTTTAATCCAGAAAGAATAGAAGCAATTATTAAAGAGGAGCTATTAAAATGAAATAATAATTGGCACACGCAAACAGGACGTGTTCTTTTACCCCTTAAATTCTCCTTCAATGAATCCAGAGATAGCCGGGTTTAATCCACTATCAAGTATACCGACTAAACATGGAAAACCAAATTTAACTGTCAGTAAAATTACACCAAATAGATCTAGCTATAACCTTAAATACCTCACTGTCCAGTTGTTTTAATTTCGAACGTAATGAAGGATTGCGTACCCCATTTTTTGTTTCTTTTTTTTAAATGAATGAATGTTTAGCGAATATCATAAATTATTGTCAATAAATTAAACATTATGACAGGATTTCTTACTTTACTGTATTATTTAAATTAGGTAAACTGTTCGTTACAACTAGGATTCAACGTATTGCATATCACTATAAATTTCCAGAGTGTTTTATAAAATACTATTAATAAACATTTATTTTAACGAGGTTTAACAACTCCCACGGTAGTGGTAAGCTGTTTCAGCGTTGACTGTACAGTAATTTGTTTCTGTAAGGACGGTAACTGCATGGTGTTAACTTAATTAAAAGCCAAACAAGAGTTTCGTGGTGTCGCCATCACCTTGGGCTATTGTGTTAAGAGGGGCTCTTCATAGGAAGGACTCTGATAAAGGCTTCTCTCATCCTACAATGGCAGAAAAATAAGAATATTTTGGTTGGGATAAGCTGTATTTTTAATTTAAAATAATCTTACCTGGGCTCTGAAAACATAAATATAGTTGTTAAATAGATTGTATATATATATATATATATATATATATTATATATATATAGTGTACCCTCAAATTGAGTGTTTCCATTAGCAACTTAACTATACCCTGATATCGGTGAGAAGAACAACATCTGGTAGATAATAAAGTAATTTTAAAATATTCATACGTCAAGTCATGTTATCTGCAGCTGTCACATTTGATTGATATTATCAATACCTATATAATAACACTAATTTTATTTTTATTTGCTTATTTGAGGTATTCAACGTTCACTTTCTGAACCGACTGAGTATATCATCACACGAGAATTTCTATGAGCGAAAGCAAAAGGACCTAACAATTTTCCGGGAAAGCTAATTCCACATGCCTTCCAGGGTTATTTTACATGCCACAGTTGACAAGGGACCAACGGATTTAATTCCCTTTCAAAGGAAACTGCGCTACGGATTTTTATCCCTCAAGAAAAATCAGTCAACCTCAATTGAGTTTGAACCCACGAACATTGGGTTCTGAAGGGAGCACGCATGATAAAGCAAAATCTTATTAATAATGAATGGGTGACCTGGTGGTATAGGGGTAAGGTATCGGACTTCTGTGCTGGGGTCCGGGTTCAATCCTCGGTCCCGGCACAGATTTATCTGATTACCAAACCCTTCCTTCACCTCTGACAAGACATATTGTGAATGTGAGGAATGCCAGGCCTCCACCGTGGTTCGGATTCCACGTTAAACTATGGGTCTTCCATTTAATCTCACAATCATCCTATCATTACACATTAGCGTATGTGCGTATAACCCAAATGTGTAGTAAGACGCGGTGATGATGATAATAATAATAATAAGAAGAAGAATAATTAATAATGAACGCAAAAAATATGTATATTCTAAACTGTTATTTTTATGCAGTTTGGACTATACCTCTCGTCTAGGAACATAATGAAGAGTGTAAATATTAATAAATTTAATCATCATTTAGATTTAAATAAGATATGGTACTTTCTTTGGGAAAAAAATAACTTTAAGGAACTAGATTGAAATTTATCACCGATATTTTAGTCTAATATAACAGAATCCACTGGAACAAAAAAAGAAAATGTATCGATTGCAGAAAAGGTTTTTATTCAAAATAGTTAAATGTTTATTAAAACTAAAATAAAATGTTTGCATAATTTAAATTAATTAAATACAATGGATAAAAGTATTTGGACGTTTTAAGGGTGTTTTGGTTTGAAGAATTTTCATGACTTGATCTATTTATACTGAAATTTTTATCTTACCTTGACTGACAGCATTATGGCCATATTTAATAAACTACACCATAGTGTAACCTAGCAAGGTTAGTTTGTTTATCTTTCAATTCAAAAATATTGTATGAAAAATTTGAGATTATAAATACTTTCCATTAGTTGAATATCTTTTAAATATCAATTTCCATTCAAAATCAACGACAAAGCTATGCTAAACAATCAATAAATTCATATAGAAAATTCAAACACTCTTTTGAATATAATTTAAAGAGTACCATTTATTTTATTAAAAATATATAAAATGTTTGCATTTTTATTAAACCCTTTCGATAAAATTGGTAGCTTTTAGAAATTGGATAGTAAACGTGGTTGAAAATTCAAATATTTTGTTATCAAAAATAAGTACTTTATAAAAAAATGCTAGACATACGTCATAATATAAATATCGTAAATCACTTACGTCTAGTTCATAAGGTGCCTACAGCTCATAAAATTCATAAAAAGTGTTATAATCAAGTTTATGTCAAAACATATCATAAACTAAGTTTTATGGTTATGTTGGGAAGCAAGATCGACATACATTAGTAATAATAGTTTTAACATTCGATTTTACATGTCCATTTAGGTTCGTGTATACTAATATGGTAACATTAATGATAAATGAAAATAATGAAATAAATAAGAATTGATTCCATTTCTTTAAGTGGCGATCTCAATTTGAAGGGTAGCATTTGTATGATATAATTTTTTTGGCAATCTCTTGGCCTTCTCTTTACCAAATACAAGAAAGTTTCTATGCTGAAAAGTCTACGGAAGAGATGACATTAGTAAGATGAACAGAGTGATATTTGTCAGTACTCTATAAACTCTTCATTATGTTGGATATGTGCGTGCTAAAACGTGTTTTAACTTTTAAGACGGTTCATCCATACAAAACGGTGACAAGTCAAATATGTTATTTTTGACATAAAATACTATTTGTTTATTATAGAAAAGTACTGTACATAGTACAATCTTGCAACACTGACCTTGGAACTAAACAGTACGCATCTTTTGGACGTTTCATGAGTGCAAGTACATACATTAGCTTCAGATTTATCGGTAGTTTGGTCTTGTTGATCAAATTAATGCTTCAATTCATATATTGAAAATACAGGTATGAGGTTCTCATTACATTCAAGTAAAGTATAATGTATTATGGAAGGCCAGCCCACCACTAGGCCATGAGATGTATAATTATTCTGTGCTGATTTATAAGTATCTAAGGGTGGTCAAGGCCAAACAAAGGCACACATGCTCACACTAATATGTAGACACGAGTTGCCTCAGCCACGTATTGCTTAAACCTACCTCACTGAAAATTTGCCTTTGTGTTTTACTGTATAGTGTTATTAATTGTATAAATATCATAAGAATATTAGTAAAACATATTAATATTAATAATATTGATATTTTAAATAGTTATATAAAATATTAAAATCAATAAAAATAATAATAATAATTCATACCGTATACTATTTATAGCTTATACCATTATTAAAATCGTACAATAAAAGTTTGATAGTCTAATAATCTTAATACATCCACTAGGTTTTACTAGAATTCCTATTAACACTCGTTTATGCTAGTACCATCATCATACATACACCCATACATAAATTGAATGCATTCATTTGTTATTTCATCATGAATATTAAACTTTAGTTTTGTACTATGGCATCTATCATAGTAATGTTTTTATCATTGTGACGTTACAGATTCAGAAACGTCAACTTATAAGCAAGGTAAAAACCATTTACTTGTGCTATAACGTGCTAATTGCCCGTTAGAACTTACACTCAAAATACCTTTTATATATATATATATATAAAATATATATATATATATATATATAAAAAAGGTATTTTGAGTGTAAGTTCTAACGGGCAATTAGCACGTTATAGCACAAGTAAATGGTTTTTACCTTGCTTATAAGTTGACGTTTCTGAATCTGTAACGTCACAATGATAAAAACATTACTATGATAGATGCCATAGTACAAAACTAAAGTTTAATATTCATGATGAAATAACAAATGAATGCATTCAATACATTACTATATATATATATAGTAATTATCACTATAAATTCAAGACATAATAATAAGTAATAATAATGTGTGTCAGATATAAACTTATCGTGAAATTGTGTTGCTGAAAACGCCCAAACTTGAGGAGAGTTCCTCAGGGGACTGTTCAAACACTCCCTGGAGGTTCAAGACAAGGACGTCTTACACGCTGGCCGGACTTAGATGTAATGGCGAGTTGCTTTCCTGTGTTGTCCTCAGCGGCCGTCTCCTAGTGCTAGTGGGCTCTGCTCTATTCTAGAAACTCACCCCCACTTTCCCTTATATATGTCCCTTTCCTAATACGTCAGTGCATTTTGTATAAAACAGCCATCCCTCGCTTCACATTTTGCATTCTATTGTAAAAATTCGTCAGAGGACATCCTATATCCAAGGACCAGTGGATTAAACCAGCGGTGATCACGATGTTTGAGGCATCAGTCTCTCTTCCTTGTCGCAGATGAAGTAAAGCCTGTGGCTATGAGTACTTAATCTAATAATCTTTGATAGGGTCTTCGTGATAGTTTTCACAATGTCCATAAGACATAGGTATGAATGCCAGAGTTTCTGACTTGTTTGTCTATGCCCATAAGACTTAGTTTACAATGTCAGGGCTTATGCTCTATCTTTCTATGTGCATAAGACACAGTTTTGTATGTCAGAGGTCTGACTTGTTTTTATATGTCCATAAGACATTGTTTTGAGTGTCATTTCTTAATTGTCTTTTTCTATGCCCATAAGGCATAATTTTCAATGTTAAAGTGTCTGCTCTATTTTTATATGTCCATAAGACTTAATTTAGTATGACAAAGTTTCTGACTTGTTTTTATGTGTCCATAAGACACAGTCTTAAACACCTAAGCAATAACCAGATGCCCTATGCTGTATGGCTATGTTCGGGCTAGTTTAAATATTTATATTCAGTATTGGTGGAAATAAGCTTATCTAAAGCTTTGTTCCAAGACCTATTTGAGTCTTTGACTGATATCAGTCACTAATATTTCTATTGGTGTACCGTTCTACGGTGATCAACTCATGAATATGCTACTAGTGCAGAGTAGTGGCCCGTGGGGTATTGTTTATTTTGTCCGGTCCCCTTTAGGCACCGTTTTAATTAGTTAATGTTTAAACGGTTTGCTGTTGTTATAGCCTTTGTTCAGACTTTTGTTGTGTTTAAATATACAATTGAAAGACCAGGAAATACTAGTGATGATTAGACCAGCCATAGTATCTTTACAGCCTAGATTCCTGGTATCTCACCATTAACTATTTGTAAATCTATAGTAACTCTTCTACGAACTTAACCTTTGTATCTCATGACTAAATATGAAGTTAACTCATGCTAGCTAGCTCATTTAACTACCAACGTTGTAACTCTTTAAACTAGGACTTTCTGTAATTAGGTACCGTTAACTATTATTCTTGTAAATTCCTTTTTGGTCAAAGTTTAGTAGCCGCAAAACTGGAGTGGTGTTATGTATTGTTGCCTAACCTTAAATTAATAATCGCTTTCAATTTAAATTGCCATTGTGATGAGGTAGGCGCACATTCGTAGTAGAATGTGTGTTAATTTTACTTTAACGAGTTACACTCTTTCAGAATATAGACACAACCATACTTGTGTTGATTGCAGATCCAACCAAGGTGTTTCAAACCTAACGCTCTCTCTTGGGATAACAATGTCTAAAGTAACAGATTCAATTTCCTTTCATAAACAATGGAATGTTTTGGAAAAGATCTCGTCTAACGATTTGTAATGGTTTCTTCTTGTATGAATTTAAATAAACTGATTTGTTAAACTTGTATATCTCTCTAATGCATGTTCCTTCCCTTCCTTGAGTGTATACATTTTGTTGATGTATTCATCACCTCTTCTATCAGATAGAAGAAGCGGTGATACAGTGTTTTTAATTATTATTTTCAACTTTGAAAACTATTCTCTAATACAATGTGTATAGTCCTAAATAATATATGTTAATTATTAGGTTTTATATCAGATGTAATTTAGATCTTTAAGAAATCAAACCATTCTGTTCAAAAAAGATTTGTAATATAAATCACAACCCATTAGGGTGGCTCTGTACATTCAAAGGTCATTCATGATTGTCTGGAAACCAAATTTATACTTATTTCATTTTTACTCAAATATAGTTTTTATGTAAAAAAACATTTTTTAATGGTAAACACACATCTTATTGGTATAGCATAAATGTTTTCAGTTTTATAAAACACATACTATAGTTTAGTTATAAACTGTATCATTTTTAACACTCAAAGTTCATAATTTGACTGAACTGTGTAAATGACGTCATCCCAGATTAATTTAAAGATCTTTATTTCACCGCGTCTTGCTACCCACTAGGGCTATACGTATATACAGAATGTTTGGAAACTCATATCCCAACTGCATATATAGCTTGTTTGAACCAAAAGTAATACAAAATCCCTGTACACTTGCATCCGGAAAACTATGCTAATATCAATGTACTCAAAGTTTCGACGTACAGCGCTGAGATAGCATAACTATTCAAGCATGCGTATACAACAGGTTGCATAGGAGTTAGGCGTGTGGCACTACACACCTCGACATCTTGGAGCACGGGCCCTGAACATACCACATATAATAGTAAATAACACACCATTCCATCTAGAAATGCGAACGGTCTGAGGGTCATCATCAACGGTCCTACATCACAGAAAATGCTTGCCATTATTATTTGTGGAGTGCCACTAGCTCCTATGCAAAGTGTTGTACACACACATGTTTGACAGCTTTGCTATCCTGGTGCTATATGCTGAAATAATGAACACAATTTAATGGTATTAACATAGTTTTACGAATGAAAGTGTACAGGAATTTTGTATTACTTTAGGCTCAAACAAGCTGTATGAGCAGTTTGGACTATGAGTTTCCAAACAACTTGTATATTAAATACGCTTATTGAGCAGGGATTAGGAAGGTAGAGTTGAGTGAAAATGTATCCGTATATATGTTGAGAAAGAGTGGGAAGCCATTTATGAAAAATATCCTCATTATACCCAACAGAGATTCGAACCACAACCTCTCCGTCATTGTCAGTGCAGTCATTTGCGAGAGTAATGCCTTAGACCATCTGACCAGCGAAGCCGGTTTCAAAAATATTGACAAGATTTACGGTTGAATGATCTCATCAGTACCACGGCCCATCATAATAAAGAGCCATCCATTAATTACTCTTTTGTGTGCAAAGCTCTTGTCTCAAGTAATATTGTTTACTCTTTGCAG
This sequence comes from Timema cristinae, assembly GCA_039000515.1. Lineage (NCBI taxonomy): Eukaryota > Metazoa > Arthropoda > Insecta > Phasmatodea > Timematidae > Timema > Timema cristinae. Next base: position 51,223,685 of record JBCFYV010000012.1, read on the forward strand.
GGTTGCCACGAGGGAGACAAGTTTGAAAACAATTGTTTCATTAATACGTGACTTGGAAATGTTTGTTATTTAAAACTAACTGACGCGTGAAGGTAATGTTATTTTAGTTCATTTCATTTTCATCATGTTAGCTACATAAAGATTTGTCAAGGGAGCCCTCGTCAAGGTGAAAGAGTTTGTGTAATAGAAAAGGAAAGAAAAGGAAGCGCTGTCGGTCGATTGTTGTGGCGTGGGAGTCGTAATCAGGTTGTTATCGATTCTTCCACTCCCGGGGCGAGTCTTCTTAGGGCCCCATGGGCAAACAGTGTTGCCAACTTAGAGTTTGGCCAAACTAGGTGTATGTATTAGTGATTTTACATTATCTAGAGCAGCGTTACTTGACACATTTATGTCTGAATGTATGGTATAATCGTTATTCTAAGAATAAAAGAATAGCATGTACAAAAACAATAATTAAAGCCTGGATTTGTATGTACAATCAAATAGTAAGATATGTATATACTTGCACGATAAATGTAAAAATATGTACCATAATAATATGCAAAAACAAATTAACAAAACTCAAACTATTTGTTTTGTGAAAAATCTTTGCGCTATTCATGGTTGTTACAGTATATAAGGAAAGCCATTTTATATTATCTTCTGTGAATCTCTTACGTCTGTCACTGAATAATATTAACGTCCTTTCGACATCGAGTGATATCACAGGTACATGTGATACATACACAGGTGCATGTGATAATATCACAATTCTTCTTCGGTGAATCCAATTATATTTCAGTTTTTTCAATTGACGACCTTTTGATAATTTGACAAACTGTTTTGTAAACAGGATTTTTATTTAATATCTGACCAAGCTTATCGAATGCAATTTTAACAAAATCGCGAGTTTCTGAAGACAATGTTACTGAATATGATCCATCAGAGAGGGTGAGAACTGCAAGGAACTACTTCGAATCTCCAAATGTGTTGTAATTTCAGGTAATTTAGAGAAGTGGCTATAGCTGTACCGGGCATTTTTCTCGATATCATATACATAACACACACACAAACACACACGCAGGCTAGTATTGTTTTGTTTTACACCCAATTGACTGCTGCGATTGTATTAATTAATTAACAACCAACCTATGACAGAGAGAGGACAAGTACGATGGTTACGAGAAAAATATGCATTTTTAACTTGATAATTTAAAATATGCATGCACAATCATTTCCCTGCGGTATATGCACGATCAAACACCGGCCTAATGTTATATTGAGGTGTGACTTACAAAGTTTATCATGTCTGTGTAGCTTTATATATGTGAAAAATAAGATGCATTTTTCATTAAAAAAATCCAGGCTCTAGTAATAATAATAATAATAATAATAATAATAATAATAATGGTGTTTATTTATTTGGAGAAGCTAAACGTTTTCTCTAAACAAAGTTATGAACAACAAACATGACATTTATTGGTAATGAAAACACATAATATATGGTTATTATAACACTTAATAAAAAATTATAAATATAATCATTAAAAAAGCTTTAATTACGATTTTTATTTTCTTTAAATATAGGTTTTTAAACTTGTATAGACTATTCAAAATACTCCTGAGGCTTCATTTTAAAATAGTTGTTTGACCCGTTCTTCGCACGGGTAATATGGGGGTAAGCCGCAACAAAACTATGTCAAACTAGGTAGTTCAACATTCGCTGACAAACATTAAAAAAAACTGCTTCTAAAATCTTGAACCAACCAAGGTCATTATTGTAATACATAAATTAAAATAGGTAAGATTTTTTTAAAAGCTTAATTTAACACCTAAACTGACTGCACAAACGAAAGCAATGTTCGCCTAGGCACGATAGGGTTTTTTTCTATCGGTTTAGCAGTTTAGAGGCAACCCTTCCCTTCTCCCCCAACTTTCATACATTTCTTGTGACCCTAGTGTTAAACTCAACACTTTGCCAAATTTGTTGTTATTTTGGGTGAACTTTTTACCAATTAACCATATTAAAATTTTCTTCCACACTGAAAGGTAGATTTTCTAATTGCTTTAGAGGGATTTCAACTATTCTACTCTCTTACCCCAACCCTTTTCGATCCCCATATAGTTTTTAACATCTAAGAAGATTTTTAAATTCCATTTATTTAGACTAATTCTGTTATCTGGTAAGGTATATTTACTCACATACCAAATTTCAATTTTATTACACACTGAGAAGTGTTTTCTTCTATTAGTTTAATAAATTGTGAGCCCCCCACTTCATAAACCAATTTTGAAGTTTCATATATTCACTATTTTTTAATTTTTTTTAACTGCTTGAAAGTATTTAAATTTTAAAATACACTTAAAATAATTTTTCCTAATGGCATTTTACATTATTAGCTCTCTTTCAACACAAATCAGATCTCTATTTTAGTTTGTTTTATTAATACTTTTCTAGTTATCTGCGAAATTTCTATTATCTGCCATATTAAAGGATGGTGTTTTTTATAAGTTTTGAAATTTCTTCTGATCCCCCATTTCACTACCATCTCTCTGATTTTTAAATTTTAATTTTAAAAAGGTTTTGATTTTGGGTTGTTCTCTTTACCATCTGGCCACGTTTCAATTGTTATCACACCGATAAGTGGTTGACAAATTTAGTTTTTGAATCGTACAACCCTGATCCTTTTCTGCGACCCAATTCAAATTTTAAATCTTCTAGCTCTTTGGTTATTTAGGTTTTTACCTTTACATTTAGTAACAAAAGTTCAATTGTCTACTATACCGAGGAGTGTTTAATATTTTTGAAAACTTTGAAGGGAACACTTTTACATTTTTTTGGATCTTAATTTTGAAATTTAAGAATGTTCAAAACTCCTTCCAGTTTAGGGTCATCCTTACAACTGTTTGACAAATTTGAATCTTCTGCCACACTAATAAATAGATTATTCTTTTAGTTTGGAAATTTCGAAGCCTTCCCTTTTCAACATTCCTCACTTATAAAAAGAGAATATATAGCACTAGTTGATATACAGATGAATTTAATTTTCTAATTACTCAAAAGGTTTTTCCCACTTATATACCACATCCCTCATTACCATCTTCAGAAGTTCCAATTTGATATTTAAAATGTTCAGACTTTAATGTATATTTGTAGACTCTAATTGCTCCTAAACTCGCTTGCCAAAATTCAGTTATAGCTCACAAAGAGAAGTAATTGTTTTTATTAGTTTTGTAAATTTGCCCCCTCAGCGATGATATACAATGTGGTCTGACTGACTAATAATGACAAAAAAAATATCTGGATATCTTCTACCTTTACTAACGACTATTCCCTTTTCATCCTCATCATAGTCCCGATACCCCCTCACGTGACACCCACACACTTTCCGTCCCTCTTCAAAAATTTAACTTCTATTATTTTTCTTTGTTCTTGGAATATTCTTAACTTAAATATAAATACTGTTGTCACTATAAAGTACTTTCAGCATAAGATTGATCAACCGCCACGAGCAGTCTCTTGATAACCTATGTGAGGTGAAATGTAGAGCTACAGAAGTAATGTTTGTTTGGATAAACTTATTAATATATACTTATTATATATAACCATCTATTTAATCTACATAACTACTAAATTATTAATATCAGAATCTTTTTATTTTTAATTATATGAAGAGTACGGGGGGAGGGGGTAGAAAGTTGGAAAGTTTAATTTTAACTCAAATCGTATATGTTAGACAATAATGAGACCTCTCTATTACATTTTATAGGATGGTTAAAAGAGGCTTTGGTCATAGTTAGATTATTTTTTTAACACATTTTCTAGGGCCTTTATGTGGTTTGAAATATTAAATATGTGGTTCTGGGAAATGTTTGTAATGTGATTTTCCCCGTTTTCCCCTGTACCCTTAATATGTTATGCTTAGTATATAAATATATGTGAATGTGTGTGATATGATTGTGTGTTCTAATTTTCTTTTCTTCTCTTCTCAACTAGTTTTACTTTCCTAAATTATTTTATTATTTCCTTAAATGTACAACTATCCGAAAGGCTATGTTGTCAATAATTTTGATTATTATTATTATTATATTATTATTATTTCTGTACATAAATTATAAATAGTTTCTAATTTACCTTATAACACATGATTATTAAGTGAACAAATTTAATACTAAGGGGTAAAATGTAATAAATGCGCTGACTTTAATTTCGCCCAAATAAAGACTTTATTATTATTATTATTATTAATCTATTGAAAAGGTGACGCCTTAGACGCCACGGCCACCAATAAGGGTTTCACAACTCTTGTATGGCAAGGGCAGACATTCGGGTAACAAGCATGTTTTTACTCGCAGGGACAGTCTAGCTCTAGAGTAATGTTAGAGATTGAAGAGTTGTAAACAGAACCTCCCTCTCGGACTAGATACTTAAAAGTCCACAAGCAGAGTTGCCAACTAATGCCACCAGAATGCCACCAGAAATGTTACAAAATTATATAACATTAGGCTGGATTGTAATTAAATAAAGCTTGATTTTATAATGTGCAAACAAAAATAAAATATAGGGAGTAAGGTATTTAAGAAAAGCAATTCATTGATCTCGGTGGCCTTGGGGTAGAGTGCTCACCTCAGAACCCAATGTTTGTGTGTTCAAACTCAGCCTAGGTTGACTGATTTTTCCCAAGCGATAAAAATCCGTAGCATAACTTCGGAGAAGAAGTAGAGCCATCGGTACCATGTCGATTGTAGAATGTAAAAGAACCCTAAAAGGTATGGGAAAATACCTTTCTGGCAAAACTGGTATGCTCTTTCACGACCGCTCTTAGAAATTTAATGTAGAAGGTAACAGGAAACCACCACACTTCCTGAGATCTCCATATATATGGAATATTTACCAGTTGGTGCAGGCAGCACTAACCAGCTGATCGGTTGAATGCATGCCCAGCGCAGGATTGATATAAATTACATTAAACCAACTTGCGGGTTGTTGACTTAAGCAGAAGAAGAATTTGACGTCAATGAATGCTAAAAAATATGTTTAGCAGATAAATCCCAGAAGTATAATAAATACTATTTAAAATTATTATATTATACAATTCAACCTCAAAGGTGAGCGAATATTTAGTACCTCGAAGAATAATTTTAGACTCCACTTGAAAAGAACAGTGGAGCCACTAAATGAGAACTAATCTGCCATTTACAAACATATTATATCGTATTTCAAAAAGCTAAAAACCCAGCAAGCCTTTTTACTATTATTCTACTTGTCAGACGTCTACACTCAGAAATAAAAAACTAGATCTAGTGATAAAAACAGCTAGGTTGGTAAAACTAACCGAAAGAGACTGCTTAAAGTAGGTCTCGGACTGTTCCCCTCCCCCGGGACAGGCCAACACACACTCAGTTTGTGGTCGGCGCACGTTTACACACTCCACACTTTTCATTACATTCTCATCCGACTGGAACGGGGGAGACGTCTTCTGGCTTCATTTTCCTTTCCCCTAATACGAGAATTAGTGCTACACTGTTTATACTTTTAACTGGGAGATCGTTTTAGCAATGTCTGAAGATGATTGCGATAAAATGCACTATTTGAAACTTTTTAGTAAGAAAAGTTTTATATACCTCTCTCCATTTTCTAGTCAAAGATCTATTCGTCAAAGAACGTCAACTTTCATAGATTTGGAGTTTCCTACATTCCTCGCACCTGCCCCATTATTGTAAATATGTTAAAATCTTGAAATAATAATAATACGTAGATAAAGTACAGGATAGTAATAGTTTTATATATATATATAATTAGTACCGCGTCTTACTACCCGTTCGGTGTTACGCACTTATGCTAATGTGTAATGGTAGGGTGATTGTGAGATGAAATGGAGGACCTACAGTTTAACGTGGAATCCGAACCATAGTGGAGGCCTGTTACATATAATTATAGTATATTTATTATATATATATAATGTATAATTATAATATAAATGATCTAAATATTGTATGTATTTATTATAGATACTACTGTATAGCTGTGTTACTGTATATACATATAAGTAGTATATTTATGATATATATAAAATTGTATAGTTATTGTATACGTTATCTAAGTCATCATCATCATCAATTGTTTCCAGCCTGTGGGCGGGTCAGGTTAGTAAAATGCCTCAATCTACCTCTATCCTGCCATTACGCTTCCTCCTTTAATTTATTCCATTCTTATCCTTCCACTTGAACACCTTCTGTTATCTGCTTCTCACATCTCTTTCTTGGCCACCCCTGCAGTATTTTTCCCTCATACTTCATTTCCAACATTTTCTTAAGCATCCTCTCTTTTTTTCTATTCTAATTACACGCCCATACCATCTCGGTTTTGCTTCCTCTACCATCTCATGTACTACCTGTACTCCAACTCTTCCCGGATAACTTAATTCCTTATCTTGTTTCTACGAACGTTATCTAAGTACTATTACTATTTCAGGATTTTAACATATTTACAATAATGGGGAAGGTGCGAGGAATGTAGCTCAAAATCTACGAGTTGATATTCTTTGACGAATAGATCATTGACTAGAAAGTGGAGTGGAGTATATAGAACTTTTCTTAATATAATATATATATAATATATTATTTTTTAAACATTTATAAAGTGTTTTTTCGTGTAATAGGATATCAATTCACTGCTCACAAAATAACTTAACATTGTGTTAACACTAAACCAAATTTTAACAAGAAATGATTAATTTGTCTAGAAATAAAACACAAACCTACAAATAAAATTCAAACACGATACAACGGTAGGTTTTCAAGATATAAATTTATTTCTGCAGTGAACATTGGCAAAACGTGGCTATATTGTTATTATTTTTACTATATAGGCAATGATTATGTAAAACAACATCTGAAAACATGACATGACATATGAGTATATAAAAATACACTTAACAACTTTAGTTAACTGTAAAATACCTTCCATCCTAGCATAATCCTGCAGTAACAATATCAACACCAAACTTTAAAAATAAACACTTTAGGCAAAGGCAAAAACCCTAAGTGGGATGTTTTTGAGCCACAGTATAGTTTTAATATTAAATTAATATTATAATAATAAATAAATTGTCTTTGATTAGTTTGCTATCTATATTAATAAAATGAATAGTGTGTCTGTTTGGCTACCGTGAGCATTGTGCGATATTTACCGCATGAAGAGGGCTGAAATTTAAAAATTAGTAGCGTTTGTGCACGAACATCTGCATTTCAAATCCAGAGTTTTAAAATTTGGAATTTATTTTTTTAAACTAGCCTAAGACTGTGTTGGAAGAAATAAAATAAAGAGTTTTTTGTGTATATCTGAAGCAAACAAAGATGCTGCCAGGAGTAATCACGAGTATTTCTCCTAGCTTATAATAAGATAATAAAAAACACTTCTCCTGATCATTTGTAATTCTGTTACATATAAATAAATAGTTATTGCTAATGGTACAAAATAAATAAAACACCAAGAATCGTGTTTACTCAGAAAATATTTGGTCTTTGTAATGTCCTTTTATTATATTTCAACGCATTTTATAAACAATATTATATTTAACTAATGTGAGCTGTCAGTTTTTAAAATCCATATCCAAATTGATTTTTTATCAAACTAAATATGAAAATGGAACTAGTCTGCTGAATCATACCCGTAACATTAAACATAAATTATAGTAATATCGCACACATTCGCCTATACAAAAATATTTTTTTCTAAACAATAACTATTGAGATATAAATCAGAGTTTGACAAATATGTATAAAGTCAGCAACTTTATAAGCACTCGTCGATAATTGGACTTGTGTGAATGTGAGGAATGTCAGGCCTCCACCGTGGTTCGGATTCCACGTTAAACTGTAGGTCCTTCATTTCATCTCACAATCACCCTACCATTACACATTAGCGTAAGTGCGTATAACCCGAATGGGTAGTAAGACGCGGTGCTAATAATAAAAAATAATAAATAAAATAATAATTGGACTTAAATTGGAATATTAACGTGCCAATCATTTAGGTGTATATTACTACTTTTCTAATTAGGTGTGCGCGTTTTTATGGTTATAATAAGCACAGGTTTTAAAGATGCTACCTAAAAACCTTACATTTAGATTATATAGTTTTTAAAAAACTTTGAAAATAGCACATTTCCAACGACATTTCACGTAAAACGTCACAGTTATAAGATAAAAGTAAATGACTAAAAATATATATGTAGCCGTCCTCAAACAAATAAAGATATGTTTTAATAATGTCATAACTTTACATTTTAAAGCAACTGATTAGTTTTTTAGTGGTTTTAAAGTTTCAAAGTTTACCTTCTCATAAGATTTAATACAACGAGATATTTTACCCCAAGTATTTCCCACTTAACTTTTTTATATAAAACATCACATATACATTAATTTCTTAGGGTGAATAAATTTAAAAAATGTTTTTCCACTCCTTAGGATCCATGCTGGTATTCTGATATTAGAAGGTAAAAGTGTAGGCTCTATTTGGGTCTAACAATCTATGGTTGGAAGTTTACCAGTGCAAATAAAGGTTCAATTTAATGATTATGGAGAGGTAGCAGTAAATTAGAGGACCCTCATTAGCAGGGAAGGCAATAAGAAAATCACAACTTCTAAACACATCTGAAAAACTAACCCTATCGCACCCATTCAGACAAGATTCAAACCTCGACATCTCCGTAATTGCAGAACAGGACTATCATAAACCTTATGCCTTAATTAAGTATTCCGCAAACATTTTAAGTTTCCGGCACAATAACAGGTATTATTATTTTTTTTTTGTGGCACACTGTTTTGTTTTAGTTATGCACTACAGCAGCAAAATATTGGTTACGATTGTACGGTAAATCAGAATAAGAAAAGTATACACACTTTTTTCCTGAAGTAACCTCAATTATTATAAAATTAAAGGTTTAAATTCATTTATGTCCCAGTTTTTTTTAACACTTATATATACTTCTTTTCAAACCATTAGTAATATGGTTAAACCATGGTTTAGTCAGCTCTATTAAAAATATTAGTAAGTGCGAGTAAGCTAGAAAATGTGGATGACGCACGATTGCCGCTCGTACCAACTTGATCCGTGTTCTTATTGGACGGCGATACGTGGCCCTCTGGGCTGTGACCGCACAGCACACCTAATTCGCCGCCACGCTACAATGTTTGTGGAACACTATCTTAGTCCATGGGCTACTGATGATGATGTTAAATTGCATATCGTCATCTTCATCTTCGTCATCATTCTGAGACCACGAACCATGTAGAACATGCGCCATCATAGCAACTAAACTCCATCACATCTTATTAGAATATTTAATACAAGGTCTTTTAACAATTAAGTTTAAGTAGTAGGATGTTAGGAACAGATAACAGAAAGTGTGCAAGTTAGAGGAGAAGAATGGAAGCAATTAAAGGAGTAAGAATGTTGAAAGAATAGAGGAAGATGGAGGCGTACTGACCTGGCCACAGGCTGGATACAGTTGATTATAATTATGGTGATGGTGATGATGATGATGAGTTGGGATGAGTTAAGTACCTCAGAGCAAATTCACCAGAATTATTCTGGAGAAAGCACAGTAAATCCAAAAGTGAAAGCCACATTTGTAAAATAAACATCAGTGTGACTGGTTGGGGAGTCAAACCCGAACGTGAACGAGAATTACGTTCAATGCAAATATAACACTTTAAGCCGTTCAGCCACCAATAATAAAAATATATAACTTATATATATTTTGTAATGATATGGAATTATTCATCCCAATAAATTATTATTCGCATTATTATTCAAAATAATGACATTATAAATTAGATAGGGTACTAAGATTTATTTGTTTTAAGTTATTAACCTGCAAGGTATGGGCATATCCTCCTACGTCTTTGTTTAAAAAGACAACGCAGTTTGGTCAACAGAGAGACACCTGGATAACCGCACCTCTTTTTTCTAAGAAGTTTCAAGAAGGAAATGTCACTAGATATACCCCTTCAGGGTGCGCATCTCCTCACGTTCCTTCCTTACAAGGAGACCAGTAGGTAAAGTCTATGTGAATCTTAATATACCCCTTCAGTGTGCGCATCTCCTCACGTTCCTTCCTTACAAGGAGACCAGTAGGTAAAGTCTATGTGAATCTTATATGCCCCTTCAGGATGCGCATCTCCTCACTCCTTCCTTACAAGGAGACCAGGGGGTAAATTCTATGTGAATCTTAATATACCCCTTCAAGGTACACATCTCCTCACGTTCCTTCCTGACAAGAATCCCAGTAAGTAAAGTCTATGTGAATCCTAATATACCCCTTCAAGGTACACATCTCCTCACGTTCCTTCCTGACAAGAAGCCCAGTAAGTAAAGTCTATGTGAATCTTAATATACCCCTTCAAGGTACACATCTCCTCACGTTCCTTCTTGACAAGAAGCCCAGTAGGTAAAGTCTATGTGAATCTTAATATACCCCTTCAAGGTACACATCTCCTCACGTTCCTTCCTGACAAGAATCCCAGTAAGTAAAGTCTATGTGAATCCTAATATACCCCTTCAAGGTACACATCTCCTCACGTTCCTTCCTGACAAGAAGCCCAGTAAGTAAAGTCTATGTGAATCTTAATATACCCCTTCAAGGTACACATCTCCTCACGTTCCTTTTTGACAAGAAGCCCAGTAGGTAAAGTCTATGTGAATCTTAATATACCCCTTCAAGGTACACATCTCCTCACGTTCCTTCCTGACAAGAAGCCCAATAGGTAAAGTCTATGTGAATCTTAATCCTTGTTTTTACCGGAATCTAAATCTCGAATGTCGGGAATTCTCGTGTATATGACATAATAGTCGGGCATTTAAATTAAAGTCAATAACGTGTGAAATAGGGAGCAAAAACTGTTAATCTATTTATAATAAAAACTATAAAATACCAGGACTTTTAATTTATAAAACAAGATATTATTCCTTTCTAATTATTGTAAATACAAGATAACAAACTTGGACCCAAATTAATCGTTATAGCAAATGTCACCCTAATGGTGGTGAATAAACATTAATATATCACACTATTTTTTTAAACGTTACAATAAATATGCATATTTATACCTAAATTAGGAGTTTACTAATATAATTCTAGACTATAGTGTTCCAATTTAAAAGTTTCAGAGTAGCTTCGATTAATTAATTACATTTATAAATTGTATTTTCACTACATAGCCTGAATCTTATCCATATAATATAGTCTACAATGGCAAGAAAGTTTAGATTTCCCTCTTGATGTTTATTCATGTTTGTTCTCTATTGTTAAAAGTATGAACGCAAAGATTTGGACGTTCTACGTTGAATACATACTCTAAGAAATGTCCTATTTTAATTACAAGTATAATGTTAGTAATGTGATTAAAGTGATGGTAACTTTTAACTTTAATCTCTAAGGATGGTTTACCTTTAGGATTAGATGAGTGATGATAAAAACTTTACTTACTTATTAATATATGGCGTTAATAACTAGAAAGTTAATTGCCACTTACAAAAGTACGCCACCTATCCCTGTATTGAGCTAGTTCTATCCAGTCCACCTCATTACACCCTATCTCTTTAAGGTACATTCTAATGGTATCTTTCTATCTGCGTCTAGGTCCTATCAATGGTATCCTCCCTTTGGGTTGGCCAGTCAATACCCTGAACGTGGTTCTAGAATCTCCCATTTGCGCTACATGTCTTGCCCATCGTGATCTACTATACTTGGTTATCCTAACAATTTATTGTGATGAGTACATTGTAAGTAACTCCTCCTTATGTAAACTCCTCCACTCAATATTATCATCCCGTTTTTTGATTGAACGTCTTCCTAAGCACCTTGTTTTCGAACACCCTAACTTTTTATTATTATTATTTATTAATGTTGGCATGTAAGGTAAGAGACCGCGTTTCACACTCATAGAGAAGAACTGGAGAATTAATGGTTCTGTATATTCTGAGTTTTACATTTCTTGAAACCAAGCGAGTTGTCAACAATTTTGACTGAGTGATATCATGCATTTCCTGGCTGAATTATCTTCCCAACTCCAATCAAACATCATTATTGCTGATTTAAATTGGTATTAAATATTTAAACTCATTAACCCTGTCAAATGATAAGTTGCTCGAAGTAATCTCTAAATTACCGAAACCAATCTGTGTTCTTTGTGTGATCATATACCTAGAATTTTCAGCGTTCACTTATAAACCTGTTTCCTTACCAGCTTCTAATCATATTTTTGCATTTCCTGCCACACCTTCCTTACTTTTGCCCAGCAAAGCTAAATAATCTACGTGTTCTAATATCTGCATTGTGATGTTTAGTGTTAACCCTTTCCCACTCTATTACATTACCCTAATCGCATTGTCTAAGATTATATTAAGCGATGGGGAAAAATCATCTCCTGGTTCCAGAAACCCATTATGTGTTTCGATAGTATCTGATAAGTGACATCCAATCCGTACTCTTCCACGTACATCGGTCAAACATACCTCAATTAGCTTGAAAAGTTTCTTTGGCATAAGAAACTCAACTAAAATCTAATAAAATTTGTTTCTCTTAACTGAATCAAAGGACTTTTTTAAATCTAACATTCTAAACAAACCAAAATAGATCATTCAATTGATTAGTAGCCAGAATTTGATTGCATTTGAAAAATATTTTTAAATCAGGAAAGTCAATCAATCTAAAGTTCAATTCTTTTGAAAGGTGAAAGGGAGTTATTGATCTCGTATTTTTAACTTAGGTCTCATTTTATAGAGCTCTAGATGAGGGTGAATTATTTAAGTCAAATTATCGGCTTTAACTGAATATTATTTTAATAAATAATATACTATGCTATACGAGGTTGGTGACAATTTTACTTTAAAACAAGCACCGGGCACGTGTTACAAGACGTGATGACATTTTACCCAACCAACACGCAACACGTGTTACATGACGACGTTATAACCCACCAGTACTTCACACATGCTAATCGTTAAATGATGTGGTACCATTTCATTCTATCGTAACTCTACACGTGTCACATGACGGGGCAGCATTCCATCCAACAAACACTCCACACTTGGCGTATGTCATTATGAGCGTGTTAAAAGACGTGTTAGCATTACCACTACCAGCACTGCATAACTGCTACAAAGCGTGGTGACGTTTCATTCCACTGAAACTACGCACGTGTCACAAGGCATGGTGACGTTTCATTTCACTGAAACTACGCACGTGTCACAAGGCGTGGTGACATTTCATTCCACTGACACTACGCACGTGTCACAAGGCGTGGTGACATTTCATTTCACTGAAACTACGCACGTGTCACAAGGCGTGGTGACGTTTCATTTCACTGACACTACGCACGTGTCACAAGGCGTGGTGACGTTTCATTTCACTGACACTACGCACGTGTCACAAGGCGTGCTGACGTTTCATTCCACTAACACTACGCACGTGTCACAAGGCGTGGTGACGTTTCATTTCACTGAAACTACGCACGTGTCACAAGGCGTGGTGACATTTCATTTCACTGAAACTACGCACGTGTCACAAGGCGTGGTGACGTTTCATTTCACTGACACTACGCACGTGTCACAAGGCGTGGTGACGTTTCATTTCACTGACACTACGCACGTGTCACAAGGCGTGCTGACGTTTCATTCCACTAACACTACGCACGTGTCACAAGGCGTGGTGACGTTTCATTTCACTGAAACTACGCACGTGTCACAAGGCGTGGTGACATTTCATTCCACTAACACTACGCACGTGTCACAAGGCGTGGTGACGTTTCATTCCACTGACACTACGCACGTGTCACAAGGCGTGGTGACATTTCATTTCACTGACACTACGCACGTTTCACAAGGTGTGGTAACATTTCATTCCACTGACACTACGCACGTGTCACAAGGCGTGGTGACGTTTCATTTCACTGAAACTACGCACGTGTCACAAGGCGTGGTGACATTTCATTCCACTAACACTACGCACGTGTCACAAGGCGTGGTGACGTTTCATTCCACTGACACTACGCACGTGTCACAAGGCGTGGTGACATTTCATTCCATCAGCACTGCGCACACTCAAGGTCGTCAGACCTCGTATAAAGGCGCCAGAACGCTTGGCTCCATAATAATGTTCCACTCATCCTCACGCGCCGGGAGGGGGGTGATTGGACGTCGCTACAGTCGTTGGGTGGGATTTTTCTACTTGATTTGCTGGGGGCTGAGCTCACTGTTTAACCGGGATTCCCGGTGACATAAAGAACACATTGATTACTGAGATGAAGAAGGGGTAAACGAGATAGCTTTAAGAGCCTTTCAATCGTAAACTTGAGGGCCAGTACTTACTGTACTGCAAGGTAAAAATACTCACATTGGTGAGCACATGGGATAATGTGTCAACTTCATCTAGCCTGATTTGCCATTGACACGTTGGTCAGGGTTCGAATTATGCCTGATATAAGGTTAAGGTGTTTTTTCCACTTTCCCTCCTTGCCATTGCAGGTACATTTCCTTTAATTATAAGTTATTCATCCTTAACCAACCATTTTAAGCATATGACTAGCCCGAACTGTTTGTAAGACACAGTGCATAAACCAGACTAGGAAACGACTTTGTGTAAAAGTAACTTTGCTTATGGCTAGAGTCAAATCTGGCCTCTGCCAGTGTGCACGCTGACAAAGGTGCTAGTCTAGTCTTGGCTTGTCCTCCACCGACGGGGACGTAAGAGTTCAATTCTTGTCCGAATGTTCTATAGGTTCTTTTTATATGGTTTTCCACTGATTTCCACATAAATGCTAGTACATTTCCTCTTAAATTGGACTTTACTTATATGTTTTCTGTTAGTGTAACGCATTTTTGGTCTAGTGGTCAGAGTTCCTGGCTACTGATCCTAAAGTCTTCAGTTTGATTCACAGAACTTCCAGATTCCTCAGTGTACGAGTGGGTTTGGAACGGGGTCAACTCAGCCTCTTGAGGAAAATAAGAGGAGCTACTCTAATAAAGAAGAAGCGACTTTGGTATAGAATGCTGAGATGTATGACAGAAAAAATCGTTATACTGACCACATGACACAGTCTATCTGAGGAACCCTTTCCATAAGACCGAAACATCCGGGTCTACTATGATTAATAATATTAGGAAGTTTTAATTTTATATATTCGAAGATATCCCTTACACACTCAAAATTATATTATGTTCTTCTATTCTTGAACTTGGATGATAAGGAGTCGACTACATGATAGCTGAAGTGCATTATAGACTTTCAGTTGTCCTCCCGATATATTGTTGATGGATTGTTATTTTTAAATGTTATTTACTCACTTTCATAAATCAAAGCCTATTTGTTTTATATAAGAAATGTGCTCATTTTCAAAGACGTTTTACATTAAATAATAGTAATGGTTCTGATATTAAGATAAAGGGTATTGACTAACCTTACACATAAGAAGTTATTTTTTACATTTTTGGTTAAGTCACTCTTCAATTAAAAATGTAAGTTTCAGTAGTCTTCTGAGGCGTTACTCTCACAATAGAATAGACTGCCAATGACGGGGAGAACCTGGTTCGATCCCGGTCTAGTGAACTTAGGGTGGTATTCCTAAATGGCTTCCCACTCTCTCTCACTCCACTCAAATGCGTGTAAACTTCCTCTAAATTCAGTCTTCCTCATTCCCCATTAGCGTGCATAAACATATGGCCTGAATGAATATAAGACGCGGTGCTAAAATAAATTAAAAAACTTTCTGGATATGAAAATTCATATTAAATGTAAATTCAAGAATAAATGAATATAAAACCTTAAAGAATTTTTATTTTTCCCTGGTATGCCCCGTAGGAGTTCTCAACAGACCTGGTCCCTTTCAACCACAGCTACTCTACTTGGGGATTTTTTTTGTGTCACAAGAGGTTACATTCCCATAAAGTATACAGCAATGTATAGAATATATTTCCTTCAAGTAGGTGGAGCCCCTGGTCAAAAGCACAGTTACAATACATCTGAACTATTTAACTCTTTGTTGAGAGTTCAGTCACACAATCCTCAAAGAAGGAGTTAAGTCATAAGCCCAATGCATTAATTTTGTTTCTATTATAAAGCTTAGCTATCGTAAATTGTAAACTTTATCCTGAAATATATGGTGTCATCAAACAGGAGACTTGCTAGAAAAATAAAATTGGCTAAACGCCAAAACTGAGGCAAAGAAGAACCAAGAGTTCCTTTAATGATTGCATTTTTTTTATTACGATGTTAATAGATTCGATTAGTTTTAATTAGAATATATCAACTTTTCAGACTCAATAATTATGTTTCCTAAGGTGGTTTATTCTATCACTATGACCTTTAAATCTGGTCATAATCTTACTATGTGTATGTAATTAAATAGTTTTTAATTCGGACATTAAACATTCAATTTATAAACATACAGGTTATGATATCAATCCGACACCTTAGCTCAGTCGGTAACATGTCTGCCTAATTAGGTAAGGGTCCCGGGTTCGATTCCATCAAGGCCAAAAAAGTACGATTGGTAAAATATAGGTTTACCCTCTCTCATTGATAAATTAACAGCCGGGGACTGGATTTTGTGCTTGTCCTAGTCTTAAGTTAGATTAAAATGTATATTAAGCTAAAACAGATATAGCCAGACTGTAGTGGAAAAATATATGACTTGAATAAAAAACTGACCAGGGTCATAGGTTGGAAATAGTAAAGGCTGTAAAGTAAAGGCTGTAATATCAACGAATGACTTGCAGGCTGCTAACAACCTTGGACGCAGAGTACTTCAGACACAACACCAGCAGCTAGTTAGCAACTAATCAAACATGCACGTCCTCCTACCGCTTAATTTAGTCGATAGCACATCTGTGTATTGAACTTAGGTTACCAGATTCGATTTACGGTATGGTCGGAAAATTTTTCATTGCTGAAATTGAGGTTGGGGAGGATGATGTTTGATTACTGAACCACATATTTTAGATGTTACGTTTGTTATGAAAATGATTTATGAGTGTGTGTGTGCAAAACTGTGGTAATAGTATGCGAATGATTTTAGGGGGCAAATGATACACCACTGAGTTTTATCAATCATATAATATGTTTTGCTAAAAGTAGGTCTGATTAACAAACTAACGCAAATCTTTGCGGGCAGTCCTGAACTTTCATAAACTTTTTTTTCCCTCTGTCAAGGCTTTGTTTACCTGACCACTGAATCCTTATTAAAATTTAGAATTACAAGACAATAGAATATCCTTTGTTACTCGTGTCAGTGGCCGAACGGTCTAGGACGTCACTCTCATGTTAGGGCTGACATGCTAATTAATAACAGGGAGATCGGGTTGGAATCCTTGTCGGGTTTACTGAAGATCATCTTTTAAGTGTTTTTTTTTTTTTTCTATTCCTCTTCCACGTAAATGTCAGTAGATTAGCTCTAAAATGTTTCTTTCCTCATCCCTACCCCATTAGAATATGTATCATATATCTGTATAACCTGAACATGTAACAAGACGCGTTGATTAAAAACGTGTTCTTATTTTTTTTTTAAGAAGAGCCGAAGAGTGCTGCTAGTGTTAATAAAGGAACACAAGATTTACTCTGACTTCTCCAAGAGGTTGAGTGAGGAGACGAAGGACTGGTTTGGCTCACAGTCTTGGTGTAAAGGATAATGTAAAAATTGTACTTGGAAACATTTTCATCGCCTCAAGTATTAGATTTGTCTCAATTTTTACAAACAAATATTAATGGTGTGAAATATATTTCACAAACTCTTTTATATACAGTATATTGATGCAGTAGGTAAGCATTTGAACTAAGCATTTTATGATTAAAGATCAGCTTTGGAAGATACCTCAATTGGACCCTCCTGAACATTTATTCTGACCCTGAAAGTTCAATATGGTTGTCAATTCAAGATGGCGTCAAATTTATTCTTAAAATTCGTTATATCTCAGCTTCTAATTAATCGATTTACATTTTTATTTATTTAAATTAAAGATATTTGTTTGTGTTTTATTTAAAATGTGAATGTTTTTCTCATATCTTTCATAACTATTTAGATATTTCCAATATTAAATTACATTTTTAATTTTTAAAAACTGGTTCTAACAATTATTATTTTTGTTTAGAATGGATGTCTGGGGTGTATTTGATATGACAGATAAAATTGTGTACATATTTTTTGGCAGAAAAATCATTTTAGGGTAGTTTACTAACGACTTATTTTTGCAGAATAAATGTTTATAAAAAATTGCTCTTAGATTTTGTTTAGAATATATATCATAGTAGGTTTTACATAATGAAAGGCAATGAATAATATTGTTTTTGAGAGAAAAGTTGATTTATAGGTAGTTTAAAAATATAACTTACTTTTTAAATACAAACTTTTTTGAAAATGCGTTTAAAGTTTTTGCTAAAATTGGACATCAAAGAGTGTTTTGCATGATAAATAGCAAGGGCGTAAAAAGGTTGGGGTCGTTAGAGTGCCCCCCCCCCCCTCCCTTGGAATTTGATGTACTGTCCATACATGGTCACTCATAGAATACAGATTGAGGACAAACATTTATATATTATTGAAAATACTATATCGTTCGGTAGGGTTTATGAGTTTAAATTCCTAAACACAATTTTAACTAGAAATAACGATACTAGTGAAAATTAGAAAAATAATATAATCGATAAATGTATATTACTACTCGGTCAATGGGTTGTTAATAGCTTGCCTGTTGCCAAGATATATAAAAAAACAGATCGTACAAAACAAAAGTTTTAACAGTTGTTCTATCTGGTTATGAAACATAGTATTTTAACTTTCATTACGAGAAAAAATTCAAGATGTTGAGAAACAAAGTAATTAGGAAAATATTTGGTCCATAAAGGGATGAAGGCAATAAATACTGGGCAAAGTAAAATAATTTAGCTATACACCTTGTAATTATCATCGGACATTGTTAGGATAGTAAAATCTCGTAGGTTACGATGTGTAAGACATACAACGTGAATGGAAGAAACTAGTGCCTCATTCAAGGTATTGACTGGAAAACCCAATGGGAAGACCTAGACGTAGATCAGAGGATATCATTAGAATGTACCTAAAATAAATAGGACTATGTATAAAACTAGCTCAAGATAGGGATGGATAGTATAAGTGTGTCAGTGAACTTTGGAGTTCCTAATGCCATAGATAAATAGATAAGTAGGTCAAAATATTTAAGAAAATATACATTAAAAGGATGTACAGTATAATATAAAAAAATTTACTTCACTAGTCTTAAAGATTCATTGTTATATCTTTTTGTTTTCGACCAACACATTTTATGTGTGTATTTCTTATTTTTAGACCACTCGTTCGCAAGTGATTGGAAAAATAAATAATGAACACGCCCGCTTCTGTTTCTGTATGATCTATACGTGACCAGATTTGTTCTTCCCTAAAACGGGACATGTTTATACCAGGGGATATAGTCGGTGTGGAAGACCCTCCAGTGGGGCTAAGGATCCTCCCAGATTTTTTTAATTCTAAGCCTAAAAAGTCGTGTTTTGAGGCCATCCTGGACCCATGCAAATAAAATATAAGTTAAAAGTTTCGCATTTACCTCAAGTTCGAAAGTTGCTCTTTTGTGGTAATTTGTTCAAAACAAGTAAAAAGCAAAGCCTACGTAAGCCTAAGCTTGGGGGGGGGGGGGTGAGGGGGAGATTGGGATTGAAAACGTATGAACAGTTAATTTAGATGTTTATTTTTACAATTATTTTGCCGTTATTTTAAAAAAACAAGTAAATAGGAAAGAACGTTTGTATTTATTTACTCAGTAAATCTTATCATCTAAATTCTAAGTGTACATTTATATGTTTCATACAGATTCAATCATACTCATACTTTGTATTTTAAATTATTTGTTTTAACAATGCTGGTGAGGAGCATAGCATTGAATAAAAGTCCTGGCAACTTAAGTCAAAATTAATTTTTGTCACTAATATTGACCTTAAAGCTCTCAAACTAAGTTGGGTATTCTCCTATGTCCACACTTTTGTCATTGCAGAAAAAACTCTCTCAATTGTTGCATTACTTTCTGGCAGTACTAGTACATATTCTACGATTTTACTGATGTGATGATGATTTATGGAGTTTTTTCTCAAATATTTAAGCAGTTCAAGCCACCGTTTATCAGATTCTAATTTGTTCTCATTCCTCACTGAAATAGGGCGCTCAATGTATTTATTTACACAAGTCATTTCATCAAAATCTTTGTATCAGAAGACGCGTCGAAGTGTTTTTTAACGATAAGGTAGTCTACTGCAAGTTGAACATCAGACCCTTCTGGAGTTTTTTTCAGAGTTACCCGTTCAAACATTTCCAAGTCCTCGATATTCGTTGTCCACTGCTCTAAATATTGTAATGATTTATCGTAAAATGTTACAATAGTCTTGGTAAAATCCTCTTTTTCAGGTCCTGAACAGTTGTTTGTTATTAAGTTGCGCAGTACATGAAGAATAAATCTAGTACTAATCTTATTTTGAAGGTTCTCTTTAATTTTTTTTTTTATTTATTTCTGCAGTAGCCTTGATAGCAGAAAAATTCTGACATTCCACTTTTAAAATTGAGTTTTGGAAGGTAATTGCTTGGCTGTGTATGAAATAGAACCACATTTCTGAATGTACATCTTCAAAGAATGTCTTCAAAACTATGGGATATTTAGGTTGACTCAGAAAGTATTTCTTAAGTGGCAAATACAAATTTAAAATTCTTCCCACGGCAGGCATTAGCGTTAGCTATCGTGTCTTACTGTACCCCAACATTTTATAGTACTCGTATTCAATATCGATGGTGTCACAATTTTTTTTAAGTCCCCCCCACCCCCTTACCACGTAGATATAGAAGTGTGGATATATTTTCACAACCGTGACTTCTACATCTACTGGCAAACAATCAGATGCACTTAATGTAGCGTTGTTTATAATGTTTGAAGCACACCTAATATCCACAATATCTCTTTGCAAATATTTTCCAATTTGCGATAAACATTCTCTGTTCCTTTTCTTCCTGCCCCACCAAACATATAGTTTGTGTTATCCACACTGAAATAAATTATTTTGTGTGTTAGATTATACTTTTGCAACAAATCCTTTAAATAACTGACAATAATTTTGGAAGTTTCCCCAGGCTGAGACTGTAAGTCCAATATTTTTACTTTCACCCCATCAAACTTATCAAAATATCTCACCAACACGGATAGTATTCGTTGTGGCCTGTGGTTAGATGCGTCTGTCATTAAGGAAACATAATTTGCATTTTACAACCCCCTTTTAAGTTGTGAATCAGTCAATGGTGCAAACACTTGAGTTACAATGGCTTGATATTTTGTTCTAGGACAATGAAACTTTGGTTCGAAGCACAATCATTGGAACGAAGGCTGTGATTTTTTCGTACAGTGTGATAGGCCTAGACACCTCCGGCAGCAGAAACTTCGAGATCTTTCTTGAATAGCACATTACTTTTGAAAAACAAAGAAATCGATTTACTAGAACAAGCGGCCTGGTCTGAAGCTACGTTCTTCTGAGATTTTAAATATTTTTTCACATAATAGTAACCTCCATGCGCAAAACTAAACTCAGTACGACATTTTTCACAGATGACATCATTACTGTTCACTCCACTTTTAAAGTTTTATGAACGTACTGTATATTTAGCCCATAAGTCAGCGTTGAAAGAACACTTTCTTTTTGGCATTATTAAATATATTCGTTTGCAAACTTAAGCGCATACGACACAACTCAATAAATTCTAAACACATTTTTTTTTTAGAGAAATAAACACAGTTGAGGTTACTGGCCGATCGAATGATCTATCAATAATCCTGTGTACTACTATTGAACGTTGACGACTAACGAGTCCAATCGAATTCTTCAGAAGGAAGCTCAAGCCAGAAACAAATACTGTAGTTCTGTAGCTGTGGGCACATTGTGTGGTACGGTGGAGGAGGATTCACATCGTCTGAACTGGACTGATAGGCACTGGGCTGGTGCACTGAGCGTCAAGACGAGTCATAACTTTTTTATTCATTTACTTAGTTCACAAACTGGACTACCCTCCAAAGCGGGACAAGTGTGCGTCCCATGGAAAATCTTGGGGACAGCGGGACATATTTTCTCAGAGTGAGACGTCTGGTCACCTTATTTATACTCTGTGGCTATGGCATCATTCTCGCAATAGACTGTACAACCGATGATGTGGATATCGTGGTTCGATTCCTAATTGCATGTATTAAGAGTGGTTTTTCCTAAAATGTTTTCCCCCTTTCTAACGCAAATTCGGGTACACTACCTTTAAATTCAACCTTTCTTATCCCTAATCTATCAACGAAATCAGTATACAGTCGTGTAGCCCGAACAGGTAGTAATATGGAGTTCTATAAAGAATCAAATAATGTTCAATTTGTTTTAAAAATTATTATCAAAAATAATTTGTCTACATCTTTTTAAATGTGTGTGCTACTACCGAACGGTTTCCTTTTTGTTATACAAAATGTTGGAGGAGTAGAGAACATGATATTAAACTCCGGCTCAGCTGTTTCCGTTACAGACAACTTCCTGTAAACAACACGTCACCATGTGTCGCCATCACACACTCCAGTGACGATAACCTACGAGCAACCCGAGCAAATACAAGTTATCTGTCGACTGGGGCTCGTGTAGTTCATTGCACTAAGTCAAGATCACTAATCTGGTTTGGGTAAGGCCAGGTTTTGAGACCTGTCAAGGTGTACTCGGGTGCTTTATGTAAGATATTTTTCCAGTCTCCTGAATTGTATCTCCCTCATTATTTGTATCTCTAGCGTAATTTAAATATGCGGACAGCCCGTGGAGGTAGTGAAACACGATTTGAAACTTACATTAATTCTTCAGAGAATGAAACAAACCTAGCTTTATGTTTGATCATCTTTATAAGGGAGGGTGCACATTGATAGCCGGTCAACGTACAGTTCTATTTTCATAGGAAGAGCCTTTTATAAAATACAAACATATGTTTTTACGGTTAAAATTGAGAAATTTTTAAAAGTTTATAATAGTTATTTGGTAGGTATTGATCATATATATCAGATGAGAGAGTTGAAGATAACATGAGCTGACGTATAAATACGCGAAAGTAGATTGAATAACTCTTTTAGTCGTATGCCTTTGAAAACTGGATTGAAGCAGAGACATAACTGAGCAGGGCAGGTTTTTGTAACTCTTTTCTTATGAATAGTAAAGTGCATGCTATGAATCTTGACTGGTCTGTGTTGAGTTGTTGAAGCACCTGTTTATCAAGTGTTGACCGATTACGTGTGTTTCAAATTAAAAATCATCTGCCCTTAGTCTTGTTTTCTTTTAATAGGTGCACCTGTCCTGTGCTGCATTATGCTGTGCTGTCCTACATCTACTCCGCTCTACCCTGCTCTGCTTCTGAATGTTCGCTTACATTTGCTCTAACCCACACCCTTGGTCACATGTTCTAATGCATCACTTTATTGTTGGACTGGATTTATGGTGACAGGGAGATCAGAGTTTAATCCCTGTTGGGTGAGGTTTTATTCTGAGTGATTTCTTTCTCACTCTCTACGCAATTCCGGTTACACTTCCTATAAAATATTACCATCCTCATTTATATTTCACTAATCCAAACAGGTATTTAGAGGTGGTAGAACAAAAAGGTATTTGTCTAGGTGCACTTTCAAGTGTGGAAATTCAGTACCCTATTTTATAATGTGCTTTCCAGATATTATTTACTGGTGATTCTGAGATGATCTAATAAGTTGTAAACTACATATATATTTTGATCGTGTTGTTGCCAGGATGGTGACGTCAGCAGTGCTGGGGGCTGCCGCAGGAACGGGTCTAGCGCTCGTCGTAGCTATGACCATTGTCGTATACCGGTACTATTCCTTGAGAAGACGCGGCAAGGACTGGAGTCAGCTCGAAAGGTTTGGGACTCTGGTTTTCCCAAGTTTACCTCGGATTGGCAAGGAATTAAGAAGAATAAGCCTGTGTACACCGTCATGCAAAAGGTATGGAATATTGTGTACAACATCAGTCAGAAGGTAAAGAAGATGTGTACACCGTCATCAGAAGGTAAGGAAGATGTGTACACCACACCGTCAGTCAGAAGGTAAGGAAGATGTGTACACCGTCAGTCAGAAGGTAAGGAAGATGTATACACCGTCAGTCAGAAGGTAAGGAAGATGTGTACACCGTCAGTCAGAAGGTAAGGAAGATGTGTACACCGTCAGTCAGAAGGTAAGGAAGATGTGTACACCGTCAGTCAGAAGGTAAGGAAGATGTGTACACCGTCAGTCAGAAGGTAAGGAAGATGTGTACACCGTCAGTCAGAAGGTAAGGAAGATGTGTACACCGTCAGTCAGAAGGTAAGGAAGATGTGTACACCGTCAGTCAGAAGGTAAGGAAGATGTGTACACCGTCAGTCAGAAGGTAAGGAAGGTGTGTACACCGTCAGTCAGAAGGTAAGGAAGATGTGTACACCGTCCGTCAGAAGGTAAGGAAGATGTGTACACCGTCAGTCAGAAGGTAAGGAAGATGTGTACACCGTCAGTCAGAAGGTAAGGAAGGTGTGTACACCGTCAGTCAGAAGGTAAGGAATATGTGTACACCATCAGTCAGAAGGTAAGGAAGATGTGTACACCACAATACACGTAAGGAAGATTGTGTATACTACAATACACGTAAGGAAGATTGTGTATACTACAAGACAGAAGGTTGTTTTGATGTGATTTCTGTACATTTGTAACTGGTCACGTACTCAGACGTTCAGCTGTTTAGTGCCGACTGCATCATCTGATAGATACAACATATTAGCAGAGTTAAGGAAGTGCAGTTGTTCTCATTTACCTTTCACAATGAATTTCTATGAGCGAGATTGAAAGGGCCTACCAATTTTGCTGAGGAAGGTACGTTCACAAGCCTTACACAGATATTTTACATATCAAAATCGAGACGGGACTCGCGTATTTACTTCTCCTCCGAAAGAAGTTATGACACGATTTTTATCGCTCAAGAAAAATTCGTCAGCCTGAGCTGGTTTTGAACGCATGAATATCTAGTTAAGGTAAACACTTTACCCCAAGACAACCGAGGTCACCTATAGTACTTTAATGATATAAAATTAATTTTATTAGCTAAAATACAAAATGACATATGACTAAGTAAATTACTCTGCATATATTCAATGTTTTCAAATAAAAACTTCACATTTTAATTTTAGATGCTTAGTTTTTTATTTAAATGTACTTAAAGTAAGGAGTTATTGCTAAGGTGTTATAATACCGATTTAATATCAACACACAGGCTCTAAATCATTGTAATTACGGCACTGCCCGTGTTGAGGACACCACAATTCAACTAATTTAAATTAGTTAAATGATGATGCATGGAATTATGAATCTAACGCAGAACTTTTAATTAGCGTACCAAAACTCAACTACTGAGCTATCCAGGAGTCTTCCCTTGCTCAAGTTCATTCTTCACGCATATCGTAAGGCTGAGTCTGTGATGGCAGATGGTTGTGGTATCTGATATCCCACGGCACTATTGCTCGGTTATAATAGCTGACGACGATTTGCTCACGTCCATCACAGACTCAGTCTTAAACTATGAGTGAATAATGACCCTGAGCGCGGGATGACTCATGGATATCTCAGTGGTAGACCATTAGTATACTAAGATGAAGGTGCTGGTTTGGATTCCCGTGTCCAGGTGTAATTTTTAAACCCGTTTAAATTAATTTATATTATATTATTATTATTATTAGCACCGCGTCTTACTACCTGTTCGGGTTATACGCTCTTACGCTAATGTGTAATGGTAGGTGATTGTGAGATGAAATGAAGGACCTACAGTTTAACGTGGAATCCGAACCACGGTGGAGGCCTGGAATTTGTATTATACTTTTTAAGGTAGATATAACATAGACCCATGCAGTTACATATGGCAAGTTAATTTTGGTTCTTTCTCGTATTGTTTACATGAATTTCCCTGTTGAGAGACAATATTGTTTGCCTTTATTTCATGTTGTGTAATATACTTTAATAAACAGAACCAGAATCATGTTTTATGCCCGCAGGAATGGGTAGAATATTT
Source organism: Timema cristinae (assembly GCA_039000515.1). NCBI lineage: Eukaryota > Metazoa > Arthropoda > Insecta > Phasmatodea > Timematidae > Timema > Timema cristinae. Next base: position 51,249,817 of record JBCFYV010000012.1, read on the forward strand.
GGATCTACAAGACATATTTTGAATACTATTTATAAATAAAATTATATATATATTTTCTTTATTTGTTTGTTTTGGAGTAGTTTGTGTTCTCTTATTTTTTAATTTGTTTTAGCATCGCGTCTTACTACCCATTCGGTTTTTTGTTACATTGTTTTTTTTACAACAAAAATGGCTGTGAATGTGTAGAAAGTTGTTTGTAAAGCTTCAAGAGAATGAATTAGATTATTCTTGATATAACACTTGTATAAGTGAGGCAATACTATTTCAAGTTCCTCGTGCCATAGAGTAAGTAGATTTTTTCTATATATCCATTGTTGTTTCCAACCTATGGCTTGGGTCAGTTTTATATTTAAGTCATATATTTTTTCCCTATCGGCTTGATATACCTGTCGTAGCTTCATATGCGTTATAATCTAACTTAATACTAGGACAGGCACAACATCCAGCTCCTGAACGTTGATTTATTATTGTGAAAGGGTAAACCCATATAAATTAATGCATGCCATTTGTGTGATATAAACTAAAATATATACAGGACTTCAGTACCAGTTTGAAATAATTAATACAATTCAATTTAATTATAAAGTAGAAAAAATCATTACTTTATCATCTAAGTTCTTAGTGAATCTCTTTAAATTTGGTTCCATGTCCCTAACCCTTATAAAACATAAACCTGGTTTTGTATATAAAACAAATTGCCGATAGTAAAACCATAATCTATAAACAGTTTACGTCAAACAATGAATGTATGAGTGCTGGTATTACTGGATTTCAGATGTCTAAAAAAATGGTTAAGAATAATAGAAATATGTACAAAAATTACTAAACGTTTGAACCTACGTTTGTATTTACTGCAAGCACTGTCACTTTGATAAGTATAATAAGGTGATTTTGATGATTTCCCACTTGAGTACGACTCGTAGTAATATTAACAACTTTAAGAAAACTAATTCATTTCCATTGCTTATGAATATCAGGTATGGTATAGAATAGCTTGCAACTAACCTAACAGCCCTAATTCTCAATAAACAACCAGGTGCAGCTGTGTCATTTTTTTCGTAGTCATTCGTAATATAAATTGGCTACAGTTTACAAATATTTGTATTTTTTGAAGATAATAATTAAAACTTATGATAAAATATATATTTAATATGTTTAAATATAAATAAAGCTAATATACCCCATATATTTGATTTTAAAAATCAATTATGTGTAAATCATCGTAACTATGTTCATCATGATCACAACGTAAATAGTTTGAACGATCTGTTTGGGTGACGTTAAAGAGTCAAACCACAAAAAAAACACGTAATTATGAGATCCTCCGGCTATTTTCATAATGGTCAAAATCGGTAACATAGCCTACTAATAAAACCAATGGAATTAAAACATAATTAACTTAGAACAATGGTTATTCTTATTAATAGTTTGGTGAAAAGTAGACCTCACGATAACATAAACACAATTTAAATATACATAAATACACATTATATTTTATTTAATAAATATACATAAATATACACTATATTTTATTGTGTATGACTAACGTGTAATAAAGTATCTATGAATTAAAATAACTGTTTAACTTGCTTTATTTTAAAAGTTTATAAGCAGTTTGGTTATAGTTATTGATTTAAATATACCCCAATATTATGTTTAACTGTTTCAAAACATTAATTAGGGCCAATAGACTACATATATTTGGGTAGTTCTTACCGTGCATACCATTTATATAATTTGATCAATGTGACTAGCTGACGTAACACTTAAAGTGACTATAATGCTGGGATCACGATCAACCTAGCTTTAAATTAACGTAGCGTTCACTTAAGGTTCACTTAACTTAAGAAAACAGATGTGTGATCACAATTCACGCAACTTAATGTTACAACTCGAGCCATACAACTGCATTCTAGAGTATGTATTTTGATCTGTGATTTGTACTATTTGTAAAGTAATGATTTGTGAATGTTCACTGTTTTCTATTAATATAATAAATAATAATTATTAAAAGTTTTTGATAAATTTAGCTTTCCTATTATAGTTTAATTATTTTTTTTCAATGCACAATTACTAGAATTGAAACTAAATAATAGACTTAAGTCATAAATCCAACAAATGAATTCCCATAATGATTGGATTGCTAGATCACGTGATACCTTTATGTAACGTTCACTTAACGGGAAAGAGCTCCGAGGATATCTATTAAGTTAAGTGAACTGAAAGTGAATGTTAAGTTAACTGCATCGTGATCGTTTACATTTAAAAACACGATGACAACCTTTACCGTAAGTTACGTTAAGTTAACCTTAAGTGAAAGTAAAGTTGATTGTGATCCCAGCATGCGAATACCCTAAAATTAATGGCTATATGACCTTAACAGTTATAGTAACGCCATGGGTTTAAGTGGTGGCATTAAATGATAGGGGGAAAATTGTAGCACCAAAATTTTAACGTTAAGATGAAACGGCTAAATAGTATTCTAAGAGAGTTGATAGGGAATCATTACTTTTAAACATTAAGTACGAGAATTTGTATACTAAATTTTACTTAAATTCTACTCCTCTACGATCTTATTAACTAGGCATATGTTGTTTAAGATATGTCATATTTTTTATTTTAGAATTAATTTTAACTATGGACATGATATAAAAATATGTTTAGCTACCTTGATTACAGACATTTGTTTTATATTTAAATTTAATTGAATATTTATTGCAATTAATATTATAGTCCATATTTAAGTTGGGAGTGTAGGAGATGGCAGAAAATGTCTGTGTTTTGATAGTTTTTATGGAAAAACTTTTATTTTTCAAAATAAATTAAACAATTTTCCAATAGAAGCATAAAGTTTAATTTTCTGCAAATGGTGAGATATCAACAGTTCTTGAATATATGTACTGTACGTAATAAACATAGCGGCATTAGATGAGAAACTTTTTTAAATGGGTGACCTGGTGGTCTAGGGGTAAGGTGTCAGACTTCTGAGCTGGCGGCCGGGGTTCAATCCTCGGTCCCGGCACAAATTTATCTGATTACCAAACCCTTCCTTCACCTCTGACAAGACATCTTGTGAATGTGGGAATGCCAGGCCTCCACCGTGGTTCGGATTCCACGTTAAACTGTAGGTCCTTCATTTCATCTCACAATCACCCTACCATTACACATTAGCGTAAGTGCGTATAACCCGAACGGGTAGTAAGACGCGGTGCTAATATTAATAATAATTTTTTAAATGGAGGGAAAAGGTTTTCATTATATTCAAGAACAGTTGAGATAACCATATGAATAAAATTAAATTCTTATGTTTCTACTGGAGAATTTTTGGTTTATTTAGACCAAATTTTTTTTTGCTTTAAAAGTTGCAAAAACGCTGACCCTTTCTCGCGTTTCCTACCCTTCCACCTTAAACCATATTTTATAACATGTATAGTATACTAAAAGAAAATTAAAAACAAACTATTAACAAAAAACTAGTTTATATTTTATTAATTAATAATGAGTACCAAGTAGATACTTTTGTAATATCTAATTAAATAATATTGAGATTTTTTTAACACTTTATAAGATATTGGGACTATTTATAAATAATTTTAGACAAATTGATAAAATATACGGTACCTTTTATAATACCTAATCTTATTTTTAGAGTATGTATAACTTTTAATTGCATTTTTTATATTCTATGGCATATTTGTATGCAAATTTTACCTTTTTATAATATAAAATAATCCTAGCTCTACACTATATACAGGGCAATTCTTGGATACATTAAATGGACGTGAGTTGTCGTGATTATATTACCAAGGTATTAACTAACGTACACACAGTACCTATGCACCTCCAGAGTTGTCTATAGATATCGCCTGGCGAGTACGTCCTAAGGCTTATTGACCATCACGCCCACCCTCTGAACCAGCCATGTGAAACTACCATCTGTTGCACGATTCTCTCACTAGGTGGCAGCAGTCGTCCGACTACAAGCTGGTTCGATATCTCGATCAGTCAAACCTCTCCATGCTAACACGCCTTGATTGCTACCACCCTCTACAACTGATGTTTCTTTTTTCTCAATGACCTTTTATTTTTATTGTGTAATCAAAAATGTATATGGCTTCCCCCTCGCACTAGTATAGGTTAGATATAGTTATGACCTGTTTCGGTGGCTGCATGGACTAAGACGTCACGCTTGCAATATACTTGACTGCAGATGATAGGGAGATTGGGATTCTAATACTGGTCGGGTGTATTGAGGGTGGGTTTTCTAAATTGTTTTCCACTCCCCCTCCACGCAAATACGAGAACACTTCATCTAAACTCAACCTTACTCATCCCTAGCTCATTAGCGTAAATAGTACATATGCGTATAACTTGAACAGGTAGTAAGACGCAGAGCTAAAAATAAAAATGGTTATAGTTATGATTTTTTAATTTCAAATATTGGCCATAGTAAGGATGGGGTATTATATCATAGGATATGGGGTGGGCCTTTTTAATTATTTTCTCACCCCTCCCCTTATGTAGGGTTCCATTCAACCTGAAAGAAGGGAATATTTTTATATGTTGTATAATTTTCTATTATTGTCCCTTAAGAGCCCTATGGAGCTTGTGTAGGATGTTAATCTTAATAAATGTTATAAAATGTGGTTCTGATTTGTTTTAACAATAAATAACAATAAAACAACCATACAAATGCATCCTCATCAGCCTGGAAAGGCATGGGAAACAGCCCCGTGTGCCCCAGCCGATATTCGAACCTTGATTTCCCCGTCACAAGAAATCGAGTCTAATGCAATCTTGAGGTGTTAGACCTTGTGACTTTTGATATCACGTTTTAGACACACAAGTGGAAACACATTTTTGGCATAACTATGGTTTAGTTAAGAGAGACTTTTCACGGCCACAACACAGTTCCGCGATGTGCCTACTCTTACCTCTGCGTCTCGGCTGACTTTATAACGTTACTTGCAGTACTGTCTTTACTCCTTCAATAAAGCCTTGTACTGCAGGTTGCATCTTTCACCACGTCACGGAGAACACACTCTGAAAAACTTTTGGGATGGTCTTCACTAGGCGAGCTCCTTCAACAAATACGTTATACTATATTAAAGTATTTATTGTACTGAAGGATGCATCTCACGCCACGTCACGGCGCACACACTCTGAAAAATTTTTGGGACGCTCTTCACTAGGCGAGCTCTTTCAACAAATACGTTATACTATACTAAAGTCTTTCTTGTACTGTAGGTTGCATCTCACGTCACGTCACGGCGAACACACACTGACAAACTTTAGAGATGTTATTCACTGAGTGAGCTCCTTCAACAAATATGTAATACTATATTAAAGTCTTTCTTGTACTGAAGGTTGTATCTCACGCCACGTCACGGCGAACACACATTGACAAACTTTTGGGATGGTCTTCACTAGGCGAGCTCCTACAACAATTACGTTATACTATACTAAAGTCTTTCTTGTATTTTAGGTTGCATGTTACGCCAAGTCAAGGCGAACACACTCTGACAAACTTTTTTTTTAATCGTTGCGTCTTACTAGCCGTTCGGGATATACTCTTATGTGCTAATTACGCTAATGGTTTTAGGAATTAGGAAGGCTATATTTATAGAAAATACACCCGCATTTGCATGGAGTGAGAGTGAAAAACCATTTTGGAAAAAATTATCAGTACACGTGACCTAGATTCGAACCTCAATCTCCAAGTCATAAGTAGCCTAGCCTAATGCAGGATTGGCGCGTTAAGATCATGCTGCCATCGAAGAGGGTAGACCAACAACTTGTAGAACGGTATTCACATGGAGAGACCCTTCATTAAAACCTTTCTACTGTACTACAGTTACTACTCTACTGTATGTTGCAACTCTCACCGCGTTCCAGCAAGTATAAAACACTATCGACCGGTCAACTGGTTTGAAATTTATTTTCAAAAAGGTTTTTTTTAAATAAAAAATATGTAAATTATTAAAGACTTTAAAATTAATTAATTAACGAATGTGGTTTTACTATCGTATATCTAACTTTCATTACATATTTTTATTGAATGTTATCAAAACTAGGACTACGCTAATAAATATTCTAGAAATATATTTATATGATAAAAACTATAAATTATTACTTATATAAAATGTACAAAATTATAAATGTAATTTTATTTTGATAATTTTCTAGAAATTCACTACACGTTTTTTAAGATTTTAAAATAGGTTACAGGGAATTTGGAGAACTCGGAGAGTCTAAATTTTATAAAAACTTTATTGTGAAAGGTATATAATTGAAAATGTGCAGGAAAGTAGTGGTACCACTGCAAATAGTCAAACAAATCTTAAAATTTGAGATTTCAAAGTTGAGTTGGGGAAATGGGGGAAGAGGAGTTAAAAACTTGCACAACTAACAGAAAAGACTACTTATAAGGGTGATATAAAACTTAAACGGGGCAGGAAGGTTAAGTTAGAGAAAACTCCAATTAACCAAAATATTAGATAGTTCGCATTTTAAAATGGAACTCTGGGAAGGAGAGATATATTAACAGATACCCACAGTTTTAGGTGAGATATAAAATTAAAATTTGTCAAGAATATAGTAGGATTATTCCAAATACAATAGTTCTTAAATGTTTGAAATTAATTTTAATTCAGGGTTGGGGAGATGGCAGGGTTTTGAAATTTCCAAAACAGTTTATACAGAAGTATTTCCTAATGTGTAAAAGATAAAAAGTTGTCAGGAAAGTTTAAAAGACCCTTAAAACACCCTGAAACAAAATTCAAAATTAATCATCTGAAAATGGGAGGAGGAGCCTTCCCCTCTCCCCAAGAAAATTTCAAAATTAATATAAATAAACACTTCCCGTGTAATAGAGAATATAAATATTTAAATATAAATATGAATTCAAGCAGATTGACCCATACAGCCAGAAAATAATAAATATGGTAAATTTCTATATAGGTCTGCGGAAAATTGGGGCATGTCGGATATAAATATATACAAATTACTTTAGGTGTGGTATAACATCGACGTTTGACGGGAATAAACTGGTATAACTCCCAATACCAAAATAATTTTTAATAATTGGGCATTTCAAAGTGAGGGCTGGTGAAATGATGAGATTTTGAAATCTCCAAAACTTACATAAAAATCTACTTTTTACTGAAGTGAAAGATTTAAATTTGCTAGGCAGATATACCAGCTACTACAAACAAACTTCTCTTTTTTTTTACATTTAAAGTAGAGGAACGGAAAATGGTGCAAGAGTGCTCCCCAAACATATTCCCAAAAATAATAGAATAGATAATGTAGAGAGACAAGTATCTAGAGGGATCAACCCTTACAACCATAAATGACTAAAAAATGGCGATGTTACAAATTTGTATGATGTATATAGACACATATTTACAGGGGAGGTAGACTATCGAAGTTTGGCATTCAGATAACCTATTAGGTCTTAAAACATAAAACTTCAAAGTTAAGAGTTGGAGAAATGGGAAAGAGTGGTTCAAAATGTGCAAAACTAATAGAAACGACTGCTTCCTAGGGTTGTATAAAGCTTTGTTTTACCCGAAAGGTAAAGGAACAACTCCAAATAACCATATAATTATGATAATTTCAAATTTTAAATTGGGACTCGGGAATATAGAAGGGGAGAGGATATATTAACCGAAAACCACACTTTAAGGTGAGATAAAAAAAATATTGGCAATTCTGTAGTAGTATTTCTCTAAAAATATAAATAATTGTTTTAAAAAATTGAAATTTTCAAGTGGAGATTTGTGAAATTGGGTGAGGGAGTTACAAAATCTCCTAACTTTTATTTAAAAAAACTACTTTTCATTGTAAGTTATTTAGATTTGTCAGAAGAGTTTAAGAACCACCCCAAACAATAACAAATATATCAAAATTAACTGAAAATGGGAGTAGAAAATTATAAGAGCATCCTGCTAATATAATAGTACAAATACTGATTATTAAATAATATAATATAAGCAATAGCCTTAGTTAAATAAAAAAATTAAGTATGGAATACTCAATCAAATTAATAGTGAGAAACATAAATAAAAATGGGAGAAAATAATAACGTAAAGTATTAGATAATCTAGAGATATTTACTTTCCAAACAGATTGAAACACTAGAAAAATGTTGAGTAATACCAATATAGCCAACTTTATTTGGACCTCTACGAATTTGAATACAACACACACATATATATATATAACCTTCTCAATGTGGTGGAAGATTGAAAATTTGTCGGATAGTTATAAAGGACCGGAAAATGGGAAGGCAGGCGTCCTCCCCAAAAGTTTCCCAAGGTAATAAAATAGACCCCTTTCTTTGTGGTAGAAAATTTAAATATATACTTACATTTTGAGGGACAAACCCAAATAATCAAAAGAATTGTAAATGTTTTAATTTTAAAACAAGGGTCAATGGATTGGGTGGAAGAGGTAGTTGGGGAATTTAAAGTTTCAAAATATATATAAATAAACATTTTTTGGTAAGGTGAAACAGTAATATATTTGCAATTAGTTTCAAATACAACACAGATATTCAGGAAATAGTTGAACATTTTAAATTGTTTCCAAAAAAATAAGGGGCAATAAATTGCACACTTTATTAGAAAAAACTTCTTGGTGGGGTAGAAAATCGAAATATGACAGGTAATTGCAGGGACCAATATACATCTATAACAGTTCAAATTATTTAATTTAAGATATTTATTTAACTGTGGTGCTGTTTTTTCCTATTTAGTTTTAGTAACAACATAATATTTAACTTCGTTTAAATTTGCTAATGAACGCTTTCAAGGAAAGATGCCATATTTTTAGATTATTTTCCTATTTTAACATTATGTTTTAGTACTATATTTTTACTTTTTAGTTCCATAATTTAAACCCATATATAAAATTAGTATTAAAATAATTTAAGATTTGGATACTGTTCCCTTTGGTTAATTTACATTCTAAAAAAAAGAACAAAGCTACTATAGATTATCTGTGTGAAGAACGGGCACACCGGTTAGTATTAAACATACTATTAGTTTTGACGTCTCTAAAAATTGTTTGAAACACGTTTAATATTATTATTGCTGAAAAGTGAAAAGTAGATCTAAAATTTAAAATAATGCTTTTTCAGGCCTATTAATAAGTAAAAGTCGATATTTACTAATCAGTAACGAAATAAAAAGATTTTTAAGAAAATTGAAAAAAGTAATCTAAAACGTATAAAATTGGCGTATTTTAAAATAAAAGATTTATACTATAAATTTCCTTAAAACTCAATGAAGCTGGAAAGATGTGGAATCCAATAATTCTAAATAATAATGTCAATAAAACATGTTGGCTGACAGATAACAGAGAAGCCTAGTAAGTTATTCACAAGCACGTGTTTTTTATAAAGTTTGAAGATTACAAGATTTTTCTCCCACTATCGACTTATTACTACTACCTGTTCGAGCTATCTACCGTAGGGATGAGTAAAATAGAGTTGAAGTGTAAGTGTTATCCGCATTCTTGTAGATGTAGAGTGGGAACACATTTATAACAAATACACCTGCTTCAGTGTACGAATGGTCTAAGGCAGGGGTATCCAAACTACGGCCCGGGACCACATCCGGCCCGCCACAAGATTATATCCGGCCCGTTCCAAGATTTTATCAAAAAAACAAATTAATTGTTTATCTTAATTATTTATTAACAGTTTATTTGACACGTCCAGTTTCTGTCCGCACGTGTGCTTCTCCCATGACATCAAGCCAGAGTGCTATCCTCATTTTCAGTCGCAGGCGCCATTCCTTATACCGACAACAGAATGGCTTGACTGTGACAATTTTTAGGTAGTCGCAATCTCCTGGCAGAGGATTATCAAAAGAAAGTTCCAAAAGATGTTACTTAATTTGTTTTTAAATTATTATATTGACTAATTATTATAAATATAATTTATTATATAGACATTGATTCATTTCTCACAGAGAAGAATCAACGTCAATCACTTTTATCAAACACTGACTGGCCTTGGAAGGTGGAATTTTTTTTATGGACGTGACTGGCAATATGACTTGAATCTGAATTTTCATGTTGAAACAAATTCGATTTATGATCTATTTGCGCATGTCAAGGTATTCAGAGCAAAAGTAATGCTACGTGAAGAACAGGTTAACGTTACTTTGGCCCGCAAAAATGTGTAAAATATATTATGTGGCCCCATAGCAAAACGTTTGGAGACCCCTGGTCTAAGGGTCACTCTCATGCTGGACTAGACCAATGAAAACAATAAATCCGAGGTTCAAATCCCCAGTTGGGTGAATTGAGGGTAGTTTTCCAAAATAATTTCCATTCTTCCTCCAAGCAAATGCTGGTATAAATTCTTTAAATTCAAACTTTTTTCAACCATAGCCTATCAGTGTAGGTAGCATACCTACATATAACCTGAACAGGTAGTAATACGCGGTGCTAAAGTAAACAAAACAACACCCCACCCTAGTATACGTGGCTGGGATTCGAACTCCGTCACTGGTAAACCAGATGAGATGGACGTATTTGTTCATATGCATGTCAATAAATATTCGAATGTCTGATTAAGTCATAATCGACGGAAATTATAAACAAAAAATTGCGTCTTTTTTAAATTCTTAGCAGATTCCAAATATATGTTCTTACGGGTTCTCCTGACATCTAGATTAGGTTAAGTTAGTTTAAGTGTAATTACATTAATTAATTAACCATGTTTGGTAAATTAAGCGAGATTAATTTTAAATCGTGTCTTACTATCCTTCCAGGCTATCCGCAAATTTAAATAAAAGGGGTGGGGGTGAGAAAATTTAGAATAGATGTACTCACACTCATGCTGAGAAAGATTTGATAGACATGAAGTAAGCGACCACCCTAAAAATACCCGTCCGGGATTCGGGATTCAATCCCCCAACCTCTAAGATACCTATATTCTAGAATATATTATCACTAACACTAGTCCACGTGCCCGCCAATGGGAGTAATAATATTCGTGTCCTATTTTATGTGTTTCCTAAATTAGTATTCAAATAATTTATGCGCATTTTATTGGTATTTTCTGTTTGAGGCTCGCGTGTATCATGATGCCCTGTGGCAAGATTGGGGAAATGGTGCACTACTCAACACAAGTGGTCAGAGACAGTTAGCGCTACCTGTGCGGGGATATTTGTACTTATTGTTAGAGTTGAAGTATTGTAAAGTTGGATTTTGTTAGGAAGGAACTTTTATATAATACTAACTTACTATGCACTAAGTATTGTTAACATTCTACTAAATCATTAGTGTAAGGGACGTGAATAAAAGGTAATTGTTTCTATAGTTTTTAGTATTTTTGGATCAAATTAATGAAATAGTGTTTCAGTACAAACATAAACATTAATTTTATACACATGGTGATATCAACAGTTGTTGAATATATGGCATGAGCATTGCGGAGTTAGATGAAAAACTTTGTAAATTAAGAGAAAAAGTTGTCTTTAAAGGCCATGACACACTTATTAGGTACCTAAGAACTCTTAATATCACCATATTAACAAAATTAAGAGAGGTGTTATTATAGGAGAGTTAATTGATCTTTCATTGGCCACAAAATGTTTTGATATAGGCCTACAAACTGCAAAAACACTTACCTTTTCTCGCGTCTCCTACACTCACATCTTCTAAGTCCAGCACCCTCGGGACCTGACAAGTAATCACAACAGAAATTGCCGGACTACATAATTCTACTACTAAGCACACTGTACTCCTTTTGTATATCCCCTAGCCTTGCAATAACAATACAGATACTTATTAGTATTTCTTCAAGGTATTTTTTATTTTTTATGTAATAATATGTCTTACTACTCGTTCTGATTACACGCTTAAGTACTAATTACGCTAATGGATTAGGAAGTGGGAAGGTTGAATTTAGAAGAAGTGAACTCACAATTGCATGGAGGGAGATTGGAAAACCATTTAGGAAAACCACCCCTAGTTCACCCGACTGAGATTTGAACCTCGATCTCCCCGTCCGCAGAAGTCGAGCTCAACACGAAATTAGTGCTTTAGCCAACTACGCCACCGAGGCGGGTGCTAAATGTATCAATTACGTTAGTTGGCTAAGGATAGGAAGGTTGAATTTAGAATAAGTGTACCCGTATTTACATGTAGGATAGTGGCAAATCATTTTGAAAAAAAAATCCGTACACACTTTTGGGACTCGAACCCTGATCTCCCTGTCATCGGCAATCTAGCTTAACACTAGCGTGACGTCTTATAACATGTAGCCTTCGAAGTAGGTGTGAGAACAAATACAGTAATAGATTGAAACTCTTCCAAAAATGTTAGCAAGCTTCACACTATTCACAACCAGTGTAACAAAATAAAGCTTTAACCCCAGTGACAAAAGGGAATATTTCTAAACATTGGGTGTATCTAGACGTTATTTAGAGTGGTGCTTCATGTTAATCTGGAGTCAAAATAACACGGCTAAGTTTAATACTCCAGAATTGGGGAAACAATAGCGTATTTTTAAATGGAAATTAATCTAGCAAAAGTGTTAGTACATTCTAGAACTTTTGTGGAAATGTTAGTGATCAAATCTAATAATATTGTTCAATGAATTAATCACTACACTCGGTTTACATATAAATTAAATAAAAGGTTTACATTTAATGAAAATGCTATCTCGTTAAGTGAATAAATTGAACCAAATAAAACATTAACAAGATAACTATTAATAAAAAGCTGGTTTGGTAATCTAAGACATGGTAGTTGATACCAGTCTACTCGTGGAATATCCGCGTATATTTACTAATTTGGTCTAGATGAGGTAGGCATGTTTTTAAAAAAAAAGTGTATTCCTAGTTGCATGAAGAAACAATGTAAAATAATTTAAGAAGGAGCAGCTCAGTTTTACCAACCAGGATTTGAACACCAACCTTCACAGGTAAATTAGACAGGATGAGACTAGTACCTTTGTCTACATGACACCTCCCTCCAGCCCCACCCCCTGGTGTGTGAAATAAAAAATTAACAGAATGAAACACTAAATAATTAAATAAATATAAATTTAAAACATGATCCCTCACTCCTCCCCCAACTGACATGTTTGTAAGAGAAGGAGGGGTGAAACCAATATGGATCTCTTCCTTTCCAGCCACTACTGATACTGACATCTGGTGAGAAAGCTTGAAGTTACAAGAAAGGTTTTCACAGTTCCTACCAGAGAGGGTGGAACTCTGTTTCAAAATGGGGGGAAAAAAACTAGGAATAACAAAAATGGCTATGTGATTCAGTGAGATAGAAAGTTACTAGATGTACCTTCACAAATTCGTACGTAATGTCATGGTGTCTGCAGGTACCACTAATGATAGATACTATCAATACCTATAAAATACCACTAATAATATAGTAGAACGTTGGCCACACAAAAAAGTGTTATTACTTTTTTCCTTTATCGCTATCTTACAGGTATAGAAAGTAATGTGATCGTAAAAAAAAAAAAAATCGAACTTGAGCGTTTGATGAATGTTGATTTATCATGACCACCTGGATCCAAAAAGGTGGTTTTTGAATTTCCGTTTGTCTGTCTGTACATCGGACTAGAGCCTAAGCTATTTTACCGATAAGACTAGAACTTGGTATCTAGGGTTTTCATGTTTTTTGAATTGTATATCTAACCCTAAAAAAGGATAGTTTACTGCAAAATTTCTCAAAATCAGCTCTAACGATTTTGATTAAATTTCATTTCTAAACATTTACAAATATTCCAAATAAAATGACTACCCTCAATATTTCGGAAAAAATGATTTTAAGAGTTCCGGTCGGACGCGTAAATTCTTTTTTTTTTATATCATATCTCCGTAAATCTGTGAGATATGAAATTACTTATCATTACAAATATGTAGGACTATTTATAAACCATATCTTTTATTTGAAACATATTTTTATAAAGCCAATAATTTTCAACCTAAACGCAAATATATATATTTTTTAACTTTCCTAACACCATAGGTGTTCTGACCGTAAAAAATCTAACCCGAAATGTTGATGGATGCCAAATTTTCAGGACCCTCTGAACCCTAAAAAGTGGTTTTTGCAATACCTTCTGTTAAGAGTAGTTTAGTAAAGGGCGAAAAAGAGAAGTAAAATAAACATTTTCTCAAAATTGGCTCTAACGATTTTAATCAAAATTTGTATCTAGGCGTTGATTAATATTATAAACAAAAAAATATATATTTTCATTTTCTTATCTAAATGATTTTTAGGATAATTTACAGAAGCGGAAATTTCCTTTTATTCGCAACTATTTAAGATACTAAATAACTTATCATTGTAACAATTACCATTAAAAATAAAAAACTTTTATTTGAAATATAGCTTTATAAAACCAAAAGTTTCTTATTTATTGCAAATACATTAGTACAATTTTGTGAGATTTAGTTGTACAGATCTTACTTAAGATTTAGCGCAATAATTCTCTAATTCCATAGAATAAGTAGATTAGTAAGGCTCTCAAAAAGTGTATGTTCTTTTTTAAATAACCTACTAGGGGAAATATTTGTACAGAAATGATATATCTCTATCATTTTAGACTCAATAGTCAATATTTACCTTTGAATTAGTCTAAATATATTAATGAGAAATTTAATAAAAATGCGATAACCATAAGATGTGCAACCCACAGTAAGCTATCGAAAATTTTAAGTGGAAATCTAAATTTTAATACGACGTGGACCTTGTGGACCCAATATGTTTTTTTTATTCTATCCAAATATACTAGTGAAAACTTTAATTCTTTAAATATAAAATCATAAAAAATTTAAATCCGGGAGTCAAAAAATGTTTAGCGTAAGTATTGTGCAATTTTTGCTAGGGTTTGCTAGTGTATATTATTTTGGTTTCACTTTATATTACGAGCTTTGAGTAAATATCTCCAATTTCAAACAATAGAGCGAGAAAGTCTGTGCAGAGTTCCGTACCATTTATTTTACATAAAAATAGTTTGTGTAAACGCCATAAAAATAATTTTAGTCAACAGTTTTACTTAAGATAACAACGTACGATGTAGGCCTACTATATGTGTTTTTCCGTGGGTTTTTTGACACATAATGAACTTGGATGGTTCTAAGATAGCACTTATTATTAGGTGTTCTGTCTTACGACAGTTCATTCCTTTTGTCAGTTACTTAGATCACTAATGCAGCCTGTCCTCTGCCTCCTCTTTCAGCTTACTCTTTCCTCCAAGTTATCTTATATCTGAACTCTCCTCCATCCTAAGTTCCTCTTACCCCAACCTCCACTTCTATGATGTCATGCAGAAGACAATTCCTGCGATGGATGTGTCCGATCCAGTTCGCTTCGTACCGAAGAATCACATCCAAAATGGTTCTTTTCCCACCCACTTTTCTTAGTACTTATTCATTTGTCACCCAGTCTGCCCACTTGATCTTCTCAAGTCTTCTCCAGCATCACATTTCAAATTTCTCCAAATATTTCTTTTCTATCTTTCTAAGAGTCCAAGTTTCTGATCCATAAAGTGCGATGCTCCAAATGTAGCATTTTATAGTTTTCCCTTAAATCTAAACTCAACTTGCCGGTCAGCATATAAATCAAAAACAACTTTTAACAACAATCCGTTCTTCCCATACCTTTTGGGGAAAATGACATTAAAGTTAGAGTGAGGTGATGTGACAACACTGTGCCTGACACTTACACCAAACGTATACGTTAGTTTAATGTAGGTGTTCGAAGGTGATCTTCACATGCTCATGCATGGCTCCAAACGGAGTATGGAGTCGGTGTGCACGCGGCGAAGCCTGTCAACGTCAACTGTCTTGTGCCACAATGTCCTCTGAGTGGGTGTCAGGTGAGTATATCAGACTTTGAGGTAACCCCAAAAGAAACAATCAATTTGTGTGAGGCCCGTAAGCCTTAGAGGTCATTTCACCGGCCCCCTACACCCGATACACTGGTCGGGGTAGACTTAATTAAGTAGTCTCCGCGCTTGTTCCCCGTAGTGTGCAGGGGCACTGACACAATGACACCACATCCTCTGTCAACCAAGCAATGGTACATCCTCCAGCAGCACACAGGTAAAACCTTGTAAAGGAACAGACGTTATTTGTGTAATACAAAAATCTGGTATCAAATAGTGGCCCACAGGTTACATCTCCAACAATGTTGGACCCAAATATTTGCCTCTTCCGAGGAAACGATTAGCGTTCAGCCGCACCGCGGGTCCAGCTCTACTGTCGGATGCCCCCGTGGTCATTGCCATATCCAAGTATTCTACGTGTGTTTAGTCATTGCTGCTTACACAATACTCACCTCGCATTTGTGTATACGTCTAATCACCTATGACTATGAAACTTCAGGAAGTGTTGCCATATCATTTCTCACTAACTTTAATGTTGTTTTTCTCAAAAAGTAAGGAAAGAACAAATTGTTTGCAGAGAGTGTTTACGACATATATTTACCCACCTAATCATGCGGTACTGTCCGTATCCACGAATTACTACTAAACCTGTGTACATTGAAACTTCTTAGAATTTGGCATTATTTAGGGTTTTAAAAATTTCCGTTATTAAGAACTGTACTTTATTTTTTTTAATAATGCTGTACATATTTTATTCTTTATAGACCTGTATACTGTGAATACGATTTTTAAACATCTAATTACTTCAAATGGAGTATAATTTTGACTAAGGAGTATAAACACAGCATGCAGCATACTGTGCAGGTTGCATGATACTCAAAACAATCAGAGAATTAGATGAAATTAGGGATACTCAAAATTTTGTCAAGCTAATTGTGGTATATTTAGCAGATACGCGTGGCAAGATGTGGTTTGGATGTCACTTATCAGATAATTTAGAAATACATAATGGATTGAAACAAGGAGATGGACTTTCCCATTACTCTTTAATCTAGCCTTAGTATTTGCTATTAGAGTAATGCAAGAGAGTAGGGAAGGGTTGACACTAAATAGTACAGTGTAGCTATTAGGATACGCTGATGATTTAGCTTTGTTGGGTAATAAGTAAGGAAGGTGTGGCAAGAAAATACGAAATCTTATTAGAAGCTAGTAAGGAAACATGTTTATAAGTGAACGTTGAAAATACAAAGCGCATGATCACACAGATAACTCAGATTGGGGAAGATAATTTAGGGATTACTTAGAGCCACATATCATTTGACAGAGTTAAAGAGTTTAAATATTCAGGAACAATTTTAAATAATAACGAAATTAAAATGGAAATTAGAAAAATAATACAGTCGTGAAATGTATTATATCACCTGGTCAGTAAGTTGTTGACACCTCACCTGCTTTCAAAGAATATAAAATTTAAAATATACAAAACAATAACTTTACCAATTGCTCTTTATGGGTGTGAGACGTAGTCTCTTAACTTACATGACGAAACAAAAAATATTAGGATTTTCGAAAACAAAGTGCTTGGGAAGATATATTGGGCCCAAAAAGAGATGAGACTACTGGTAAGTGGAGGAGGTTATATAATGATGATCTGCATACCCTGTACCCATCACAAGACATTGCTAGGATGATCAAGTATCGAATATTGCGGTGGGCAGGACATTCAGCATGAATGGAAGCATCCAGATCCGTGTTCGGGGTACTGACTGGCAAACCCAATGGGAAGAGACTATTCAGAAGATCTTTACACAGATGGGAGGATTGCATTAAATGGATCTAAAATATATTGGGTGTAATGAGGTATCTCAGAACTAGCTCAGGATAGGTAGGGATTGGTGGCCTACTTTTGTAAGTGCGGCAATAAACAAATTATTTAAACAAAAGAAAATACAGGATGGTATTGAGTTAACACTTTCGTTAAACACTAAACATATTATATATAAATGTCAAAAAACGGCATCTCAAAACAGTAAAAGTGTTTTTTATTAAAAAATTATATTTACATCAAAATAATCTAAAAATGTATAGTAAATGAATTCAAACTTTCAAATATAATCCAATGATAAACCTGTATTTTAAATTCCTAAAAAAATGTCATCTTTTTTTATGCTCAATTTTGAAATTTATTTTTAAAATTCATATCTACTTCTAAATGCTTACAACTCCTTCTGAATCTATCTCTGACAACAAAGAATATTACAACAATGTAACTGTTTAGCTGTCAGGGTAAGCAGGGACTGCCCACGTTGCACGTAAAACAGCGGCATTTATAACAGTTTAATATCAAATATATTACTCGTGTTAGCAATTTATGATCCACTATTAGGGATTTTTTATGCACATATATGCTTATCTCGCAGGGATCATGTTCATTACTGAGAGGGCTATATACTAAGAACCCATATAATGCCATGTAAACTTAAACTGTCTGTTATGAAGCTGAATCACACAACACACACACATACACATGAAAGGTGTATGTTAAGGAAAGTATTACAAAAACAAACGATTTAATCGACAATCAAAGACTGTTTACTTTTTAAAATATATAATAAGTATTTATATAAATAATGGTATGATAACTATATTGGTAGCCTTGTGTAGATTATATATAGAAGACGTGGAGTAGCGTACGACCTATACCAGACAGAGCTGGTTACACAAACATGAGAAGCAAGAATAATAGTAAAAGTTTGACCTCTTCTGTATGACCTGCGTTCACGTATTACTGGAGGGGAGGGTGCATAGAGGGAATCGTACGGGAGAGTCGTTTTGAGATCAGAGTTGCAAGCACAACCTGACGACAGCAAAATTACCTACATTTTAATATAAAGATGACGTTTATTTATAAATAATTTCATATACCAAATTGATATGTAAAAACGTATGTGGCTTAAATCCCGACAGAATATGTTTTATATCCACTTCGGTGGCCGCATTGTCTAGGGCGCTATTCTTGCAATAAACTAGACTGCCGATGTTAGGGAAAGAAAGGTTTGAATCTCGTTCGAATGTACTGAGGGTGGTTTTTTCAAAATGTATATTAAATTCTTCCTACACGCAAATGAAGTTACATTTATATAACCTTTCTAATCCCTTAAACCATTAGCGTTACTAGTGCATAAGCGTATAACCCAAACGGTTAATAAAATGTGGTGCTAAAAAAAAGTGTTAGTGGTTTTACAAACATACATATAGTTTGGAAAATAATATAATCATTACAGGTGCTAATAGTCAAACCAAATAATGTGTTATTATATCACATTTGTGTTAAATAACTGCGTTAATAAATACTCTCCAAGCATAGCAAACCTTGCATTTGTTGGTATTTTGGCAGCATTCTGTGCGCATGCGCGGTGGTGACCGGAAGGTTGGAGGGGGAACCAGAAGAATGATCGATCGAGCCATGCCGTTGTAGGGGAAAGAGGGCTGACGGATGTTTTTGGGAAGAATGGGAAGAGAAGGAAGCTTGCGGGTTCGAAGCATATTGGCTAGAGACTCGACGAACGTACGTCACACAGGCCACTCTTAGGCCTTTCTTTCAGGTTCGTCGGAAATGAACACGAAATGACTGTCTGCCTAAATCAACTGGTTCAAGATAGCTGTCACAATTTTATGGAGATTAAATACCAGAACTGCTGGTCACGAGAACCAAGGGTAAATTAATCGTCTAGTCTTGCTTGACGGTGATGGGGTGATCGTGGCTCGGTTCCTGGCTGGGTGAATTTGAGTATTTCTTTCTTAAATAATTTCCTTTTCCTCTCCAATAAAATTGAGAAAATATTCTCAGACAGGTGAAAATATGCAGAATGCACCAGTGGGCATGTGGGTTAAGTCGTTTTACTCGTCCGTTTGGTTAATAGTGACGGGGAGATTAGGGTTTTATTCTAGCCATAGGTGTAGAGAGAGTGGGGTGTCCATAGTGTTAAAAAAAACACCCCCTAAAGATATTCCGAAGTTTTTAATATGAAGATTAAAGGTGGCCTTGTATCAAAATTCAAATAAACTATATAGAAGCATTTACTTTTAAAAAATTGCCACGGAAGGACCAAACCAAATAGTTTCTTGAGGAAATTAATTTTCAATTGAATTGCAAGGGAATATCATTCTAAATCACTTCTAGATTCATCCATTTAAAAAAAATTGGAAGGAGTCAACTTCAAATAGTTTCTAATGTTATCCAATCTTAAAAGATTTGCTGGGAAAATACGACTTCAAATAGCATCTAGAGGTATCTAATTTATTTAAAAAATAATCTGCGTAAGTGCTACTTATAATAGCTTTTACAGGCATCCAACTTTTAAAAAAATTCCTAGGGAGGACTATTCTAAATACAGTAGCCCCATGGCTTCTTTGGTTCTGACTGATAGCTGATGGCTTTGAAAAGTTACCAGACCAAATTATGTATCCCTACGCCAAGTCATATGATCTGAAAAAACATGTGTTTATCAGCTATCACTTCTGTCAGTCAAAATTTAGGTATATACCTAAATGTTGACTGTCATAAGTCAGTTGTGAGCTGTCAGTCAGCACCAAAGAAGTCATGGGGCTACTGTAGCTTTGAAACGAGTAGTGTATATATAAAATATTAAACGAAGACCACACTAAATAGTTTCTAGAAGCATCCAATTTTTTAACACTAACTTGGTGGAAGGGGGTTAGGAAAGTAGAAATTTCCTAGAAAAAAAAATTGTCACTTCTTTACACAGATAAATTTCCATCTTTACTGTATAAAATAAAAAGGTTTTTTTTCTTAGGGTTTAGTAGCAAGTCTTAACATCATGTCGTAAGCTTGCGATTTTGGAACACCCCAAAAATGTAATTCCCCCTTCGGTCACGATCATAGACTGTTGTATTGAGGGTGTTCTGTGAATAGCGAGGAAGGGTGAAGATCATTATATTAGCAATCGTACTTTTTGTATAGTTAATCATTAAAACATCGGAGCTAAAGTTATAGATAAACATTAGTGTAAATATATATTCTCCAATGTTTATAAAAAAATTATTCTGATATTGTTATATAACTGATTATCGCAGGGTTGAAAAACTTATTAATTGTATTTGAAGTTAATTTTAATTAAATAACTCAGGTTCTAAATATATTAAACTAAAATTTAAAACAAATTTGTATAATATTTACGTTCTTCTGTGTTCACCACTCTAGACCGTCACATAACAGTAATACACGCAAATATGGTATTATACGTAATTATGTTGTTTGCTGATCCGCCGTTAGATGTAACGTATAGGCAATAGATTATACACGTAATAGCGTTTAGAAATGCATACAAAACTAAAGAGGCGCTACACGTAGATTTATTAGAGATGAAGCACTTTAACAAGGAATGTTATATTGTTAGATATGTATATATATAAGTAGCATATTTAGTAATGTTTCAAATAAATACTAGTTCCATAAAATATCAAGAAATTTAAGAAATTGTAATGGGCAGTGGCGTGTTTTATATTTTAATGAAATGTGACTAAAATGATAGATAAAATCGTCCTTCTTTATGTTTCCTATTATTTAGCTTAAGTAAATGGTTCTTTATTCAATAAGGTATAAAACTACTGATTTTTCTCATGCCTCATCATGCTAAATCTCAAAATATTACTTGAAACATCAAATATTTCAGTTCTTCTTTAATTTTGTAACTCGCTTTCAAATAACTCAACGCACACGTTTTTTAAAGTCAAAACCCTAACTGAATTTTTAGAAAGGCGAATCTATAGTGTTAAAGGGGGTAAAATACCCATTGCAATACAATTACCTGTGTGTATACTAACATTTATAAAATTGTATCTGTACTGTTTAATCCCTGGTAATATACAGTAATTTAAGTTATTTATACGTGACATAATTTTTACGGGAGACCTACGTCTGTAAAAGGCATTGATATTATTTAAATATTAATTAAATATACAACTTTATTATTAAATATTTAACTTATTTCTATGAATTTTATTATTAATTCATAAGCAAAGTAAATAAACTTTTAGCTTTTTGATGATAGGGCAAGGAAGGCATTTCATGTTTGAATAGTCTTTCTAGAAATATTTTCTCAAATACGAGCAATCACTTTGTCCCCCTTCATCCACCAGACATTTTCATTTTTCCCTTCTTCAGCAGTTAAAAATCAAACAATACAAAAATCAAAGATCTTCATAGAATATTAAATATAATTTAATAAATATTAAATAAATATGGGAAATAGTTTGTATTGTATTTATAAAATATATGTCTGTTTATATGCACATCATTACGATGAATCAAATTTTGATAATATTCAAACCAAATATATAAAAATTAAATAAATCTGAAAAATCTGGATAATTGATTCTTCATGTGGTTAATATTAGTACCCTTGGAATAGTTATATAGGGCAAAGGATCAAAAGCTCCTACAAAGTAGGGTAGTCTCAATGAGGGTAGTGAAAGTGAATAATTTTATCTACTTCAAAATAGAAAAAATATATATATATATTATTTATTTAGGAGTTATTTTTAAACTTGTAATGGCAAATTAAACTTTTAGATTAATTTTCCTATTAAGAGTTAAGTTAGCAAAAGAAACCTATTTTCATAATATACTCCTATACTGTACCACAATACTAAAAATATATGCCCAAAAAACAGTTAAACAACTCTAATCTATTAATGAGTTTTTGAATTAAAATACCTGTCCAGAAAATTTTGATTTTAAAGAATGTCGACTTAATGAGTTGTTTTAATAAATATTATGTTTATAGTATTTCTCTGGATCGTAATATCAGTGTGTGCTAATAAAATTAATAAATCACGCAGTTTTAAATAATGACCATTTAGAGCAGGGGTCCGTTTAAAGATTTTAGAAGGTCTGTGATCGTGAGTTAGAAAAAAAAAAATGCATTTAATTTTTTTTTTTAGAATGAATAGGTTTCGCCAGACTGCGAAAAGAGTTCATGTTGCTGAAGTTAAGAGCCCCTGTTTTAGAAAGACAAAAACTATTTAATTTGGTGGTTAATATATTTGGAGATTTTTATTACTTAGTAAGTGGAAGATTTGGTCCGAAACGAGATGAGGATACTGGGGAGTGGAGGATATAATATAATGATAAGTTTCATACCCTGTTCTCATCGCAATACATTGTTAGGATAATCAAGTCTCGTAGATTATGGTGGGCAGAACATGTAGTGCGAATGGGAGACTTTAGAGCCATGTTCAGGGTATTGAATGGCAAACCCAATGGGAAGAGACCGTTGGGAAGACCTAAACAGGTTGGAGATTAATATTAGAATGTACTTGAAAGAGATAGGGTGTAATGAGGTGGACTGGATAGAACTAGCTCACTATAGGGATAGGTGGCGTACTTTGGACTTTCTAGTTATTAATGTCATAGAGTAAGTAAATAAACGGAAACTGTTTCTTAAAT
The DNA here is from genome assembly GCA_039000515.1 of Timema cristinae. Taxonomy (NCBI): domain Eukaryota; kingdom Metazoa; phylum Arthropoda; class Insecta; order Phasmatodea; family Timematidae; genus Timema; species Timema cristinae. Next base: position 51,273,162 of record JBCFYV010000012.1, read on the forward strand.
ATTGTTGGTATTCCACGTCTTACTTCTACTCGTCAGGGCCGGCATCATATCTTAAATAAATTAGGTAAATCTGAGAAAAATATAGCATGGATCAAATGAAACATCATTTAAGTAAAGTGAGAGTTGTTAACCATTTAAGAGAAAACACACAACAGGCCGTAATTCATTTCTGACATCCACCATGGCCTGTATATAAGACAAAACGAGACTAATACGTGTGTCTTCGTAGCCATGTTGAAAGTTTTTCTATTTAAAATTGTAAATTTAATTAATCCTAGCCCAATACAACCTATTCAAAGTAATATTATTATAGTTTATCGATCAAAAATATACTTTAAATATGTTTTACTACCCGTTCGGGCTATATTCATATCTAAGCGTATAGCCCGAACGTTTAGTAAGACGCGATGCTAAGTATTATTAAGTATTATTACTCATATTTACTAAATATTCTTGTCTGTTTAGCGATGAGGAAGCTTAAATTTAGAATAAGCGTACCAACATTTGTCTAGATGGAGAAGGAAAACAATTTAGGAAAAAACCTCATTACAACTAACCAGAATTCGAGCCCCAATCCCCCTGTCTTAGGCAGTCTAGTCTATCACGAGAGTAACGCCTTAGACCATGTGGCCACTGAAGCAGGTATTCTAAGTATTAAAATATAGTAACAACTTAGCATTAAATTAAGAATTAGGCTCTATTTTTTCCGTCTGATAATTTAGTTATTTATTATTTAGCAGTAAAATACAAATTCAATTTGAGTGTAGTGTATATAATTAATCGTGGATTCTTTTGAACTAAATTACAGATTTCAAACTAACATGTTACACAATTAGACCACAAAGCAGACACATTAATTGTTTAACATAGTTAGACTTTTAAAAAGAGTGTTTAGTCTCTTTCCATTTATGTATGTGTGCCTGTATGTATATCCATGTGTCAGTGTGTTCCCCATTTAAACTTTTGAGCTAATTAACAAACTTTGGTAAATCTAGTATACACATAAACCCCATTGGGAACATTTCTAGTTAACATTTTTATCTTTCCCCAGGTCACAGTCCAGTCACCAAGGGTGTCCATATTAGTTATATCTCAACCCTCACCAAGGCGATTGTAAAATTTGAGAAATTTTGCAAGGATGCTAAATGAAAAACAATTTTGTGAGCAATTACTTTATGAATGTCCTATTGTTATACGGAAAAAAAATTAAATTTTTAAAGTGGGAAAACTAATTTATCAAAATTGAATTGTCTATTGTTTAAAGATGGGCCAATTTTTTAGTCATTTTTATTAAACCTGATAAATAGTTTTGAATATTTTTAATACCTTTTGTGCACCATGTTCTACTAACGGTTCAAGCTGTCTACACAATTTCAATAATGGGTTAGTGATGAACGAACGGGTTCCGAAAGTTAATGCCCTTAAACACCCAAAATAATTAACCTAGAAATTGTGTACTTATTAATGCCCTCAAAAACAAAAATATGCCTTAAATAAAAAGGATGCACTTAAAAACTCAGTTTTATATCATCAAAAATGCAAAAGATGCCCTTAAGAAATCAAATAATATATTTAAAATCAATTTTTCTACTTGTCCGTTTATGATAATGACTGTGAAACCGTTCAAAGGAAGAAATAAGTAATAAATTGTATGGCCAATGTACCTAATAAAAATAACTTACTTAGTACTGTTCGGTCAGAAAACATTAGGCCATGCTCATTGTTTCATGTCTGACCGTACTAGACTAATGATTATTCGAAAAAATGAATTTTCCAATTAAATGGAAATAATGAATTTGTGCATCAAAAATTACTCGTTGTGTGCTACAATTTGTGTGTATTGATTCTAAAATTAGCAGATAATGTACGATACGAGTAAAAACAAGGAACAAATCCCGAAAATGCCCCCAAAATATCCACAAAATGGCAATAAACTGTAAAATCATTTAAATATGCACACATATGGACAGTAAAATTCAGGTTTTAAAAATAATAGTCATAAAATGTGTTTATATACTTCTGGGCTTGGTGATGGGGTAGGTATAGTTTAAAGGAAATATACCAACATATGCGTAGAGGGAAAGTGTAGAGCCATTTTGTAAAACCATTTCTAAGTACTCCCCTCCATGATTGATCCCTTAGCAGGTTAAACTATTAGGATGTTAAATAATTGAAAGAAATTACTCAATTTACTCGACTTAACAGATTGAAGCCTGGCTTTACTATCAAACTGCCTATCTCCACCAGTGGCAGTGAGATATTAGACATTAAATTCGTATTGCACTTGATAACCATTGACGGAGGATTGGTTTATTTATTCCTTCCTTGTGCATTGAGACAATTTTCCAAATATAATTTTTAATATACCCCCCTTTTACTCCTATACTAATAGGTTTGCATTCTCCATAAAGCTCATTTTATTTTCCCTACTCCTAAGATAGGATTATTATATTGTGTTGTAAGGGCCACTAAAAATCAACAATTATTTAAAACTTATTTTTTGATAACATACTATATATCCTATATTTTGAAATGGCTGAATATTTACCAAAAATATACAAAATAAGGAATTGGTATAAATTAACGCTCTGCTATACCCCATAAACGCACATACAAATATTAATCTATTAACTAATGAAATCTATATCAGTGCTATGAATGTCCTGAAATGGTTTTCAATAAATTATCACAAAACTTCTGTTGGCCAATTGTATGACCACGTACCTCCCTCAGTGACCATCCTATCCACTCATTTAGTATGGATCAGTGCCTATCAGGATATTAATTTTGAGTGATTCATAACCATAGTTGTATCAATAACCATTTCAACAATAGTTAATTTTCATTGGATTGTGATGATTGCTCTCTTAGTGTCATGATTGATTGAATGAATTATTATTATTATAAGGAAGGAAGGATTGCTATTCACATAAAAGGTTAGTGGTAAACTTGTAGAAAATTTGACCCAAGACGTTGCGTCTCATGGTCCAATGGAACACTAGGAGACTGGGAAGTATTCTTAAAGGTTGACTTCAACTCTCATCACCTCAAACCACCGCTTTGAAAATCCATTGGGAATTAATCACAATTGATGTTTTATATATTTATTTCCTTATTGCAGGCTCGCTATTCTCTCTATAATTCCATTGGCATTTGATGTGTATGTTGTACCCAATATCACCTTAACTAGTCTCCTCTTTTAGGCTATTCAAATAAACGAATCAAGAGGAATTCAAACAGGACTGATCGTATGAGAATTTGCCTGAACCACGTTAGAGAACTTGGGGGAGATGTGTTCACGATATTTATTCGCACTATTTATTGAAAACATCACCTCCTCATATACATACGTGTTCGTACCCCTCTGATACAAGAGATTTAAAATAGGTTGTGAATTATCCTATAGTCTTCCACCCTTTTACTTGGGAAGGTCTCCTTAATAGAAACTTCTTAAAATGGACCCTTCCGAGCACCTTTAGCTCTTGTTAACTCGTCGTCCATATCTTTTATTCTCTCTGTATTCGCCCTTTATGTGTACAATCACCAGGTGGTTTTAGTGATGGATAAACTATTACGTTGGCGCCTACCATTACTGTTCCTCTTTATTTTGCACCAACTTCTGGTCTGTGTGAAAGTAATCTTGTGTGATATAAAAATAAACATTTTCGAGAGGACTAGTGAATATACTCTCACTATATCTGACCCAGATCGCATTTTAGGGCGTGAGGACAGTTTAATTTGTTTTTTCTTCCATGACTTCTCTTTATTCACTGCCATTGATACTTTGAAATGAAGGCAGAGATGGATAAAAGGGGATTAATATCTGGAAACCTATGAGAAAGTGAGTTCAACTAATAGTAGTCAGGTTCAAGGGGATAGCTAAATCTGTTTCGTTAAGAACAAGAATGTATTATGTCCAAATGTAAATCATCTCTGGTGAGAGTATGATGATAGAAACGACTATCCATTGGGCTGCTCCAATGCAACCTGCCGTGTAGATTATCATAAAAAACGTCTTCCGGAAGGTTATAAAATGTATGTCAGCATGATTTATCTAAATCAAGGTGAGTAATGGGAAAGCTGTTTTATTAGTCTCTATTCACAGTTTATCCATTTTGATCAACCGTTTAGTGGCTAGATGTACTCCAGAGTATATAAAGTCCTTCCTACATTTGGTTCTACAAGTATAAACTCGGCGTACATTGGCTAATAGATCACTTCTCCTAGAGTGGACTATACAATCAACCTTCACACTGTCCCCGACTGAGAACAAGAGTCCAAAGGTTATTTTTATAGTTATTTAGATGTTAAGTAACACAAAAAGTGCCAGTGTCTTCAGACGGATCCAATAGTTTGAGGAGTAGTTGGCTCAGCCTGTTGATCACATAGAAGGGGGCATTAGGACAGCTAATGGTAATCCTCTTAAAGAGGTCAGAGGCATGACGTGTTAAAGACAGCGATTCCCTTTCAGTCGAAAGAAAATCACCTTTCGACCACCTGCTCGGTGAAATTGTATCGACTAGTCCTTCAACCTGTATTTAAAGGGACGAATCCATTCTGCTGAATGTTGTATCTGTTTCGATCGTTAGCATTTTGAATACAAGTAAAAACAAAAAGTAAATAAAATGTATTGGTCCCACCCTTATAAAAGCTATATTTAAAAACCAATAAGCTTCAAATTTCATGAACATGATAATTGTATAGTCATCATTATTTCATTATGATATTTATTGCTCTTTTTTAAATAATTATTTCAATATAAAGTAATAATTTGATTGATTGATCAAAACATCAATATTTGTTTGAATTTAGTTGCTAATAAATAGTCTAAACTTATTTTAGATTTTCCTACCTAACTACAAAAAATATATTAGGGACTCGTTGGACTCACTTGTGTATTGAGAAATATTAACCCATACAATAAAGGATGAGACTAATCAAGCTTTATCAATGTTACTGTTCGCAACAGTCACTATTAGATCGTTGCACAATTTTTACTAAAACTTGACGCCCTCAGACAGTAGATCACAGATATAATAAATTGATTATATTATTAAGTGATTGACAGCCATGACTCTGATGCAAGAGAGTCTGGTTTGATGAATTTAGACTAGTTTTTCAATAACCCCCAGTTTTTTTCATTTATCTACTTAAACTATAAAGCTAAGCTACCCTGAACCAGTTATAAAGCTATAGTTTTAGAATTATGACAAAACTAAAGTGTAATCTAAATATACTTTCATAACTTCAAGATAAATATAGTACATAAGATTCTATACAGTCGATCCGAAACTCCATATTGGATTATGGAAATTCGAGAAATGCCTCATCTCCTTGGATGATCAGAGAGCTAAACAAATAACCAAATGTTAGAACAAATGGAAAAAAAAAGTTTGTTAATATATTTTTTTAAATTGTATGTTTGAGTATGCTCGTAAAATTGTTAATGCAGTTTAAGGCAGAGTCTTTGGTGAACGTGCGGAAACTGTTGGCTATTGAAGAATGACCCTGGGCATGGGACGATTCCTGAATAGCTCAGTAGTTAGAGCATTGGCATACTAAGTCAAAGGTCCCAGGTTCGATTCCCGTGTCCAGGTATCAATTTTCAATTTAAATAATATGATTGCTAGATGCGGTTATACCGTATCTAACAAAACAATAGTTTGGATCTATATTTAATCCAACCAGATAAACTACAACCACACTGTTGTACCTACAAGATGATATTTGTGAGTCCATAAAAAAAAGTGTACTGAAAGTTCCCGAAAACAAAATCAATCATTGAAGCAAAAATTTGCATTGTTAAAATACGTGCTCAAAAAATAATAGACTTTATTATCTTTAAGAATAACTTTTTTCAATAAAACCAATATCAACAATGGTTAAAGGACCTTCTCGTTGAGTAGTATTTTTCTGAGAAATCAGTAAGCCCCTAAATGCTTTTGTATTTCTGAAAGGCAAATATCTGCCAAAATTATTAAAACTTAACCAAAACCAAACAGTAAATTTTTGTTTGATATAGTATTTTTTTCATTATAAATGTTAAGATTATTTTACTATTTACCAATGAGATAAGTTTCCCAGAATTCTGAAAAGAGTGCAGCTCCAGTATAAATTATCTCTATCGTGGCTCTAACTTTTACTTACAAATTAAATAATATTAAACATGACTATTGAATTTTCTATTACTGTGCAGCGGCATAGCAGTAAAATTGTCCACTTTTGTATAAAATCATTAAATTTGGTATGATGATTAGCCAGACCCAAGGGATCGTTTTAAGATATTGGGCCACCTATAAATGTACCCAGGAGCCCTAAAAATCCAATATGGTGGTTAACATTTCAATCTTCTTTAATTGTGGATTGATTTGATTGATTTTCAACTTATACGCGTATTTTCAGCTGCTGAATTCACATTCAAGCTTAAAATTAAAATTTTGCTATCGGAAGCCACCAAAAAACCAAGATGGCAGCCAACATTTCAATCTTTTTAACTATGGTTTTAATTGACATTTTTTAATTTATTTTCATTTTATACATGTATTTTTAGCTGCTAAATTTAAATTCAAGGTTAAAATTAGTATTTTGCACTCAGAAGCTACTAAAAAATCCAAGATTTTTTAGTTTTATTATTTATATTATTGAATAAGTTGGATTTAATTTTTTGTAAAAATAAATAATGTTTTTCAAGCTCTTATATACTAGTCAGTACCAGCCATGTTTGATATAAATAAAACTACAGCTCTGCAAAACACAAATTTTCAAATTATTCACTTCAAATTGTTGTAAATAATGTTTAACATTCTCCGTCACACGCACACAGTCCAGTGCAAGGAAGTTGGATTTTTTATATTTTTTTTCATTTGCACTTATGTCCTGCACACTTCTTGGTACATTTCTGTGTGATTCCACAATTTCGGCATTATTTCATCCCTAGCTGGATGGTGAAGGTAGCTAAGGATCTGCCATGACAGTCTGACCCCACACATTGCTTCCTTGGTACACTGTTCTTTTTACATGCTGTGTAAGAGCTGATTTTTTAGAAGGAATATTTTGTACATTAGAGTTTTTTGTGAACAGCTTCTTCCTTGATTTGTCTTTGTCATTGTAGGTACTGGTTCTATTGTACAGCAAAATTACAACTCTCGCGATGCTTTGCAAAACATATTCTGGGAGATCTTTAGGTGGGTGAGCTATCATGAGAAGAGCATCAGTCAATTCACCCAGTTCAGGCAGAACATTCCGTATTGCCCAGGCAGAAAAACTAGACATCATATCGCATCCTGCTAGGGCATGAAACATTGGAAGAGCACGTGTCTTTGGTGGTTCAATACTCTGAGATATATTGTGAGCTGTTTAATTGAGCCCAAAGTTCATCTGATTGAGGGCGTTTCTAGGATATAAATACAGTACAGCCAACACCACTACGGCAGTTGCTATAGTACATATTAATATCTGGTGGTGGCCCTCTGTAGATGCATGAGCAGCATGCAATAGCATAAGTGTAATAGCCTCCTCAAGCGTACATAGAATGATTGTATCGAGGCGCTTCAGAGGCGGGATGCTGAGAACATTCTTCCCATCGGCTACAACAGGCTGTTTATGCCCTTCACTTAAGGTGTGGTGGAAGGGAACGCAGGTATTTTTACAGTTTTTATAGAGTTCAAATTTTTTTGCCAAAATAAATCAAATATTTCTCCACTAGCAACATAGGGTTTAGTTTTCTGCACATTATAATATCGACAAATCTTGAATATCTGTCAAGAGTGTCCTGGAATTTTGTCAAAATATTTTATCTTTATTTAAAAAAATTTGACCAAATTTCAGATCACTCTTGAAAGATATTCACGATCTGTCAATATTAGCATGTGCAGAAAACTAAACTCTACATTGCTACTGGAGAAATATTTTATTTATTTTGGCCAAATAATCAAATGCTATAAAAACTGTAAAATTACTTGCGCTCCCGTCTGCCGCACCTTAATAGATGATGCATGAGTTCTTAAGACAGGAACGTAAAAAGCTCTATTTTATTATCACTGACATAGAGGAAGTTTGGCCGGTTGCCAGGAATGGTTGCTTCTGCTACCACACGCTTTCTCACACCTTTTCCGCGTCTCTTTCTTGCGGTTTCTTTCAAAGATATTTTTAAATATGTGTCCCAAACCAGATTTGAACGTGTTATATTTCTAAGTTTTGAAGCTAAGAATGGAATGAATACTTCTTTGGCATAGTCACTAAAGTTATTTTGGTGAGTTGGCTTTAACATCTGTATAACAGCTGCTTCATCGATAACAAAACAGGTTATTTCAGGAGCAGTAGACTGGCTTTTCCATTGCTCTTCCATTCATATAAGAAGATCACCCTTGATACCAAAAAGGGGTTTTCCCCTCATCAGAGAGTGATGGAGGTAAGACCTGATTTTTTATGCTGAAAGAATGAATCCAAATCACCACCTCTTGTTTGGCAACCAATGTAAAGACGGGAAAAATGTTCCACATTGTATTTCATTGAAGGAATCTGTTGCTTCCCTTTTGTCAGGGGTTTGGTTTTTGGTGTGCTTCAAGATTCGCTATTTTTTACGTTTGATAGCGTCATCTTTAAAGAATGATACCTAGACACTTTTCGTTTGTTCATGGTGGTGTTCATGGTGGTGTTCATGGTCTAGAATAAAACATATTTTTTGTATCTAAAATCCATGTGTATCATCTAAAAGTATATATATAAATTTAAAATACATCAAATCCAACAATAAATAACAAAATCCGAGTTTTTGGCTGCCAACTTGGTAGTATAGTGGCTTCTGATTGCAACATGGTAATTTTAAAATTGAATGCGTTTTCAGTACCTGAAAATGCATGAATAAACAGAAAATCAAACTTATAAAACTATAGTAGGAAAGAAAAATTGAAATTTTCGCTGCCATCTTAGTTTTTAGAGACTTCCATAAATACTAATTTCATCCTAAAATACGTATTCACCGCCTGAACTACATGTATGGACTGAAAATCAATCAAATCAGTGTATTTATTAGGAAAAAAACATGAAATTTTGACCACCATCTTGGATTTTAAAGGATCCTGAGTAAACTTTAGAATGGCCCAATATCTTAAAATGAACCTTAGGTTATGACCATTCATCATGCCAAATTTAATGCTTTTATACAAAAGTGAACAATTTTACTGCTATGCCACTGAACAATAATAGAAAATTAAATAGTCATGTTTAGTGTTGTTTAATTTGTACATAAAAGTTAGGGGTAGAGTTACGGTAAGGGTAATTCAACTTTTTCAAGCTATGCCACTGGACTATTAAAATTTTAATTGATCTAATATTATTGGGGGAATATGCGCCCTCACGGCACGATTATAATTTTTTTCACTTTGATAAAAACAGTATGGAACTTTTAATACAAGGAACAAAATTAAGATATTTATTTTTGTACAAACTCAGGGTTTCATTTTTTTTTTTTTTACTAAAATCTTGAAAATTTTCAGGTTAAACCTTATAAAACCAAGGTTTACCATGATTTTTAAAATAAAACGCGAAAAACCATGATTTTCTAAAATGGCATTTTCCCAAAACTCTTAACCCTAATCTTTCCGTCCCCAACAATTTATAAGAGTTAAGGTTGACTTGTAAGCCTGAGTGTGGGACAGCGACACAGGCTATTCTAAAGTTTCCCCCTTTTACTAGCCCCTTAGGTTAATTGACTAATCAAATAACTCTATTTGAACGTTTCTTAAACTATATATATAGGACATCTATTAACATCCACACTAGAAAAATATTATCAACCATGAACAATGGCCTAAATGTTTTGAATGTCTTAGTTCCGAATTTCACTAAAAAATAACATAAAAAATAACATTGTTTTCGAGGTGCAAAATGATACCGAATATAGATTATTTATAATAAATCACGAGTGCTGTTCCAAGTATAATTAATTACAATTGGAATAGTTCTAAACATAATATTAAGTCTAATTTCGAACCAAATTCCGTTGGAACAAGTATAATACATTGATTTAGCATATTTTATTTTTTATAATTTATTCGAGGTATTTAACGTACAATTTTCTGAAGTGACTGACTATAACAGCACACGACTTATAAACAAACTTAAATCTGCTACCTATTGAGGGAAGGTGTCGTACTCTAGCTCTACCATTGACGTGAGTGTGTACCCCTGGCAGTTAATTCAGAGAACGTACTTTTAGGACACCCAAGTACCTAACCAAGTGACCCCTCATCTTCCACCCGCCACTCCATCACGGCTACCAATAAATTGTAAAGAGAGAGAGCTAGACACCCAAGGATCGATCTTCAGTGAGTAATTTACCCTTCAGCTCAACAACGACACATCTGCAGGACTCTTTTTCCAATATTAATTTGTTTGTGGAATAGACGACGCGTGAAGAAAGTCTTACAGTCGTGGATGGGCATGTACAGTGTACAAGTCATTTACCTTGATTGTTTTCACTATGGTACAGAATATAGGATTGGGTCCCTGTGGAGGCCGTTAAGGTAAGCGGCCACCATACACAGAGAGTATACTTCGCTTATGGTGAAAGCTTACAATCTTCTCTTTAGGGGCGCCACTATGACCATCTCAAATAAGCTTCATCATGTAAACAAGCAAGATAGGCTTGCTACCTTTCAGGGTAAACTAAATGTATACCGAGCCCATTTAAATGTGGCTGATGCTTTCATTGACTACATAATACATACTACATACTACATACTACATACAATTCAAAACACTCCTCAGCTTAAGGGTTTACCACAAGCAGACTCAGGATTATTTTTAGTATTTTTTTTTTTACAATTTGTCTTGAGTAACAAACTTCATCTACAAAATAAGCATTTTTGAATATCATTTACAAATAACCATAGCTTTAAAAAATACTGTCATTTTTATTGATCTCTTAATGAGTTATTAGTAAAACATCAATAATACCTAAAATATATATTTATAGCAATGAAAATTTTAGTGTTGGAAATGTTTATCTGAAAACAAACGTTCAAGTGGTTTCCCAATAAATAAATAAATAAAAATATATTATTATTATTAGCACCGCGTCTTACTACCCGTTCGGGTTATACGCACTTACGCTAATGTGTAATGGTAGGGTGATTGTGAGATGAAATGAAGGACCTACAGTTTAACGTGGAATCCGAACCACGGTGGCGACCTGGCACTCCACACATTCACAAGATGTCTTGTCAGAGGTGTAGGAAGAGTTTGGAAATCAGATAAACCTGTGCCGGGACCGAGGATTGAACCCCGGCCGCCAGCACAGAAGTCTGACACCTTACCCCTAGACCACCAGGTCACCTTAAAATAAAAAATAAAAAAATAAAAATATAGAAACTATTTAATTCAACTATTCAATTTAAATAATATGATATTTAGATGTGGCTACAGCCGTAATTATCAAATATAATAGGTTTGCTATCCATCATGATATGCGCATTCGTACAGTTTTCATTTTACATTTGCCAGTGTACCGTCACCACTACTTCTAGCTACGGCCACAATAGCCTAAAAGAGGGTGGATGGAAACTATAAGGAATTTAATATTACATAAAATATGAACATTTGCAAATTTATGAAAAATTTGAATTATTTATTCAAGGAAAAACAGCGGTGATAAATAAAAAATACATGGCTTCACAAGGCAAGATGAAGATTGTTTAAAAACATATAAATATGGCAGAGACTGCTCTTGCGCAGTCGATTTAAGACTATATTTCACAATATCAAGGTAAATTATTCATTTATAAGAATTAGTCTGGAGGAGACCCAATAACAATCAAAAATCGTAAGTAAAGTAATAAAGAGCTTAAAAAGCCTCCCTCTTTTAAATGGTTAATTACCAAAGTGCCTGAATCACCATTGTGAATTCTGACCAAACAAATAGTTTGAACCATTAAACTTTTGAATCTTGTAAGATTAAATTTAAAACTAAATATCAATTCTGATATTTGTAAAATACACAAATGTTTGACTTCCCGACATAATTCAAACTTATGTGGGCCTATTACTTCCACTACCTATGAAGTAATCGATACCTTTCAGACATGTTAACATTTAACATTATAATAGAAAACAAAGTAATATTACATTAAAATGCTTGTAATTTCTCACAAAAGAATCGGTAAATGTTAAAGATAAAACTTATAAACCAACAAAAATGAATTACTTTAATATTTTCTTTAAAAAAAATACATCTTCAAAATATTACCTATAAAAAAAATTCAAATTTTGAAGTTCAGACAATTATTGGTAACACAATACAAATTATATTTAAAATAAATATTCCAAACTAGAAAAATAATCAAAAGTGGCTCTAAAAATTACAGAGACAAGCGCCCAAGCCGCAAAAGAAAACATTAAGTGTTTCATAAACAGATTTACTTTCAAAAATAAATCTACTAGTGAGAGATTATAGACGCCTGCACTGAACGATTTCAACTACAGAATTAATCTAAGTGTTCAAAACACTCCGACTTATTAAAGGTCATTTAAATTTTAAATAATCTTTAAAATATATCAAGTTTATATATTGCCATCCTGGAGTGATTACGGCCAAGTCCAAACAAGTACCTCTCGTCGGATATAATAGTCCACTATGCTAGCTGATTATTTACAAGTCCATACCAGGACCTCTCGTGGAAGTGTCGGATGTAACAGTCAATCATATTTGCTTAGTTCCCTCGTTATATAGGTCTAGTTGATGGGTAAGGAGGTGGGAGTTTCCAAATTAAAATTACAATGCCACACTGCTAACACATGCTAACAGCACTCTCTTGTTAGCAGTTGCCAAACTTGGCTTGACACCAAGTCACGTACGCCGAACATCTGGAGTATCAGCAGTTAAACTTGGTTCGTTTCAAAACCACGTACGCCGGACATCTGGTGAGTTGGTTTTTAAATCTAAGTATGTCCATCCAGTCACGTACACTAGACATCGGTTTAGTTGCAGTTCAAGATTGTGAGTGTCCCATTTGCAGCCCAGCTGGGCCAATCAGTGCATTTCTGAATCCCTCTATTGGAACATGTTATTGCTGAATCATTCATAGCTTGTTAGGACTTCTCTCCATTTTAAAATTTGGTGCGAACAGGTTGACCATGGACTTGTGATAATCCAGAATATACCATGTGTGAGTAAAGCACATATATTAGACATAGTAAGGTTTGTAATCTTAGATAGTGCAGGATGTCTATGAGTATCGGCATTATTTAGAGTGGGTAGTATTCAAGTAAACTAGCTAGTCTTGCTAGTGATACTATTGCAGAATGTCTATATGTATTGGATTATTTGGGGTGGGTAGAACTAATGTAGCATTAACTAATATTGCTAATATTACAGCAGCATAAAGCCTGACCTAGTCTAAAATGGCTGAGTCATTTGATAACTCATGATCTTAATTGAGCACATATATGCAGCTGACGATTTCCGTGCGTCCATCACAGGCTCTGCCTTAATATGAGTAAAGAATAACCCTAAGTATGGGACAATTCCTGGATAGATAAGTGTTTAGAGCTTTTACGTACTAAACCAAAGGTCCTGGGTTCGATTCCCATGTCCAGGTGTCATTTCTCTATTTAAAGAATATTCGGGACTAGTTTGTTCAACCTTATACACGGATAGGAGCGAGTGCTAGTTGGTAAATAAAATACCCCTATTGACTGCTACATGGTCACCACTTTATTTTCTATCTCACATCTCTTTGTCCACACACGGATGAGTTCTAAAAGGCGCTGCAATGTCCAATGTTTGTATAATGCAAGCCCAGTTGTAACTCCACAGGGTATTGTCCCAGGACCAGAGACGTATGTTTTTTTCAAAGGAACTAAACCAACATATCAGCTCCTGCCGTGGACATTGAAAAACATTGTTTACAGGCTCAGAGAAATATAATCTACAAGAGTAGTGGTGAATGTGGATTCTTTGAGGACACAACTCACCGGTACCCCTCCCCCAAATACTCACACAAACAAACATCCAACAGTAACTTATTTTATTACATTTATTATTTCTATAGGAATTAGTAGCCTTAGGGCACGTGGACGAAATGTCTGACTCATGTAGTCTGTTTGACTTTGGTTGGGAGATCTGGGTTTATATCTCGGTGGGGTGTATTGTTTCTTTCCCTTCACACAAATGCGAATATATTTACTCTAACATTATATCGTCTCTATTCCTACCCATTTCGTCCTTTTAAATGTCAAAGAATCTTCACATTTCTAAGATTTATTTGGTAAATAAACTCTGTGTGTATTGAATCAATCAAAAACGTTGACCCTCACATCAATAGGCACGTGGTATAAGACGCCACTCCATCAATAGACTGGATAGCTGTTGAAGAGGATATTTGGAGTTGAGTGCTGGTGGGTGGTTTTTTTTTATATAAATACTTGTTTTATATTAACACCTACATCTATAAAGTATAAAACCAAATCGTAGCCTATGTGGTGGTCCAGTATATTATTAATAATGTAATTACATTTTGTAGTAAGTCACTCACTTCGTTGGGCATGCAGCTCTAAGCGTCAAGCTCATATAATTTGGTTTTCCGGTGAAATGTGAGTCTCACGTGAACGAGCAGTGAAACACGTTAAAAAAAGAGAAAGACTAGTTTCCCTTTATTTGTTAAGTAAAATAGTTTCGTGCCTTAATATATTTTTTCGGTAAAAAATTTCGCAAGTATTTCAATACATTCTAGTAACATGTTTGAATTTTATTTACCAAATATTTCACAGATCAAAGGCTAGGATTGGGCTGTACCGCTCAAGCCCTGATAACATCGAGATATCCACACACTCCAAAATACGAAACTGAAAGTCTCCAGCCAGGAAGGAAGAATATAGGGACCTAATTCCTCCTAGGATGTAATTAAGGGTCCCGACATTGACGAATGAAGTTAAGGTGGCTCTATATATTTAAATAAACACGTATTATCTGATGAAATGATTGTATATTTTATATAAATAAGATACCCTGCCAAGGATTTGAGCCATGGACCTCCAAATTTACGCTCCGACCACTCTATTAACTGAATTACCCGGGTTCTTGTCCATGTTATTCAGTATAGAATGTGGCTTAGTTTCGGTTCGTGCTACACCCACACATTAATTACTGTAATAGAATAGGGATTATGAAGGTATAATTATTTTACAGGAAATATATCCGCATTTGCGTGGAGGGAGAGTGAGGAAATTATTTGGGTAAGTCCTACCTCGGTAATCCCGACGAAGGGACGCGTTAAGCAATGCGGCCACCGATGCGGGTCAGTATCTGGTTGAATGACACACTTACAACGAATATATCTCGTATATCTAGGTCAATGAATAAATCCCGATGACCAGGGTTAAATCCCTTTCCGGGTCTCACGTTTTGTCACTGTTTACTTTTTTTTTTAAATTAGGACCACAAGACAAAAATAAAAGTCAAAATGTTACCCACATATCGAAAAAAGTTGGAGGCTGCTACCTAGACCAACGCTGTGGGACACAATTTTATTTTATCTTTTAAATTAATCGTTTCGTATTTGTAAATCTAATTGGTTTCGCACCCTTGTATTTTCCTCCAACTCCTATATTTCATGAATGGACCATAGGAGGTGTTGTATTCCTATCACCATTTCCTCCTTCGTTTCCTCTGGCTTGTAACCGTATATATGAAGGTTCTATCCATTGTGTACACCATCCCGGTACGCAAGATTCTAGACTCTTCTGTTCCTGATGTTTAAATACACTCCCCTGACAACCTTGGAAAGAGCCGGCAATGGAGCTCCTATTGTTCTCTGCTTGTTGAGTGATCGTTTTTACCAACAATATCTCCTTACTCCACACCTTAGAACCACTAACCCTTGTTTTAAGCTTTGAAGGGGAGGGTGTAATTGGAGGGAGAGGATTGATATTCTTATATAGGGAAAAAAATATAGATAAAGGGGAGGGGGATGAAATAATAAGGTAGATACGTGCGATTTAAGTTCTTTCAACAAGCATAATTAATAAGAATTTTTGAATCTATAACATCGTGGCCGGGAATTTAGCATAAGGGTGGGTGGGGGAGGGGGGTGTTTCTTGTAAAATATAGCAAGTAGCAATGTTTCAGCCCATCCCAGCTATAACGAAAAGGTAAGGAAGCCAGTGCTGGGTATATAAAAAATCTGCTAGACTGTACTGTCGCTATAATCGATACAGTCAAAACAAGAAATTTCATGAAATAGACATTTCAAAACTATATTTGCAAGATTCATTAAGCCTATACATTGAAAATTATTTTTCATACATTAATTACTTTATCAAATGGTGCATAGAAAGCATAAAAGAGCAAGTTTGACCCCTTATAACTCGTAAATTATAATGATTTGAAATAATTGAATCGATTTTTATAGCTTATAATTAAACACTTGTTAAAATTTTGCATATATCTATATTTGTCGAATGACCCTAAGTATTAGTACAATCTCATTGCAGATAAAAGTAGTTCATAATAGTCCCACTATAACACATTTCTAAAATGTTATATTGATGAAATTGTTTAAAGCGTTAGAGTGAAAAATTTTGATTTGACTTTTTGCTTTGTTTATTTTTATTCATAATAAAAAATAAAATTTTGTTTTAAATCTAAATTGAATTTTAATTATGTCTATAGAGTCCCTTTTCTATAATAATGATGGGCTATTTTTTTGTTTATTAGTGTCTTACTGCTCGTCCAGGCTATTCAAATTTAACTGCGTTAGTGAGATATTACTAATAATGATTAGATGCGAGTAAATGTACTCACGTTTGCATGGAAGAATAGTGGAGAAAACCATCCTCGGTACAACCAGCCGTGACTTGAACTCCCAACTTCCAATCACCGGAAAATCAGACTAAATGAAGATACTTTTTAATCACTGGGCCCATTGATTGATGTGGGTTTAAAATTGATTATTCCCAAATAAATCAATGTGAAATTTTGCATAATAGCATACCTGGTAGATATTTTCTGATCGTTGCCATATTTATTCAGCACAAGTTTCCATGATGATACTAATATTAATATCGATTAGCGCATTAAGAGTCGTTGAACATTCAAATATTGCTCTTAAATTAGGCTTCTTCTGTTATTCTAAGTGGTAAATAGATTATTTTGGAGCTGGTAGTTGTGTGTATTCTACAATTATTATGCATGGATGAAAATAACCTGGGAAAATCATTAAGCTGTGGATTTTCGAGTGTATTCGGAACTAACTCCGTGAAATAAGGAACTTGAGATTCATCGCCACACTTACAAACGTACAGCGGCTACCCCTATCTTGAGCGAGTTCTATCCAGCTCACCTCTTTACATTCTAGGTTTATCTCTTTCACGTCCTTTCTGATGTTATCCTTCCATTTGCGTTTAGGTCTTTCTAATGGTCTCTTCCTATTGGGTTTGCCAGTTAACAACAATAATGTTCTAGAATCTCCCATTCACGCTGCATATCATGGCCACCTTAATCTACTAAACTTAAATATCCTAACAATATTTTGTGATGAGTACAAGTTATTTAACTCAGCATAATGTAACCTCATCAATTCCTCAGTAGTATCATCCCTATTTGGACCAAATATCTTCCTAAGCACCTTGTTTTCGAAATCCTAAATTTTATTTCGTCGTGTAGGGTAAGAGACCACGTTTCACACACATAGAGAACAACCGGTAAAATTGTTGTTTGTTATATTCTGAGATTTATATTCCTTGAAACAGGGTATTCGTCAACAACCTACTGGCCGATGCATGCATTTTCCGACTGTAAGTTTTTTTTACTAATTTCCTCATTAATATCGTTATTGCTAGTTAAAGTTGTTCCAAAACTTTTTAACTTATTAACCACGTCAAATGATATGTTTTTTGAAGTAATCTCTAACTTATTGTCCTCAATCGGTGTTCTCTCTGTGATCACATTATATGTAACTTTGTCTTTTCAGTGTTCACTTCTTAACTTATTTCCTTACTAGCCTCTAATAAGATTTCTGTATTTCTGGCAACATCTTCCTTACTATTGTCCAACAAATCGAAATCATTTGGATATATTAGTAGCTGCATTGTACCGTTTAGTGTCAAACTTTCCCTACTCTCTTGCCTGACCCTAATAGCATACTCTAAAGCTATATTAAAAAGTAATGGGCAAGATGCATCTTCTTGTTTCAATCCGTTATGTATTTCGAAAGTATCTGATTTCAAGGAACTCGAAAGTTCATAGTTCCCAAAACGTAGGCTTGACATTCAACCCTATACTAAGACAGCTCCGTCCAATCTCTAGCCTGACAGCCAACCTCCTTCCAATCCATTTGAACATTATGCTCTCATCAACATCTCAGATTACCAAGGAGTCCAGTTTCTTCAAGTTTATCAACTAAAATGTTGTGTACACGCTTGTAATTATCCATATGTACCACGTGACCACTCAACCTCAGACTGTGCACCTAGATAATCCTTAATATGTTTGGGGATAGATACAAACTATGCGGGTCAACATTAATTAGCTTTCTCTATTCTCCTGTTTTTTCATCCCTCTTAGGTCCAAAAACCTTTCTCAATACATTTTTCTCAAAACTCCTCAATTAATTATCTTAGTACAGAGTGAGATAACACGCTCCATATTCGTAAAGAACAACGGGTAGGATTATAGTTTTGTATATTCTCAGTTTAATATTCTTATTCAGAAGAGATGACAACAGCTTACAAACTGAATAACAGCAATCATTGCGTGCATTAGGTTTGTTTTTGACCTCCCTTCAGCTTCAACTATCTGCCATTATAGTTTCAAAATAATTAAATATGTTACTAAGACCAACAAGAACCCAAAACGCAGTGAGCTGTAACTGACGTACATGCAATCGGCTGCAAAAGCCATATGGTTTGCGCGTTCAGATATCACTCAGTACTTAAATACTGAATGGTAAAATGATAATCCTATAAAGTTATGTATTAAAACTTAAGATCATTGGCGCATAAAGTCAATTACCTTGTTTTAAATTCTCGCTTTAAGGCATAAAGTTTCATTATAAATATGCGGTTTAATATTATAATCTGAACCAGATACTATTTTAACTCAGAAATAATTAAAACTACTTTAACCACACTCAGCAGAAACTTCTAGTTTGTGGATATATAATCACATAAAAGACAATGGGAGAAACTTCCAACTTGTGGACTGTAGTTAGATTGTTTCAAAATATGGCATTGACGATTACGTCCAACGATCTAGATAAAAGTATCCCAAAAAACCAGAGATTATGAAATATTTTTAAAGATCTATAATTATATAACATTTGCTATTGTTGGATGATTTGATTGTATAGAACAGTTATGTCATGTTTATGTGTGAACAGTGGACCTTTTTATGAATCAACATACAATGCGACCCAACTTGCCTTTTGATAAACGTTGGAGGAATACATCATTTGAATTTATGTCATTTGTAAGTTGGCCATTATTTGGTGAGATCTAGCAAGTGAGTTTGGTGTATTAGATTTTACTTAATACTAAACAAAGATCGATCCTCAAACATGATTAAATTTTCGTGCCAAATATGTGCAATATTTGTCAGCACACGAGTGTGTTTTCGCTAATGAAAAGGAACAAACACCCGGGCGATCACATTTACAGATACGCATTTGTCATCTATTTTGATCGTGACTTCCCTCACGCACTTTGATGCAAATATAAAGTTTCAGATTTTTTGTTAAAAAATATAGGATGTCTTAACATTTTATGTAATATTATTTTTGTTGTTGTAGTAAGACTTTGAAATTTGAATTTTTTTTGCTTAAGATGGTGAAAACATTGAACATTATGAAATGCGGCCCCCTCATTTTTCACTTAAGATGGGGATAATGTTGAACTTTATGAATTGCGGCCCCCTTGTTATTTTCAATGGTCAGTGTGGCACTTATGGTCAAACAAGATTGAGACGCCTGATATAGTACATCAATATGAAATATTTGTAAACTAATAAAAAAAAATTATGTTTACGTTTAAGACTGATCTCAATAGTAACAATAATAATACTATTTGTATTAAAAATAATAAAATTTAGACTTGAGTTATATCGATTATATTTAATGCATTCGTATATGGTTTTAAAGGTTATTTAGGTTAATTAAGGGCCAATGGTAAGTTTATTGATCTATCTTTTAAGGAGAAAATTCTGTGTATATAAATAATTTCCCCTGGGAAAATAATGTTATAGCTTATACCGATAGAATCACTCAAAATGCCACATAGTTGTTGGACAGGAACTGTGTTGGGCCCCTCTCATTTCTTCAAAAAGTCATGAATGAAGTATATTTTTCTTTAAATAACTGTATATAAATTTTCCTTTTAATACTTCATCCATGGATGACCAGGCGTTTTCAGAAATAAATTCAATATAATACGTTTTAAACCTTTCTTTATTTAAAAAAAAAACTCCTTCATTCTATTTGAAAATATGGTGATGAGTAAGCTGCCTTTTACCCAATGGGAAGCTAGCCTTTGCAACATCTTGTTGTCAGGAGTTCTCCTGTTAGTTGGTTTTAACACTGAAGACAAGGGTTCCAAGAAGCAAGGGGTGGGTCATATATAAGGGGGTGGAGCAGCTTGTGAGCACACAGAACATAGTAATCTCCATAGTAATCTCATAGTAATCTCTAGCTAGTTTTTAGCAATCTCAATCTATTGCAAGCTCTAGCATTAGATCTGGCTCTCCACGTCTGTTCGTTAAACAAATAACAACTGTATCATTTTGATGTCAATTTTATAATAGTGAAAGTGTAGTTAACTAAATAAATAGTAAACAAACACTAATTTTCACTGATTTCAACAGAATTACATATAATCAGATCATCACATAGCCGTGTGATGATAAGTGCGCAGTATGGTTTGCACGGGTCCTCATCATAGCTGACAAGTGTGTATGTTGTAACTTGTAAAGCTGAGTGAAGGACAGCATTATGATGGATATAGTGGTTACAGAACACTAGACTGCTTCATTGGCGATGACGTGGAGAAAACGTGAGACTTATCGACTCTGGTTTGCTGGTAATAATAATAATAATAATAATAATAATAATAATAATAATAATAATAATAATATTTAGCACCGCGTCTTACTATCTGTTCGGGTTATACGCTTTAAGTACTAACTACGCTAATGGATTAGGAATTGGGAAGGTTGAATTAGAGGAAGTGAACCCGCATTTGCGTGGAGGGAGAGTGGAAAAACATTTAGGAAAAACCACCCCCAGTTCACCCAACCGAGATTAAAACCTCGATCTCCCCATCCTCAGCAGTCGAGTTCAACACGACAAGCGCGTTAGCCAACTACGCCACCGAGGCGGGTTACTGGTAATAGAGAGGTCGGGATTCGAATCTTATTGGGGTGAACTGAAAGTAGTTTTTCCTAAATGGTTTATTAACCTCAATCCCGCAAAAAGGGGTACATTTCCTCGAAAAGTTTACGTTATCTATCCCAACCCCATTAGCGTAGTTAAATTAATTAAAGACCGGGCAGCATAGTTAGTCCTAGTCCTAGTCCTATTCCCGGTAAAACATACAAAGTAATTTTTTAGAACCACGTTTTACTATCTGTTTGGGCTAGCCTATACGCATATGTACTAATTACTCTAATGTGTTAGGTATGAGTTACGTTTAATTTAGAGGAAATGTACCCGCATTTAATAGAGAAAGAATGAATAAACATTTAGGAAAATCAAACTTGGTACACCCGACCAGGTTCGAACCCCGAACACCCAGTCATATATAGTCTAGTCATTTGCGAGAGTAATGACTTAGAGCATGAGGCCAATGAAGCAGGTCACATTAAGCTAAAATTCTGAAATGTCAAGTAATAGATGAAAATAAACGAACTAAAAGTATACTACGTTAGAAAAATATTAGTATTTTTTAAAACCAGATTTACCTACTGTGTGTTGAATTAATCTAAAGTTATATTTATCGCAATGTATTAAAACATATTGATCCATCCCCTTCTTTGTCTATGGTCGTGTTGAACTCATCAGCTCTCAAGCGGAAAGGTTATTCCCCACTCAATATGAAATTAACCTGACACCTTCTCTCTCAAGTAACACGCAGAGTAGACGGTGATTGGTTCTTTGGCTCCGGGTGCGGAGTTATTGAGTAATATGTCAGATGTCATTTATTATAACTTGTTAACATAACCTGGTACTATATTATAGAGCTGCGGACCAACTAGGAAAAAAACTACTAAATTTAACTAACTGGTTTTAAAATAAATGTGTTGGTAAAATGTACAAAATATATGTTGGCTTCAAGCTAATAAATTCATTATTATTATTATTTTATTATTATCACCGCGTCTTACTACCCGTTCGGGTTATACGCACTTACGCTAATGTGTAATGGTAGGGTGATTATGAGATGAAATGGAGGACCCACAGTTTAACGTGGAATCCGAACCACGGTGGAGGCCTGGCATTCCCCACATTCACAAGATGTCTTGTCAGAGGTGAAGGAAGGGTTTGGTAATCAGATAAATCTGTGCCGGTACAGGGGATTGAACCCTGGAACCCAGCACAGAAGTATGACACCTTACTCCTAGACCACCAGGTCACCTAATATAAATAAATTAGATTTATTATATAGACTAGAGTATGTACCGTAACATGTTGCAGCCACTTCAGGGGTGGGCATGAGACATAAAAACAATAGAATGATTTCTAGTACACATGTGTTCAATTTTATCTAGTTACCGAGTTAAGCCGGTGACAGACTAACGTTTTTGGTCGCCTTTTGGTCACTGTGACATAAACGCCGCGACCAGGTCGCTCCAGTGTGATGCATTGTTTCATATGAGACGCTCACAACGACGTTTTTAAACCTGTCGCGGCAATTGTATCGCAGCGACCAAAGCGTTACTGTCACCAGCCTTAGCCTCATGTTGCTTACATTTATTAATGTGTTTTTTTGCCTGTGGGCTAGGTTGGTTTTTTATACAAGTAATATATTATTTCACTACCTGCTTACTAGGCATGTCGTTGCTTCAAACGCCTTACAACATAACTTAAAATTAGGACAGGGACTATATGCAGTCCCCGGTCGTTAATTTATCAATGTTAAAGGGTAAATCCATATGTTAATCATTGATACATTTTCTGCCATGCCGGTAATCGAACCCGGGCCCTTAACTCAGTAGGCAGATATGCTACTAACTGAGATAAGGTGTCGTACTGTTCGAGTTATATTTGTACTTCAGTACTGTGGAGCTGCTTAGATAATAAGAGGTGCTCAAAATGGTTACCCTAGGCCTGAATGCAAGCTTTGCAATGCAATGTATTTCGAAAGTGTGGGATTCTAATACACAACTGCAGGCAGTAGGAGTCTAAACAGTAACTCAGTTTTTATAATTTTAACGGCTTAAATTTCTATTTTAATTTTGCACCTTCTTTTATTCACCAAAATCACCTTAAAAAGTAGTAATGAAGCTATAACCTTAACAAGTATTGCCACCCCACCCGAAGAAGGTCACGACCCCCAGATTGGAAACCCCTGGCAAAATATATTCAATGAGAAGAAGATGGAGAGGTTGAACAACTCATTGCGAAGTTCACCTATTAAAATTATAGACGTGGAACAATAAATATATTTTTTTAACACCACGTCTTACTACCCGTTCGGGTTATACGCTTGTGTACTAATTACACTAATGTGTTAGGGAGTAGAAAGGCTTGATGTATATTAAGTGCACCAGTATTCGTATGGAAGGGGAGTGTAAAACAATTTAGGAAAAACCATCCTCGGCGCACCTGACTGGAATCGAGCCCCAATCTCCCCGTATTTGTCAATCTATTCTAATACGAGAGTAGCGCGTTAGACCATGAGGCCACCAAAGCACGTAATAAATAATTGTTTGTTTTACCACCGGATCTTACCACCCATCTATCTAAATGCGGTAGAAGTAATGAAGATAGAATTTAAAGAAAATGTATATGAATTTTCGTCGAGAGAGATTAATAAAGGATTTAGGATAAATCCCCTTTAATATACTGGGCTCGGATTTGAACCCCGACCTCTCGTCGCCTGTAAACCAGACTAGGTGAGCCTGACATTTAGCCTACACGCGGGTATATACAAAATAGTCAAAGAACTGTATCGTGTTGATTGATAAGGGGTGCAGGATGATTGAAGCTGTGTATTCGGGTGAGTTGTGGTTGTTAGGGAGGGGTTATAGGGGAGGGGAGGCAGGCTTGCAGGCGGGAGGGGACCCGCCCAACCTGTTGAGTCCCGCGCGTCGCACACCCGCTAGGCGCTAGTGCTGCCGCGGTCTGATCCTGCAGCGGACGTGTGGACTTGGAGGCGAGTGGTTATTCTCACACGGCTACAGCGGGGCTTTCTTGAGTAGATCATAACCCACCGTCCCCCCCTTGCGAGACTAGAATAGGGTATAACCGAGGTGTTACAGCGTTTACGTTCGCGACTATCCTGTGTTTTCAGTCGTACCCTGCCCCCGTGTGAAGGACGGGTGTGTTTCTCTCTTGTTTACGTTCGAGGATGTTGGTGGGTTTCGCGGTGCAGGTAAACGCCACCATTGTTCCTCGATAGAAATCAGATCGTGGGATCTCCTCTGAATAATCACTCGGAGGTGATCAAAGCTCGTGGGTTAACAAAGTGGAGTTAAAATTCATCGTTCAATTAATTGTAAATTAACAATAATATAATGTTCATCTCGGTTCGTATAATTGCTAGACTCGTGTTTCAATTGTTTGACATGTTTAACTAACTAGTATTAAAAGTACCAAATCTACCAGCTCTTGTCATTTTACTAAAGTCCGTTCACCGTAGGAATTTTTTTCCGAAAGACCTTTTTCTCTACCAGAAATCTATTATATAGTATGATATTCTTAGGAAAAAAGACCTTTAAGAGAGTAATTCCTACCGTGAATAGAGTATAATTTACATTTTGAAATGCAACTCTTATCCCATTTAAAAAGCTTACAAAAATAATTATACTATCATGAAATAGTTATAAGGGATGCACGTCGTTGGTTTTATGGTCCAAGGCGTCATCCTAGCGATCGAGTTTAGTGAGAGATTTGTTCCCAATATATCCACGCAGACTCGGGAATATTTCTTATAAACATACGGATAGTCCAAACGAGTTGTTTGACACCAACATTTTTTATAAAGGGATGATTTTGATGTCACCATGAAATGCTCACGATAGTTTTTTTTAATATAAATACACACTAATAGGATATCATAATTCTACACCTGAATCAACAGCTATGCGGACCAAACTTCAAGCTAGTCTAGTCTAGTTTGCCGGTTATGGGTTTTTGGGGTTTGAATTCCAACCCGGTGTAGTGAGGATACTTTTTTCCCACTCTCTCTTCACTAAAATGCTTGTACATTCCTTTTAAATAAGTGTATAATTTGTACACCATCAATGTATTTAAATTATATGGGTATCCTGGATGCGTTGTAGAGGGAGGTGCAAAAAAAAAAAAAAAAAAGATCTGTAGAAAAGCGGATTAGAAATTAGTTGTTTTTTTATTGAAATTAAAATTTTAAATTATCCAATTTATATTAACCAAGATATAGTAGTTATAGGGCAGTGTTTTGAATTTAACAGCGCAAATTTTGTAACGTTCTATCACAAAACTCCTTTGATATGGTCGCCTCTACATTGCATTCCAATAAATATACTATAAATGATGGTTCCTTAAAATGTTATTCTAAAGATATATGTGCAATAGTTAATGGATAGCTAGATCGGTTAGTAGTAATGATTAAGTTGTTTTAAGTTAACTTATTTTAAAACGCATTCCATTTCTTGGGGAAAACGTTCAATATGCTTTATTTTAAATACATTAAAATAATATATCATGAAATTACATTAAAATGGAGATGGAGGGGGTGTGGACTTAGGGAATTGATTTGATAGTTTTTGTAGAAACACTCTTTATTGTCCAAAATAAATTAGATATTGCTCCATTGGAAATATAGAAATGAATTTTCTTCACATGGTGATACTAACAATTGTTGAATATCTGTCATGGGCATAGCGGCAGTTGATGATGAACTTTGTAAATTAAGAAGGAAAGTTGTCATTAAATTCCTGGACATCCTTAACAGGTATTCAGGAACTGTTCACATCACCGTGTGAAGAAAATTAAACTCTGTTTCTTTTTGACAAAATAATGTTTTGATATAAAAAAAACCTGCAAAAACACTCATCTTTTATCGCGTCCCTTACACTCTTACTTTAAATATAGTTGATAAATAATATCTTGACAAAATTTCCAGTTTGGGTCCTTTGTCTTAGAATACTAAGATCCCGTGTTTGATTCCCGTGTCAAGGTGTAATTTACCAACCATATTTAATCTTGTTGGAAAATGTATAAAGTGACGAATGTATCTGCAACCAAAACTAATTTTTTATCTTTTAAAATAGTATCAATATACTTTTGATATTCTTAACTAATTTAATATAATGTTGTTAAATGACAAGTAATCTTGTGGTTAAGGAAAAGGGCTAATCTTATGGCACTCCTTTTCACGAAATTCATTGCTGATAGCAATAGCTCAAACTAGAGCTCTGGAGCCTTTTAGGTGTGTGTTGTCTTGTAAAAATGAAAACAATGAGTAAAATACCATAGTAGATCTTTAATTATTTTAAATCGTGAAGTATTCACCAAAATATTATTTTTCTTATAAAAGGAAATATTACGTTATCGTGTACAGGTATGATAAAATTAAAGTTGATAATTTTATCTAAAGCTAGCAAAAAAAGTGCACATTTTTTATTTTAAAATATTGTATTCCAATTTTTTTTAAAATTACATTTAAATTTTATTTTAATTCATAAACAAAGTCAAAAATTGCCCATTTAACGAAGTCGAAACTCTAAACACAAACCAGTGAGTAAGAAAATAATTATCTTGATTAGAGCTTTGGTGAAACTCATGTTTTCTTGAAAACTAGCAATTAGTTTAAAAACTATAAAAGTGGACACATATATACAGTATTACAAACCCATATATACATATATAGATACATACATAGATACATAAATATAGTGATACATAAACACACATACATACATACATACATACATACATAACCACATATATATTATACTTCATTTATTATTAGAAGTTCTGTCCTACGACAGGTCCATTCTTTTGTCATTGAACTTAGACCGCCAATGCGCCTTGTCCTCTGCCTCCTCTTTCAGCTCCCTGAATTGTATTCTTTCCTTCAAGTCATTCAATATTGTAATCCTCCTTCTTCCTATGCTCCTCTTTTCCTCATCCTTTACCTCTATACGTAGTGCAGAAAACACTTCATCCTAAGGATGTGATCGATCCAGTTTGAATTGTACTGAAGAATCACACCCAAATGGTTTTCTTCTCACACACTCTTTTTAGTACTTATGCATTTGTCACCCTGTCTGTCCACATGATATTCTCAAGCCTTCTCCAGCACCACATTTAAATAATTTCCAAGTATTTCTTTCCCATCTTCCTAAGACCCCAAGTTTCTACTCCATACGGCGCAATGCTCCAAATATAGCATTGGATCAGTTTCTTCCTCAATTCCAAACTCAACATTCCGGTCAGCAGTAACTTATAGTTGAAAGCTTCCTTGGCCATGGCGACTCTTGACCTAGTTCCCTTGGTGGAGTTGGTATCCTTTGTTAGCAGACTTACAAGGTACTTGAACTGCTTTATGTTTTAAATCTCCTGGTTTCCTATTTTGATTCACAGTGGCACTTCATTTTTTAAGTCACCATCGCTTTTGACTTCTCAATGTTGATCTCCATACCATAACTTCTCTCTATCTCCATCAGCTGGTCCATACTTTCCTGCAACTCTTGTTTATTTTGACCATTAATGCTAGATCATCTGATTATTTTATTGTGTTGATGGCGCGTCCACATATCCTGAAATTGCCACGTCCCTCCAGGGCTTCTCTGACCAGCCACTCTCCATATAAGTTGAATATACTAGGCGACAAAGATCATCCCTGCTTCACTCCTCTTCCTATTTCTACGCTGTTGGTCTCTCCATCATTCCGCCTCACCTTCACTCGCTGTTCAAAGTACAGGTTTGCAATCAGATGATACCGATATTCTTGAGTATTTTCATCCATTTCTTCCACTTCACACTATAGAACACCTTTTGCATACATACATACATACATACATACATACATACATACATACATACATACATACATATACATACACACATATACATACACACATACATACACACATACATATATATGCATACATATATATAAACATATGTATATATGCATGTATATGTATACATATATATGTATATGTATACATATATATACATATACATATATACATATAATATATATACATATATATATATATATATATATATATATATACACCTGGTCAAGCCATTATACTAGTTAATATGAATATTGTCTTGAGGATTTTGTTAATTTCCTAATTTTATGTTAATTTTATGTTTCTGTATATTTTCCAAAGTCCTAACCAACTACCATTATCTCTTAGCAACCCACACTGGTGGCCACACGGACTAAGAGTCATGCTCGTCTACTGTGGCATTCTGGTGATGGGTAGGTCTGGTTCTAAGTCCCGATAAGGTGTCCTATGTGTGTTTGTATGAATGGTTTACTAATCTTTCTACATGCAAATGTATACACAATTTGTCTAAAACTAAAATGTTCTCATGTTTATCTCAGTAATTCAAGAATGTGTATAGTTTGAATGGGTAGTAAGACGTGGTTCCCAAAAATAAAGATGATCTATATTGGAGGTGAGTGTTATACTTCTAGAGCCGTGGGAAATACTTGACCTATTACATTCTCTTGACCCCTTGGAGATAGAAGTATGTATTGTGATCTTAAAAAAAATGAACTTTAGATTTTAATTTATGTCAAAATTTCTTGACCCGCTAAAACCAAAAAAGTTGTTTTGCGATGCCTTCCATCTGTCTGTATCTTGGCCTAGCTGAAACTATTTTATCAATTGGGCTAAACCTTGTTATCAAGGCTTTACATAAGGTTCCCCCGAGGGGTTTTCGGAATTAGATATCCAACCCTGAAATTAAGGGTAGTTTACCGTGGGCAAAAAGAGAAAAAATCTTTTTTCTCAAAATTCAATCTTAAGATTTTGATTATATTTTATATCGAGTCACTGTTACAAACAAAATGGCAATTCTCATTTACCCATTAAAATGGCTTCCAGGTTACTTTCTATAAACAGAAATTTCCAATTTCAATAATATCCCTACGACTATTTCATACATGAAATAACTTTTCGTTGTAAAGTTATAAAACTATTAAAAGTGCAAATATTTTATATAAAATATACTTTTACAAAACCAATAGTTTCTGAGCAAATACAAACATGTTTTTTATGAAGGTCTTTGAAAATGAAATTGATTTGTATGCTCCTTTTTGGACAGAGATGTTCCTCTTTTCTTAATGTTCTTGTAACAATGTATATTATTTCATCTATCCTCTTTAGTGGGGTGTTTACTCAACAGTGTATTTTATTTTGATTTACAAATCTTACTAGGTATCTATTTTAAGATAACAGAGAGAGTGAGAGAGAGAAACGCCATGTGGTACACCATGCCATCTATTTTACTAACGTTAAATTATTATATCTTAAAGATTTACTCGCCTAATAATGAAATAAATACTAAAAATGTATTTGAATTAAAATGAACCAGGGTGCTACATTTTAAATTTTTAAATTATCACTACTAATAAAACTTCGTAGTTAAAACCCCCTAATTTTCAATATTTAGGTATACAGAAAATATCATGATCATTGAAATTCCCTTTAATCACTTTTTAGCTTCTATAGTCCCTGAAAACCTAAAGATTACTATCAGTAATACAGTGATGTTAGGCGGCTTGTATTATATTTGGGATGTTCTTCTACAAACATGCAGTATACTATCAGTGATACAGTGATGTTAAGTGTTTTGTAATAGATTTAGGAGATGTATTTTCTCCTACAAAAGTCCAATATAGCATCAGTGATGTAGAGGTGTTTGTTAGGTTGTTTTATACTTCAGGGAGGTGTGTGTAACCATCGAAATTCTTCAGTCATTAAAAATTTTATTAAAAATTCCATCTATACTAGAGGTTGACAACCTCTTGGGCCCCGATAAACTATACAATCTCATTTAAAGTCCCGTGATCACCCATCATTTATCCACTTTGCTTTCACTTCTTTTTATTTGTCTGTGCATTTTATTAGTCCTTTTTAAAAAATGACACTTGAACACGGAACTCAAGATTCGATTCCTGTGTCCAGGTGTAGTTTTTCAAAATTTACGAATATAATACTTGATGCGTTTGTATTAGAACTAAGATCATTTCGATCTCCCGAGCTTTGCTAGTTATACACAGTACAAATAATAGTCCAATCGTATGTTTTTCTATATACATTTTATATGTAATCCTTAAATTCAATCTCTCAAATAATGTTGTCCCCACTATTATAGAATAAACTATAGAATAAAATAGATTTACATTTTCATATACATAAATATATTGTTTTTTTAGCGCTGCATTTTACTACCCGTTCAGGTTATACACCTTTATATTAATTATTCGCTTTGCTTGTTGGGTGCTGCGCCCCCAAACTACCTGTGAGTTTTCTTTGCAAGTGGATGTAAACTAATGTAATTCCGGAGCAGTTTTTTGATAAGTTTAACCGTTTAGCCACAAAGAGACCTCCAAGAAAGGTCCGCACCGACTTAAAAGCTGCTCGACAATTTTGAGTTGTTTTCGGAGGTTAAATATTAAATTTTTTAACTTTTTGAAATTTTATCGTCGGTTTCAGTTTAGAAGCTATAAGTTTGCCGAATTTCAAGTTTCTAGATCATCTGGAAGTGGGTGAAAATTAATGTCAGTGAGTGAGTCAGCCATGTGGCTTTATTGTAAGTAGTATAATAACTTTAGTAGTTTTAGGGATGAGGAAGGTTATATTTAAATTTTCATATTAATTATATTAAATTTTCTTATAACAATCCCAACTATGACCGATTAAGGTTAATTTAGGCAAACTCAAATATAATTTTAAAGTACGTGATACATTTTTGAGTCAGACTCAAATATCGACTTTTAATAATGATATAGTTTTCTTATGTGATCGACTGAAAACTGCCGCGAGATCGACTAGTCGATCAAGATAGGCGTGTTGTCGGACTCTTTATTCATACAATGGTACTAATCTGGTTTCATTAACATCCATAAAACATCGGAATTAATGTATCTTTGTAGCCTCTTAATTCTTTGAGTCAACTACTTTTAATTTATTTATTTTTCACCATTTATACATTCAAATTAATAAAGATAAGTGCTGTGTGCTATTTACATAACCAAGTGATATCCCACTAGCGTACACACTTTTTAATATAGATTAGTATATTTTAGTTATGAAAAAAAAACAGTTTTCTGTAAACAACCCTTAAAATATATTTTTATTCTCCGAAAAAGCAAGCAAATGGTGTTATTTATTATGTAAAACACACCCCAATTATTCATTTTGTATTAATCACTGATTTATTTAAAATGTTTAAAAACTTGTTGTCAATTAACTAGCCTTAAAATATTATTACTTCAAAATACAAGCATTATTGTATGTATCATGTAAAACTCTGGTCAGATCTCCATTTGAAAAAAAAAATCAAAAATAATATCAGCAAACTCCTGTTAATTTTAGAGCAAACTTGAATGAAGATTTCATCCTAAATTATGATCATGTAGCATCTTATTATAATTTTTTTTAATTAAATAGCTTAAACCATTTCTGTTGTAGCCCCAGCTACAGACATGTAGGCAGAATTGTGGCCCTAAAACCTCAAGATCCAATACCTCGTTGTTGATAATGTTCTACATTATAAATAATCTATATTAATAATATGAAGAGTTATGAGTCTATATGTCAGTCTGTCTGAGCATTTCTTAATATCTACTGCACGCAGAGGGCTGAAATTTAAAAATGAGTAACACTTGTGCACAAACATATACACCTACAAGCCTGAATATTAAAATTTATAATTGACATTTTTAAATTGATTAAAAACTGGCTCGGAAGAAATAAAATGATGATTTTTTGTGTCTGTTTGAAGCAAAGGAAAGAGTTGCAACCCCGGGTACTTCTAGTATCTTATATGTATGAGAAAGTAAAATCGTATTGGATGGACCCTATTTAAATCAATCGTATTAGTGGTTTAAAATGCTAAGACCTGTATTGCAATAGATATCACCAGTCGATAAATATATTATATTTAAAACTATTTGTGATTAATAGGTCTATTTCATCAAATTGGTGGACATGTGGAGTAAATGTAAGGCTCACCTAGTCTGGGTCTGCCACTTCTGAACTTTTAGGGTTTCCAATCCCAGCTGGAAGTATTCAGAATGGTTTGTTCTAATTGATTTCCCCCTATTTCTCTTAGCAAATTCTATTGCACTTTTCTAAATTCTACCATACTTATTGTTGTAACCAACAGAGCCCAGATTATTATTTTTTATTTGTCTAAACTTTCATGATCCCCTTGTTGTGGAACGGTATATATTACAGGTATTTTTTAAAATTTTGTATTTAAGTTAATATTTTCTTAGATTGCATCATTTTATAATTATTTTAAGGAAATTCTTTACTCATTTTTAAAGGTTTTAGAGTAATTTTATGGCATCCATGTAGAATAATATTCATATTTTTTATATAATATACAAAACAATAATCTTACTGGTTGTTCTCTATGGGTGTGAAACTTGGTCTCGCACCTTACATGACGAAAACAAGTATAGGGTGTTTTAAAAAGAGGGAGTTAGGAAGGTATTTGGTCAAAAGAGGAATGAGGATACTGGATAGTGGAAGAGGTTACATAATGATGAGTTGCATACGCTGTTTTCATCACAAGACTTTGTTAGCATATTCAAGTCTCGTAGATTACGGTAGATAGGACATCCAGCGCTAACGGGCGATTCTAGATCGTTGTTCAGGGAACTGACTGACCAACCCAACAGGAAGACCTATAGGCTACATAGATTGGAGGATAGCATTAGAATGTACTTGAAAGAGAAAAGGTGTAGTGAGGTGGACTGGAGATAACTAGCTCAGGATAGTGATAGGTGGGGTACTTTTTAAAGTGCGACAGTGCACTTTCGAGTTATTAATACTAGAGTAAGTATTGATATTTTATAAGTGCTCAAACATAATATAACACAGTTGTTAGAATTATAAGATAATATAGAAAATTAACTTTGTATCAACTTTGTTTGTATGGTTGGGAAATACACATTCCTAGTGAGACACTGCAAATAACCTGGAGAGGATGCGTTGGGAGTGGGTAGCTATTACTTCAAAAGCAGATATTTGTAAATCCAATGTTATATTTAGTATAATTCAAGAGTTTAGTTTTTTAAGACTTTTCATTGCAATTTACATGTGTAAAGTTTGTGTTTGATTTATTACGAGATTTTGTTCATCATTTAATTCATTTTTTGAAAATATGACGTCATTATTT
This sequence comes from Timema cristinae, assembly GCA_039000515.1. Classification (NCBI taxonomy): domain Eukaryota; kingdom Metazoa; phylum Arthropoda; class Insecta; order Phasmatodea; family Timematidae; genus Timema; species Timema cristinae. The sequence continues at coordinate 51,306,728 of JBCFYV010000012.1, forward strand.
TAGGATTCTTAGGTCATTTTATCACAGGTTATTTTTTGATCATTTTTAAGTCATCAAAATCCGGGTCCTGGTAATTAACTATAGATAATTTTGACGAATAGTAAAACCAGGTTCAAAATAACGTTATCATAAACCATGCAACTTTAAAATAAGCACAGGTATATTTTATTAAAACTAATTTATTTATTTCATTTTCTGGTGCTACGTTTTCATTTCTGTCCGTATCAACACAAACCATTAGTAAAGAGTGAGTGACCTGTATGTGAAATGAACCAGGAGTCTCAGTGGAAAATCAGTCTCATTAACATCCAAAAATTACCAGAATCAATTCCCATGTGCAGACTGCCATTTTTCCCTTGATACAATGCACCATGAAGAATGTTTCTAATGATAGCACTCATAAATGTAGTCCAATTTTCATTAAAACCAAGGCCCTTATCTGAAACTTAAATAAGTAATTCAACAAAGTCTCCATTCTGACACCTTATATAGACATCAAGTACTTTTCAAATTGGAAACTCACTTTCTGTATGGGGTAAGGCAGCCCTTATCTGGGGTACAAATACCTCTTTCAAAACTCCTATAACCATGGGTGCCTAAAGCAACGGGGAAAGGGGGTAACTCCCCCCCCCCCCTGGAATTTCCTGTTTAATTTCATATATGAAATGTTGTTTTCCTTTAAAAAAAAAAGCATTGTTAACATTTTTTAATCTTCTACGTCTGCCCTTCAATATTTTCTTCAAACAAAACTGCTTTTGTAGCAACAATTATAAATCAATTTGGTAATTACCATAGATGCCTTTAGTTTTTATTTAATTAAGCAGTGTTTTATGTAATGCTGTGAAATGAGTTCAATTATAAGATTTTAATGGATTAAATCATTTCAGATATGTTTACTTTACCTCACTGAAATTATAATTTGTCCATATATTTACCTTACTAGGACTTCCTTCCTAAAAAAGGTACGTACCCTCCTCAGCTTATTGAATCACTGTAAAATGTATGATAAGGAATATGATATGGGATTTTGAATTAATGTCACCAAATTCCCAAATTCAAGGTCATATATTTATGATACAAAATTATGTATAGTGCTATTAATAGAATGAAATTTTTTCTTTCATTTTAAATGTATGACATTTTATTTTTCTATGTTTACTAGTTGTGTTCAGGTTGAAGAAAAACCCTGATCTTTGCAATCTATATATTCTTAGTATCTTTACAGTGCCAGTATAATTACAGTAGCCGCGGAAGTTTTTACAGGTGCGTGCGTGTGGTTGGGAAAGTGTATCCTTGCCCCCCACTCCCTGGAAAAAATTCTGCGGGCGTCACTCATCATGGCTGTGTCCTCCGAGTGTAGCCACGCACGTAGGCGCAATAAGCTATTAGATATACTTTCATGTACCCATACGTCAATACCTATAAATTAACCCTACTAAAATAGAAACAAGTTTTCAATTTTGGGTTAAAAAAGTTTATATTATCTAAATTACTTTTTCTATGAAAACTGGGTTGTATCAGATAATAAATAATATATTTGAATAGTCATTTTTCAAACTTAAACTAAAAACTGAAAGGTATGTTTCTGAAAATCTGAAAATATGAAGGGTTGGGGGGGAGGAGGGGAATCCATGTCTATTGCGTTTTAAAGTATCAGGTAAATATTAATCAGTAGCAGTATAAATAAAAACATAATTAGTACCCAAGTAATCTATTGACGTACACTGGTAAAGGTCCATTTGTAATAAAATGATATAACATTTGACCTCCCCCCTCTGGCGCAGCGTCGACGTTAAAAGCGTTTTCTTCTCGGAGCACACATTACATCCTTGTGAACAGTGCGTGGAAAGAGAGAGGGGTTGGGGGTGTAATTTAGAGTCCGTGTCGTGGCCTGAGGTGTCGGTAATAACAGCCTGTTGCTAGCTATGGGCGTCGACCCTTCGAGAACAACGCTGGGATAAACACTTCCGCCATTCACCCAGACATCTCGTTTCACCTTGTATTTGTATGGTTGGGAGCGTTAGGACTAGGGGGTTGGGGTGGTGATCGATATCTTGGCTTGTGGAGGTGAAGTATCAGGGGGAGTGAAGGGGCGAATGACGGCGATGGACTAATGGAAGAATCAGAGAGGGATGATGTCGCGGGAGAAAGGATGGCAGGAAGCAATATTGTGACTACAGTACAATTTTTATACAAATAACCTTTCATAAAATACTAACACATTTATTGCGTTAAACATTGATAACAGTTTATTATTTTATTATTGTTAAGTTACAGGTATTGATAATACAGGATATCCCAAATAAAACCACCCCTAAACACACAATATCATAAAGTCTTTGTTCGAAATGTGTACCACCAGCTGCTATGCATGGTTTCAATAAATACACTTTTTCTAGTCGGCGAGCGGAATTATGCATAGCGGCTGGTGGCACGCATTTCAAACACAGATTTTGAAGTATTTTGCTCTTCTAAGAGGTTTTATTTGGGGCACATATATCTATAATAAATGACAGCTGAAGATAACATGAGCTGATGTATAAGTTACGTGAGAGTAGATCTAGTAATATTTCATACTGTCAGACTAGGTGTTAACTATGAAAATTTGATTGTAGATTTCTTATAGTACTTGAATGAACCTTGAAAATAATTCATAAATTGACTTTTTTTCTGTTGATATGAAGGTTGAAGTTGAATCCTAGTTGGGCGTATTTAGGTTGTTTATTTTAAATAGTTTCCTATATTTCCTCCACATAAATGCATGTATATTTCCTCTATGTTATACCTTCCTTATACCTACTAAATTAGTTTAGAATTAAAAGGTGTATACTCCTGGGAAGGTTCAGGTACGAATTTCAACCGGATGTACTGAGGATTGATTTTTCCTCAATATTCTTTTATTCACCTTCCACGAAAGTACAGAGGTATTTCTCCCTCAATTATATATTCATCATCTCTACATAGTATGATTAAATACATAGGAATTATTTTAAGTGAATTAGAAATGTGTGGCAGTGAGGAAGAAAGTTTATTGTGCACTCTTTGATTTGGAGAAAGCGTACGATCGGTTTAACAGGTGTAAGTTATGGAATGTTATGAGACAGTATGTTGTGGATGCATGATTAAAAAATGCAATTATGGTGGTGTATGATGGAAGTAAACGTGCGTGGGTTGATAGAGCTTTGAGTGAGTGGTTTGATTGAACAGGATGTAATACTAGGTTGTGTTATGTCTACATGGTTGTTTAATGCACTCATAGATGAAGACGTGATTGTTGTACAAATTGACTATGTGAACACGAGAGTGCTGTTTAATGCAAATGAGGCCTTATATTAAGATAATGAAAAAGACTCGCAGAATACATTAACTTGTTTGGATGTTGCGTCAGGCAGAATGAATATTCATGTGAATGTCTCCAAAACTAATATGGTAGTTATTGATAAGAACGGATCAGGAAATTATTGTCAGCTTAGCATAAATGGAAAACCGTTAGAACAAGCGAATGATTTCGTGTATCTGGTCAGAATGTTCTGTAAAAATGGGAGGATGTATAATGAAATCGACAGAAGTGTGAATTAATCTTGGAGAGTAGTTGGATGATGTGGAATATTGCGAAGAAGGAAGTAGTATTGAAAGAGGCAAATATGTTTTGACACCAACATTGTTGTTTGGATATGAAGCGTGGGCTTGTCAGGATAAACACAAGAGCAGGGTGAATGATGTTGTAATGAGATATCTAAGAAATGTATGTGGAAAAACACTTATGGACAGATTCAGTAATGAGAGAGTGCTGAAGGAGTGCGGTTAAAAAGGGATTCCAATAGGTCAATGTAAAAGAAACTGCTTACGTTGGTTTGGTATTGTTAAGAGGATGAGTTTGGATCAAGTGACGAAGAAAATAGATGAAAGAATAGTATGTGGATCAAAAGGAAGGAGTAAGCCATGTAAGACGTGGTTAATTGTGGTAGACGAATGTGGGGAAAAGGATAAATATTAGGAGTTCTAAGAATAAAAGAACCTGTAAAATTCGATGTATGGATGTTGTTGAAGCAAAGAAAGTATGAAAGGATAGGGAAGTGTTGAGAAAGTTTTTTAGGATGGATTAAGTATGGAGTTGTTGGTGTTTGAGCTATTTGCACCGTTCCTTGCCTACTCAATAATGAAAGGGCATGATTAGATATGTTTGTTATTTTTGTCCACATTTGGGTCATATGCATTAAATGCGTATATCTAAGATGAGAAGTTGGACGAAAAAGAATGGCTTACGCTCCTTTAGCTTTTATTTTCCTTGCAAGTATTAAATTCGCAAGTTTTAAGAATGTGAAGGGGAAAATCTATTTCTGAGTAAAATTACTGTTGTATATACTCTCCTTTATTGGTCATCCACATTTTGGTAGTAGATTTGCAATGCCAAGATTTGAATTAAGATAAATTCTAGTTATGTTTGCTAATCAAAAGTGAGACCAGGAATAACTTGATTAGCAGTGATAATATTTGAATTAAGATAACTGTAGTTATTTTTACTCAATGATAATGAGACAATGTATAACTTATTAATTGTAATGCTAATATTTGAATTTAGATAATTTTTGGTCATTTTTGCTTAGTGATAATATAAAACCTCGTTATACTCTTAAATATAATGCACATTTTTTCCTTTTGAGATGATGCCTTCAATGTCAGAATGGAACTCTTTTTTTGTTAACATAGTAGAACACTCTTTTCTGTTTAATATTCAAAGTATGGAGGAAAAATATTTTACAAGACTAAATCTTGCTTCCCTCCATTTACATTTAAGAGTAGCAAACCTTTCTCAGCTCGCTTTTAGTTCTTGCTTTTCCCTTCCCTCCAACGCGCTCATCTTTACACTTTATGTCTTAATCCATGTTTTATTCCTTATTTGCTACTTCCATTTATCTGAATGCCTTTTTCGTCTCCTTTAAGGATTTCTCTTTACATAGCTTTGAGCGATACTTGGCTATCTTAAAGTATAACTATCACTTGCGTAATATGGAACAACTTAGTCCACCGTTTGACTTTAATTTAATATTCCTAACATTCCGTTTGATATTTTATTGCTTATTTTATGTATACCTCCACATATTTCAAATTGGCTTCCTAGCTGGCGTGTTTTGATATCATCATGTGTATTTGTTTGATGTCATTATAATTTCAGTAGCCTAATGTGAGTTGGAATTATAGCAGTGTTTGCTTTTTTTTAAATAATAGGATCTTAAGATTTCAGAATAAAGCTTATTAACATAAAGATGAGTGTATGGCTCAAAACACTTTTTAAACTTGACATTAAAACAAACAAATAATTAAAATTTATTCATCACTATCCTTAAAATCATTATGATCTGTGTCAAAATTTTAAAATGATAGTTTCAATTTATGTGTAATATAATATGCTTTCTTTAATTTGAGGGACAATTGTTTATTTTAATCGTGAATACGAATCTAATAATCTTATTCACGCGCAGGTCTTATGTAGTGCAAATAACTTTTTTTTTAAAGTTGGACTGTTTTAAACAAATAGTTTAAAATAGTTTATTTATCTTCAAGAAAATTGGTCAAAAATTATTTTTAGTCTTTATTTGTCCAGATCTAAAACATCAGGTTTAAAACAAATTCCATTATTAGATAACTAAACTATCTCAATTATATATTATTAAGACAAAGGAATGTGGTTTAGAATGCAAGGAATAATCAGAAAATATGTCTGTGTTCAATACTACTGACTTTTTCCCTAAGCAAAAAGGTCGAAATATTTAGAGGGCATGTATATTAATTCTGTAGCCAGTATTTTTGGTTTGAAGGCTTTTGCAGACGGTGTTTTAATTAAAACTAGGTGACCTGGTGGTCTAGGGGTAAGGTGTCAGACTTCTGTGCTGGCGACCGGGGTTCAATCCTCGGTCCCGGCACAGATTTATCTGATTTCCAAACCCTTCCTACACCTCTGACAAGACATCTTGTGAATGTGTGGAGTGCCAGGCCGCCACCATGGTTCGGATTCCACGTTAAACTGTAGGTCCTTCATTTCATCTCACAATCACCCTACCATTACACATTAGCGTAAGTGCGTATAACCCGAACGGGTAGTAAGACGCGGTGCTAATAATAATAATAATAATAATAATAATAATAATAATAATAATAATAATAATAATAATTAAAACTAATATGCGTGGACTTCATCCACGTTGAATAAATAGTAACTTTTGTTTATAGTTTCGACCGTTACTGTTTATTATTATATAGGTTACTATTTTCTCAACATGGTCTAAGCTCTAAAATATTATATAAACGTAGAATTCAATATAAAAATTTAAAAAAGATATAGTTGAAGTTTGGAATTGTTACAAATTCGCAAAGGTCAACCTGAATAAAACCATGAACTTTACATTGAGTGCAGATTGATTAGATTATGAACTCTGATATATAATCATCATAACATAACAAAAGTAATATGTAGATTAGATTGAGCATAAATTGATTAAATTAAAAGAACAAATTAACATTCATTATAACATTAAAACAACAAGACCATCTTAAATACGATACGTATACATATAAAATATTAAAAATGAATAATTAAAACATAATAGTTTAAGTCAAGTTTAGTTTAAGTGAAGATGGCGTAAATTGATAAATTGTATGGTCATTGTAATATTAAAGGTTTAAGATTGAACAATGACATTGAATTGTAAATTTTAAAATATTGAATTCTATCTTATCTGATTGATGCCTTTGTTACTTTTGACTAAAGATGGTATATTTCAGCCCAGGGTTACGACATGTTTCGGTGTATTACGTATTACATCGACGCCATTATCAGGCAGTTAACGCCTCATAATATGAGTCCGTCAGCTATGAAGAACAGAAGTGCCGTTGATGTAATACGCCGAAACATGTCGTAACCTTGGGCTGAAATGTACCAGCTTTATGGAAAAATAACAAAGGCATCAATCAGATAAGAGAGAATTCAATATTTTAAAATTTACAATTCAATATCATTGTTAAATCTTAAACCTTTAATATTCCAATAACCATACAATTTATCAATTTACGTCATCTTCACTTAAACTAAACTTGACTTAAACTATTATGTTCTAATTATTAATTTTTAATATTTTATATGTATATGTATTGTATTTAAGTAGGTCTTGCTGTTTTAATGTTATAATGAATGTTAATTTAATCAATTTATGGTCAATCCAATCTAAATATTACTTTTGTTATGTTGTGATGGTTATATATCAGAGTTCTTAATCTAATCAATCTGGTTCTATTCAGGTATACCTTTGCGAATTTATAATAATTCCAAACTTCAACTATACCATTTTTAAATTTTTTATATTGAATTCTAAGTTTATATTATAGATCATTTTCCTTACTACAATATATTATGTTTTTCATGAATCTAAAATATTAGTTTAAATTGGCATTACCGTTTTCTTATTACTAAACATCACAGCAGTTAAAAAATAAGATTTTCTTTTTAAATTTTCTTTCGTCGTAAAATTTTAAAATATCCTAAATTTGATCATTATTCAACAGTTGAAATTATGATACTCTGATAGAATTCAGAAAATACATAGATTTCTACCTAAATGTGATTTGAAACCGTATTTAAAAATCGATTGAAGAGCGTGCGTATCAGAGAGACATCTTTCGACGTGTGAATATAATAAGGGAAGCCACAGTAGTACCTTGAAAGAATGTGGAGTGGGGCGCGAAAATATGGGTAAATCTGTAATAAAGTCAACAAAAATTATGTCCAAAATACGATTGTGTGTTTAGTGCTACCGCAACAAAATATTAATCATAGTAAGGATGTGTTATATGTAAGGTAGAGAAAATTTAGGGGATGAAACATTGGGTGCCACCTTGTTAAAAAAATTGAGAAACACTAAACTAGAGCATGGATGAAGCCCATTTGAACCCTATAGTCCTGACATATTAAACAAGTTCTTGCCTAATATGGTTTCAGAAATATGAGGAAGTTTTCCACTCAACTCTCCGATATCGGCCATTTCTTCTCTGAGGGTATATAGCGAGAACGTGTTGTATCTGTGAGGGGATGAACACCTGTTCTAGGGAGCTTGTGTTACACTACATGGTGCTGTAAGGGTGACAGGCGGGAAAGGGGGGGGGGGGCTCTTTCTACCTCATTACTATCCAGGGATCTCCATCGAGAAGGCTCGAGTTAGGAACGTAAATTGAATAGTCACCTTCCTTGCTTACATCTGCCTTATTTAGCAATCTATCCTCATCCTTTTTAGCACCTGAATTAGTGTATGCATAGTCTAAGACGTCTCGCTCACAATATACTGAATTTCTAGTGACCTGGAAGTCAAAGTTAGAATCTCAGCCTGGTACTCTGAGGGGGCTTTTCACATGTGGTTGGTTCACTTATTAGACTTTTATTCAACAGTAATCAGATAAATATATTAAATTCACACGATTAACCAAATAATCAAATAACACATCCCACACCAGTCCCATCGAATAACATCGACAAGTACACTCATAAATAAAAATCTGAATATTTACACCACATAAGGAATTGGTAAATAAAAGATTATGTATTATTGTTGTTAACGCAACCCATCTCCACGATAATTCGGGTGAACTTAATCTACTATCATCGTTAATTGTTTAGTCATTGAATCAAGTTCAATCTCTGTAACCCTTAATAATATACTTATTGCTACAAGAGCAAGTCTAGCCACCCTATGTGACGTCATTTGAATCACTGAACCTCCACAAACTTACCTATTGCTATTTGACAGCGCTTACGGTATACGTATATCATCATCTTAGGACAATGTGTCGCAGGTTACATTATATGTTAGTCTTTTTACTTTTTACCGCATCCTAATAGCCGTTTATTGTTTTGTAAGTTAAAATTTAAAGGAAATGTACTCACATTTGAGTGTAGATATAGTGTAAAATCATTTAGAAAAAAGTCAACCTTAATACATCCAACTAGAAATAGAGCCTTGACATTCCGTCAACGTCAATATAGATTAAACGATCCTGACAACTTGACCTCATGGCCACCGATTCTATTTTGGTAGAATTGGCTGTAGATTTTATGCGCAGCCTGTTAGTAATCATTTTATCTATCTAATCTAATATTAGGTATTTGTTATGTGTCATTTTATTTCAAACTAGTGGGTCGGTGCAGTGATGGCTGCCAATTATTGAACTAAAACGTATTTTAAACTTATTATTGGGAAAGTATCTGTATAATAAACCCTCACTCACTTTTTAGTTAAATGTTTACTCATCAAAGGCTATCAACATTACTTAGATATCTAGTTTTCGGTGTGTAATTTGAATAAAAATGTTTATTTTACCCCTTTACGCCCCGATGAGAACTTTAAAATGACCCTTTCCTAGATATTTACTCATATATATTCGTTGCATCAAACCACTCAAGTAACGATTGAGCTGATATTATTTTTAAACAAAGACAAATATTTGATCACCAGTAATATACTGCTATACATGGTGATGTAAACAAAGAATGATTGTACAGATGAACCTCTGTCCACACAGAAGGAAAAGATGTAAAGTTCGCTAGGAAAATTGAGCTTTAGTTTTAGGCCATTATTTTTACCGGCATCCTGATTCCCTAATCTTTAAAATGACTTCGTTTGTCAAAATATGTTCAGTCATTTCTTCGTAGTTTCTATTAATGGAAAAGGGCTTATCAAATAATATATATGATAGAGAGAGTGATAAAATGTGATAGTGAAATTAAGAGTATAAGTGTTTGAGTGTGTGATTTTGTAAGTGTGAGAGTGAATGTGAAAATGAGAGTGTGAGTGCGAGAAAGTGAACGTAAGAGACTGAGAATGAGCCATTGAAAGAGATCGAGGGAGTGTGAGCGAGTGATAGTGAGAGTATGGCTATGTGTTAGAGAGAGAAATACTGGGAGAGGAGAAAATGAGTGTGTGTAGGAGGAAAGAGTGTGTTCGAGAGAAAGAGCGTGTGAGAGAAAGTGAGAGAGCGAAAGAGAATATCTAAGGGAGAATGCGTGATAAATTGTGTGTGAGAGAGATAGAGAAAGAGAGAGTATAAAATTTTGGAAGAGATATTGTGTGAAAAAGAGAGAAAATGTGAGGGAATGTGAGAAAGAGTTTGAGAGGAAAAGTTAGAGAGAGAGAGATCAGTTTAGAGAGAGGAAATTAGATTGAGAGAGAGATAGAGAAAAATTTAAACAGATAAATTAATAGAGCTAGTTTTAGAGAGAGAGAGAGAGAAAGAGAGAACGGGTTTGAGAGAATAAGATTGAGAGAAAGGGAGAGAGTTTGAGTGAGAAGAAGAATTAGAGAGAGAAAGCGTTTGTGAAAGAGCGTTCAAGAGATAGAACGTTCAAAAAAGAGAGCATTTGAGAGAGAGCTTAAGTGAGGGAGAGTATAATAAAAATAATGTGAGAGAAATTGAGTGATAAAGAGTGTATGTAAGTGAAGAGAGCGTGTGAGAGAGAGATAAAGTGTGAGAGAGAAAATGAGAAAAGATTATATTAGAGAGAAAGTTTTATTGTGTGTGTGTGTGTGTGTGTGTGTGTGTGTGTGTGTGTGTGTGTGTGTGTGTGTGTGTGTGTGTGTGTGTGTGTGTGTGTGTGTGTGTGTGTGTGTGTGTAAGGGGAGAGAGTGTGGAGTGGGTGTGTGTAAGGGGAGAGAGTGTGGAGTGGGTGTGATAGCGTGAGAGAGTCTGGTAGAGAGAAAGAATGAGAAAATATAGATGTGGTACGCAAACATTACAGTACTTTTAAATATTATTCCCTCAAAATCAAATATCAACATGGAAATATAACTGAACTTACTGTATTTGTAAGAATGTGAAAATATAGATTTGGTATACAAAACATTACTTTTAAATATATCCTCAAAACTAAGCGGTAAAATGAAAACTTAGCTTAAATAATCGATTTTTATTGTGTTACTATTTGCTAAAATGAACATCAAACCCCATTATTTGAATATAATTAACATCAAAACCCATTATTTGAATAAAATGAATATCAAAACCCATTATATTAAAAAAATTAACACCAATACTCATACTTAAATAGTTTAGATGGATATTTTTTTTAACATCATTCAAGACTATTTTATGGTGTTTGAGCTTATAATACATTCCTAAACATATTTAAACATCATTTTATCATTCGCGAAACAAAGCGTAGACAATATTTTCATGAACTTAACAACTTAACCTTTTAATTTTTGAATTATGCTCAACTTTATTTATTTAAATGTGAATTAACGATAACAACATTCCAATAAAAAATAAATGTTTCCCCAGTTTAGGAAGCTCAATTTAGAGGTGGTATGGCCAGCTCCAAAGAGAAATATTCATCCAAAGAGAAAATTGTGATGTGTTGGGACCAATAATTGATTAATATTGAATTATTATTTTTAGCCAAAAAGATATATTTTATTTAGAGATTAACAACTATGCAGCAAATAACGGTTGCCATTGAGATTAAACAAATAATGAAAGACTGAAAATTTTCTGTGAAGACCAGGTTTTCGTGAAAAACTACTATTTTTCCCGATATCCTGGACTCCTAACCGTTAAAATGAGTGGTCATTTGTCAGAATTTGTTCACTCATTTTCTCGTAATTTTTATTACAGGAAAAGGGCAGGAAACGGGCTTAACAAGATAATAAAAATACATGTTTTGGTTTTCCTTTCAAAAGCCTTTGAAACTCCTTGAAAGTTGCCTTTGTCTTTGTATTTACATTCCCTGTTAAAGAGCTTAAGAAACCATACAAACTTAGCTGCAACACTTATTTCTATGTTACAGTCTTCTGTGGTGTTTGATTAAAACATCTGAGGGGAATGCGGGGTGGTAGAAATAGGTCGGAAACTTCAGATCGGTATCATAACCTGTCCATACTTTCTAAACTATGTTTACTTAAAATAAATTAGTGTAATCTTCTTAGCTCCTGTTAATGAACATTTATAGTTCGTGATAAATATTATGGACTCTAATCGCCTCTTACAATGTCATGAATTACAATTAGTTACGAATTAATTGACACTCAGAAAGTGCTACTTTACATTCTGTTAAAAGTGAGAGATAATTTAATTTATAGTTATTAGTGCTCAAATGTTTGTAGTAAGCAGCTTTCATAAATTACTTTAATAAAAGAAATAACTTCTGAAAAGAGAAAAATTTATACTTATGATTCCACGTTCCGGACAGAAATACATCGTTAAAAATAGAACAATGTTAAAAATGTTATAATATTGTCATAGCTAATATTAGTTAGTATTAACAATAATTATAAGGTATTTTCCAAACAAATGCACAGACAATACCTCTTCCACATTACATTTGTTTTATTATTGGTCATTTTACCAATTAATATTAAATCCACCAATGTTATTACCTTTTTAACAGTGTTTATTCTTAGTTGGTGTATTCATGATAATGACTTGGAACAAAATTTTACGATTTTCACATTCTTAGAACTTGTTATTACGTAGGATAATAATTATTCTACGTATTAATATTGAATTCTGAAATATATTTAAATCATGATCGGAATATTCTAAAGAAGGTCAAAATGTTACTAAACATTTCATATGTTCACTAGCTTTGTGCATGTGTAGTTGTTTTAGCTCTTAATTTGAATTTAGCCACTGAAATTGTTAAATTTATAGACTCTTTCAAGTTTTAAAATGAATTTAAAAGCATTTAGTGACAAACCTTTGCTAGAAAGTAAGGACTGATATAAAGCACATCAATAAAATTAATGTTTACATACAATATATATATATTCAATCTGTTTATTTTTACTTACTATAGTAATATATTAAATATATATACACGTGTACCAAAGTGTATCACATTATTAACAAGAATAATAACCACAGCTGTGAGCTTTTGGGTTAGGGCATCGACCTCGTCTGGTCTGGATTGCTGGTGATGAAGAAGTTGGAGATGAAATCTTGGTTGACTGTACTGAGGGTGGTTTTTTCAAACGGTCTCTATACATGCAAATGCGATAACGTTTACTCTGAATTTTTATCTTCCTCAGCTCTACCATATATGTATTAATATGTGGATAGTCCGGACTGGTAGTAATGGGTGGTACACCTAAAATACAATTTATTAATGAATAATACTCAACAGGCTACTGGAACAGAAAATATAAAGTGTGATGGAAGAATAATAATTTAATCTCAGAAAAGTAAAATTAATCAGAGATGTCATCTGGATGATGAGAATAATTTCAGAGAGAGGGAGAGCTGGAAGTCAATAAAGAGGTATACATTAGTTTCATCGACTGGAAAAATACGTTCGATAGAGTTATGGGGAAGAAACTGATGGAAGTAAGTACTCAAGAAGATCGACATGAACTGGAGGGACAGAAGGCTGATTGTAAACCTGTATCTGGGACAGCGAACAAAGGTGAGGCTGAATGATGGAGAAACCAACAGCGTAGAAATAGGAAGAGGAGTGAGGCAGGGATGCTCTTTGTCGCCTAGTATATTCAACTTGTATGGAGATTGGCTGTTCAGAGAAACCCTGGAGGGACGTGACAATTTAAGGATATGGGGACGTGCCATCAACACAATAAAATAAGCAGGTTGATGGCCAAAAATAAACAAGAGTTTCAGGAAATTATGGACTGACTTGTTGAGATACGGAGAAGATATGGCATGGAGATCAACATTGATAAGTTAAAAGTGATGGTGATTTCAAAAAAATTAAGATTAGCTGAAAATCAAAATTGGATTCCAGGAGTTGGAAACAGTATAGCAGTTCAAGTACCTGGGAAGTCTGCTGACAAAGGATGCATAATGTACTAAGGGAATAAGGTCAAGGATCGCCATGGCCAAGGAAGCTTTCAACAAAAGGAGGTTAATGCTGACTAACAATTTGAGTTTGGAGCTGAGAAAGAAACTGATGAAGTGCTACAATTGTAGCATTGCTATGTATAGATCAGAAACTTGGACTCTCAGGAATATTGAAAAGAAATACTTATAGAGCTTTGGAATGAGGTGCTGGAGAAGACTTGAGAAGATCAGGTGAACAGACAGGGTGATGAATGAAGAAATCCTAAGAAGAGTTGGTTAGAAGAGAATCATTTTGGATGTAATTTTTCGGTATAAAGCAAACTGAATTGGACACATCCCTAGGAGAAACTGTCTTCTGCACAAAGTCATAGAGGGAAAGGTTGAGGGAAAGAGGAGCTTAGAAAGAAGGAGAACTCAAATATTAAATGACTTGAAGGAAAGAAGAAAATTCCCGAAGCTGAAAGAGGACAGGGCGCATTTGCGGTCTAAGTTCACTGACAAAAGAAATGAACCTGCAGTAAGACTTAACACCTAATAATAATAATAATAATAATAATAATAATAATATAATAATAATAATAATAATAATAAATAATAATAATAAAAATAATTATTATAATAATGAAAATTTGTCCTGGGCAATAAATTAAATTCCATACATATGGTAAGTTTGACTATAATCCCTCTTCACCATACCGTTTACAATAATAGCGAAAGCGTACAACCTTAACAAATAGTCAGACGCGGTGCTAAAAAAATACATCAAAACAGTTCACAATAATTAATTAAATTACTGATATCAGTGATATTAATAATAGATTAAACTATCAAAAATTTACCATATATATATTATATTAACTGTTAATTGCAACTAACTTAAAATTGAACAAAGATGCAAATAGATTAGAAAACTATTTTATAATATAATAATTGTATTTTGAATGTTCTTGTTTACCGGTATGCTAAGATATATTTATATATGATAGTACTACTTGTATGACTCACAATATATTGTTATTTTATTGTATAGCTCACAGAAGAGTTATATTACTTGCACCACTCAAATTATATAGTTGTATACTTACACCACTCAAATTATGTAGGTGTATTACTTACATCAATCACAATAATTTATAGTTGTAGTACTTGCGTCACTCTCAGTATATAGTTGTATTACTTGCATCACTCACAATAATTTATAGTTGTAGTACTTGCGTCACTCACAATATATAGTTGTATTACTTGCATCACTCACAATAATTTATAGTTGTAGTACTTGCGTCACTCTCAATATATAGTTGTAGTACTTGCGTCACTCACAATATATAGTTGTATTACTTACATCACTTACAATAATTTATAGTTATAGTACTTGCGTCACTCTCAATATATAGTTGTATTACTTGCATCACTCACAATATATAGTTGTACTTGCGTCACTCACAATATATAGTTGTATTACTTGCATCACTCACAATAATTTATAGTTGTAGTACTTGCGTCACTCACAATATATAGTTGTATTACTTGCATAACTTACAATAATTTATAGTTATAGTACTTGCGTTACTCTCAATATATAGTTGTAGTACTTGCGTCACTCACAATATATAGTTGTATTACTTGCATCACTTACAATAATTTATAGTTATAGTACTTGCGTCACTCTCAATATATAGTTTTAGTACTTGGACCACTCTCAATATATAGTTGTATTACTTGCATCACTCACAATAATTTATAGTTGTAGTACTTGCGTCACTCACAATATATAGTTGTATTACTTGCATCACTTACAATAATTTATAGTTATAGTACTTGCGTCACTCTCAATATATAGTTGTATTACTTGCATCACTCACAATAATTTATAGTTATAGTACTTGCGTCACTCTCAATATATAGTTGTATTACTTGCATCACTCACAATAATTTATAGTTGTAGTACTTGCGTCACTCACAATATATAGTTGTATTACTTGCATCACTTACAATAATTTATAGTTATAGTACTTGCGTCACTCTCAATATATAGTTGTAGTACTTGCGTCACTCACAATATATAGTTGTATTACTTGCATCTCTTACAATAATTTATAGTTATAGTACTTGCGTCACTCTCAATATATAGTTGTAGTACTGGCACCACTCTCAATATATAGTTGTAGTACTGGCACCACTCTCAATATATAGTTGTATTACTTGCATCACTTATAATAATTTATAGTTGTAGTACTGGCACCACTCTCAATATATAGTTGTAGTACTTGCATCAATCACAATAATGTATAGTTGTAGTACTTGCGTCACTCACAATATATAGTTGTAGTACTTGCGTCACTCTCAATATATAGTTGTAGTACTTGCGTCACTCACAATATATAGTTGTATTACTTGCATCACTCACAATAACTTATAGTTGTAGTACTTGCATCGCTCACATTGAATAAGTATATTATTGGCATAATCCATAGTATAATTATATTATTGGCACTACTTACAGTATATAGTTGTAATACATTAATCACTCACAATATATAGTTGTATTACTGACATCACTTACAGTAGATAATTGTACTATTTGTATTCAATCACTATATTTAGTTGTATAACCTGCACAACTGGCAGTATATTGTATATATTATTATTATTATTATTATTATTAGCACCGCGTCTTACTACCCATTCGGGTTATACGCACTTACGCTAATGTGTAATGGTAGGGTGATTGTGAGATGAAATGAAGGACCTACAGTTTAACGTGGAATCCGAACCACGGTGGAGGCCTGGCATTCCTCACATTCACAAGATGTCTTGCCAGAGGTGTAGGAAGGGTTTGGAAATCAGATAAATCTGTGCCGGGACCGAGGATTGAACCCCGGCCGCCAGCACAGAAGTCTGACACCCTACCCTAGACCACCAGGTAACCAGTATATTGTAGTACAACTAAGTTGTTCGTTATCAATTATCCATCCCTTCTGTTTATAGGTTATTTTGATGATGTAACGAAGGTTATAGTTATCCTCTACAAATTGTTTTACTGAGAAGAGGGTGAGGGGGGAATAATGGAGAATGGGCGAGACAAGGCACACCAAGAAGTTAAAGCAGTCTTTTAATCAAAATTAAACACCAATATAAAATTATTGATTTAATATATTTGATATTATATGGCTATCAACGAAAATGAAATCAAAGTCAAAAAATAATTAAATCATCATTTACATTTTTTTTTTAAATTATTTACGTAATTATTTTTGAAAAACCAAATGTTGAACTCGTACACTCAGTAAGATGGATAAAATTTATTGCTTTTCAGTTTTATATTTTAAATTAAAAGTATACCAAATATGTTATTTTTCTATAAATAAGTTATTCCTTAAGTCATGTGACGTAGCATAGGTCTTAGTGTGACTTTACGACAATTCAATACACTCGAAAAGAGGATATGAAATACTTGAGATTAAACAGTGTCTTAGTTAGCATTCATTAGGGGTGGAGTTGGGGGAATCAAGACTACATAATGTTTTCCAAACTTTATTTGCAAAGGATCCTTACTTGTTTGGTAAAGAATCCTATCCTTCTTTGCAAAGGATCATCTCACTGCATCTTCTCAAGGAAGCCAATCAAATCTTAATTGAATAACGAAGTTTCCTCGTCATGTAATTTAAGTTGCTCAAAGAAAAATACAGTTTTATTTGCTTTAAGAAACGATAAGTATACTTTTAATTGACAATTAAATTTCCATTCATGTGGAAAAAAAAAATATGGGCGTAGGAATATTTATGACTAGCTCGTCTATATCTGGCTCCAGAGATCAGGATTTGAACTACACTCAACGTACTGGGATGAGGGTTATGTCATGGTTTAAAACTAATAGACGATGTCCACTTAGGCACTGTTTAATATTACAAACAAAATGGTGGTTTTAATTTTCCCATGAAAATAACTTTGAGGGTACTTTACATTAGTATATATTTTCAATTTTGCTCATTATCTTCGCAATTATTTGAGATACTAAATAACTTATCATTGTAAAGATTTAATATAAGTTACTACTAAAACTAAAAAACTTGTATTTAAAATACATTTTTAAAGATAAAAAGTCAATGAGCTATTGGCAAATATATTTCTTAAATTGAGGTTTGGGAAATGGGGAGATTTATTTCTATGTTTTTTGTTGAACAGAGATGTTTTTTTTTCTCATCATTTTGTAAAAATTAATATTATTTCATTTTGTGGTACTTGGTGTAGTGTGATGCTATTTTATTCCTTCGTGTTTCTACAAAAATATATATTATTTAGTGTCACACATCTTATGAGTTTCAAGTAAATGTCTGCGTTTTCAGACAAAGGAGAGAGAAAGTCTGTGTGGTGCACCGTAACATTTTTTTTTTTTACATCCAAGCTATCCACATTTAACTATACTAATGGGGTAGGAATGAGGACGATAGAACTTAGAGGAAATGTATTCGCATTTCTTTTGGAAGAAGAGTGGGAAACCATTTAGGGTGACAAATACCCTGAGTATATTTAGTTGGGATAGGAACCCCAACCTCCCCATCACAAGTAAACCAGACTAGAAGGTCTCCCCGAAACGGTTAGTACCGTAACTACTGTGATTTGCGTAGCCTGTGTGTTGATATTCAGACTAGATGAGCCTTACATTTAGTCCGTGTGGATTATTTCTAAGTCTGAATCAGGTATTTTCGTTGTAATCACAATTTAGCATCCTGAGAATTTACTTTTTTAAACAATCTTTTATCCAGATTTTGAATTCAGCTAGTGATTGTTTATTTTATTTTAAGGTGTATGTTGCTCACTTAATGCTATTTCTATGTAGTCTGATCTTATTTTTATGTTATTTCAATTTTTTTGTAGTCCACCTTAGTGGCCGCATGGTCTAAGGCGTCACTCCCACAGTAGACTATACTGTGTTGATGACGGGGAGATCGAGGCTCAAATCTCGGTCGGGTGGATTGAGGGTGTTTTTCCACAATGGTTTTCTTATCTACCTTCACGCAACTGCGGGTACACTTCAGCTAAATATAGCCTTCATCCTCCCTAAAAACCACTAGAGTGGTTAGTATACAAGCGTAACGGGCAGTAAGTCGCGGTATTTACAAAAATGTATGTACTTTTTTAAAATCAAATTTAATATTTTTCTTTTATTTTCACCTTTTTTAATGTGGAGATCCTAAAATTTCTTCTTATTTTAATATGTCTCTGTTATTTTTATAAATTTTTAGTAATAATTCTATCTTTTCAACAGTAGTAAGTCTTTATTCTTCTCCTGTTTGAATTTGGTTTCGGTGCTTTATTTAGCTCTTCTACTTCCGGTTGCTATGGTTCTTCTTCCCAGCTCTCTTGGTTTTCTAACTGGCTGGCCTCTTGTTCATTTACTCACTACTTCCGGTTGCTATGGTTCTTCTTCCCAGCTCTCTTGGTTTTCTAACTGGCTGGCCTGTTATTCATTTACTCACTACTTTCGGTTGCTATGGTTCTTCTTCCCAGCTCTCTTGGTTTTCTAACTGGCTGGCCTCTTGTTCATTTACTCACTACTTCCGGTTGCTATGGTTCTTCTTCCCAGCTCTCTTGGTTTTCTAACTGGCTGGCCTCTTGTTCATTTACTCACTACTTCCGGTTGCTACGGTTCTTCTTCCCAGCTCCCTTGCTTTCCTAACTGGCTGGCCTGTTATTCATTTACTCACTACTTTCGAGTAATATAATGTTGTATTAGCTATTTTATGTCCTCTTCCGTGGCAATAGTATATGATTATATAATTTATTGTATTTCTCCCTTATATTTTTTTTCTTTGCTGATTTTATGAATAAACTGTATATTTTAAATATAATTTTTTTTAAATTACAAAATTTTGTTTTCTTTTATTATATTTATTCTTTCTTATATAAAGAGAAATTATTGCATCGTCAAATATTTCTACTTAGAGATTATGATGAATCTTTACGCTGTATGTGCCCCCGAATCCAAAAAATTGATTTTACCAATCTGTTTTTCTTCATGTACGTCCATCATTTCTCTAAGCCTAAATCCGAATCAGTTTGATAGATTTTGTTCAAATTTTATATGAAGGTATTATATGGCTATACCTTCGTATGCTATTTTTATTTTGGCCTTAACCCTTAAATTATGTGTAGTTTGCTGGTAAGCGATTTTTGAAAATTTCAAATACAAAAAAAAAATAGAAACAAAAAAAAATCATTAGTTATAAACTGGCTCGTTGGACTCGGGTATTTTGTTACTACATCAGAGCCGCGTTTATAAATATGCTACCCCTGGGCACATGAGTTGCAAGCCCCCCCCCCCCCCCTCCTCAAAAAATCCCTCTCACCAAAACATACTGTTATTTGTTAATGAACACAATAATAATGTAGGTTTATTTATTCCTACTATTTACAGTATGACCACTGTGCAAAATGGTTGCGCTCGTCTTCGGTTCGGCTTCGTAATAAGGGACTCAATTATTAGTCGACAGATGGCAATAGTAGTCACAATAGAACTCCAATAATACATTGTCGCACTATAACAAGAAAGCTTCAGCTACAGCTGAGTCCGTGCATGTAATT
The DNA here is from genome assembly GCA_039000515.1 of Timema cristinae. Classification (NCBI taxonomy): domain Eukaryota; kingdom Metazoa; phylum Arthropoda; class Insecta; order Phasmatodea; family Timematidae; genus Timema; species Timema cristinae. The sequence goes on from JBCFYV010000012.1 coordinate 51,327,143, forward strand.
TTAGTTGTAATTTTAGTGAGAATTATGTTCTTTCATGAAGAAGACAAGGGTTTCGGTTTCACATCCCGTGACGTTGTACCTCAGAAAGGGCGCTTCTGTAAACAATTTTGTTTTTTTAAATGCTGCGACCCAGAAAATCTCGCGCCCTAGGAACGTGCCTAGTCTGTCTAGTGGGTAATGCGGTGCTGCACTGCATACGAAAGAAGGGAAGTGTAAAAGTGGATTGTGAATTCAAAATTGTCTCGCCAGTTATATATTAAGTCCACTCTATAACCAGATTTACTCGATTAAGAAAGTACGATTTATCGCCATATTTACTTATTATATATAAAAATATTTATTTTTGCTTTGGGGACAGCGGAAAATCCCACCCAATCATGGATACAAATTTGGGGAAGTATACAACCATACACAGATTGCTCGAATACATTAAAGATTTTTTCTAAGAAAGTAGTTCACAAAGTATGAAATATCAAATCTTTTTCTTATTTTATTATTAACTATTAAACTACCAGTTATTCACACAGGAGGTGATTCATAAAAAAATGTATGTGTCTGGAAACTTTTTAAAGTTGTTTCAATGAAAATCCGGTAAGAAACTTAGAAAATATTAGTTTTTTCTAGCCACCATCTCGAAACAAAATGGTGGGCATAGCCTATTAGCTAGCTACACATTCCTACTTCTTGAATAAATTAGTTAACAGACTTGTTAATAAACGTTTAATAAAAACAAAGTAAAAAATTTAATCAAAGTGTACACAATCCACTTTTAAGTCTTTAGAAATACTATTTAAAAAGTAGACATCTTAGTATAGTACAAATTTCATAGAAAGGGCCTTCTTAGCCGACAGAAAAGTTACTTGATATACTTTTACGTATTCATACGTTAGGCCATGTGATCTGAAGCTGTTACTGTTGATAAATTTTACCAATACCTATATAATGGTAAAATGGCATCAATTTTTAACTTCAATAAAATATGTTTATATTTTCTGAATAGCCCTTTCAATGAGAATTGGACTATACTCAAACTCTCGGGAGGATAAGCTAGCTTTTCAGAAGTCGACACAATATTCGAGCTGTACTTACGAATTATCATTGCCTAGTGACGCTTTGTTGTGACCTCAAACTCGATGCTAGATATCACGGTGCGTATAAGAACAATTGAAACGGATACACCTAATCACGCAACGTTGATTCTTCCAACGAGAGGAGTCTTAGGGGGTGCGTGGTGAGTTGCATGTGGTACGCTTGAGAACATCCACCCGGTGGAATGCCTTCATGTAAACGAGGCCTTGAAGATAGTATCTACTTGTAGAACCGTGCCTGAGTCCTGTGCGTGAACTGACTATGTCGAGGTGAGGCGAGTGCGGTTACTCATGAGTGCAGGAGAAGGGGTGGGGGACTGGGCCCGCGGGCTGCTGGATCACTCACAAGGGCCTGGAGACTTGGGCCCGCATGGCCAAGGAGCGTAGCTTCCTCAAGGGTGGAGGACCTCATCAAGATCATCACACTCATGCTCAGGTAACTATCCCCAGCCTCCAACTCGCACCCTTATTGGGGGATGGGCCCTTCAGGAATAGCATGCTCACGCTCAGGTAAATATACCCAGTCTCTAGCTCACAACCATAGGGGTGGAGGGCCCCTTCAGGATCACCATGTTCATTATTAAATAAATATAGTCAATCTCTAACAACCAAAGGGGTGGAGGGCCCCTTCAGGACCACCATGTTCATTATTAAATAAATATAGTCAATCTCTAACAAAGAAAGGAGTGGAGGGCCCCTTTAGGACCATCATGTTCATGATTAGGTAAATATATCCAGTCTCTAACCCACAACCTATGGGGTGGTGGGTCCCTTCAGGTACATCACGCTCATGCAACAAACCCAGCTTCCTTGACGCCTTTAGTGTTGGCGGCGTATTAGAGTTGTTATTATTGTCACTCACCCATGAAAGCAAATGAAAATATTATATTTGTACCTTTTTGAAACCATTTAAAATATATTTTGTTGATATATTCACTTAAATTTGTGTATTATTTAAAAATTATATTCTCGAATGACTAATTACTCTATCTTATATATGAGCCCTTCTCACACAATTACATTAAAAACCATTATTATTTTAAATGCTACGCTCATATGATTTTCAAATGGCACCAATGCCAAAGATAAATACTTTCCTGAGGGTTTACTCATTAAAGAAGTTGCTTTCAGCCTTAAAGGAACGTAGTTTTATCCTATATGTCACCTTAAAATAATTTGATTAAATGTATCCATTCACCTTACCAAATATGGCAATAACATTTCCTGCACAGTATTGTTGGGCCTAGTCCAAGTGAGTTTGTCATTTGGTGATATATTATTGTGTAGTGGAATACTACATCACAATTAGGTCCTGCTATTATTTTTATCATATGCTTTTAGGCTGCCACATGTAAGCCTTTCCATTTCATGACTCCCTTCAGATCCTTCCTACACATAATTTATTCAACATAATAACCTCGAATCCAGTAATAGAAATTATTTTGTGTTCCATCAACCAGCTAGCAGTCAGGGTTGGTTTTATAAATACAAGCAGGACGTATGTTTTACCAAGCTTTAAGTCTATTATATACAAGATAATCTACTTGTAGCTTGTAAAATATCAGAAATTTAGGTTTTGTGAAGCTACTAGTGAACTCTTGTAACTACAAGTCAAATTTTATAATTTACGAGTGTTTTTAACAAGTAAGTTTATGTCACTTTATTAATGAATCACTCATTTAAATATTTCTAAGTAGCGTGTTTATTATATTTACAGAATGATGATGGTTTAGAAAAAGTGATTATATAAGCTACGGCTCTGATTCCATTCATTGAAAATTGAGAAACTTTTACTATGTATAGAGATGGTCAAATTATGATTTAAAATAATAAGACAGCATGTGCCTACGTTTAAAAAAAAATTTTACAGTGCACCATGATAATCATGAGCCTCACTCAAAAACAACTCATATATATATACTTAAGAAAGTTCCAAACTAAGTGGATTTATAAAACAATTTTTATAAACGATTGTAAAGGATTATCTATTCACTTGAGAATTGTATAAATTTGTGAGGCATATGGATATTAAGTTTGTATCTGCAAGCCTTATAGATACAAACGTACTATCCATGTGAGTGTAAGCTACCCCCATGAGTGCCCTGTATACTAATCTGCTCCTGTCTCCAAGCTACGTCAACCCCATCGATCGGCCATTCTGTGTAACTCGTATGGATTGGCCAAACAACGCGAGTCGGTCGAATTATTTATAGGGCGCTTAGAATGGAATGGTCCCAGGTGATACACCTTGAGTGTGATGAGATTTCAGAGGACAGGTGTCCTTGAGGAAGGAAGAAGCTACAATAAAACGTACTTAAATAGGAGGCCAACGTGAGTCGACCGCAAGGAAGGGGAAAGGACTTGTTTGGGCGAGTATGGGCTTAAGGAAGGCGCGTATCTATGATTAAATTTATAAGAATTGAAGGAGTGAGGGTAGAGCACTTTCTTATACCCAAATGGGGTATTAAAAAGGTTGCCTGACAATTATTAATTGAACAACTACGTGCATTATTATTCATGATGCCACAGGCCGTGAAAATTGCCGTCTGTAGCCGGAAAAACATCTATTTCGACGGCAGCCGTTTTCGTGAATAATTGTTAGCGTTACTTTATTTGGAAGAATAAACAACGTGACGGGTAATCTTAGAAAAATGTCTAAACTTTTTCACTGTAAACAAAATGGATCCTAAAAATATTTATCCTCTTGTAACGGATGTTGCTCCCTCCATGATTTTAATATAAAGTGTTTTAATTACAAGATTGACTGTAATGATTAATTTCTTTAATAATCCGAAGAAAAACTTTGAGAATCAATTTACAGACTTCAACAGTGATAAATAAATAAATAAATAAATAAATAAATAATAAAAAGTGTTAGAAATACATTCAAATTCAAGGGAAAGCAGTTTTCTGGGAGGTATTAACAGCTTCTTCCTCAAACTGACAGGAACTGTTCAGTTATAATTAATTATTATGGTACCATCATCGGTAGTGAGTGATTACTTTCAATATGTAGATATGGTTCAGTTTTGAATTGGCATAAACTAAAAAATAATTTTTCAAGATTGAAAAAAGCTTGCTTTGTTCTTATTAACAATGTTCATATCCACGTATACTTGTGAATAATATTTTTCACTGGCTGACCTTTTGGTCTATTGTTTAACATCCCTGGCTACTAATTTAGAGGTCCTGGGTTCAATTTCTGTTGACACCATGGGCATTTTTTTCCCGGAGGGGAATGGGTCCTATGGTTGCTATGGTCTGGTTAGTTAGGCTTAACTTAGGTTTAAGATTTCTACTGACATCACATGATAATAATTTATTATCATCAGTTTATTTCATCGGGACGAAGGAATTACATAGTGCCCCAACCTCATAAGATGGTTACATATCCACAATTGCCACTAATTGGCCAAGACTCGGTCGGGTGAACTGGGGGGATTTCCTAAATGGTTTTCCACTCTCCCTCCACGAAAATGCGGGTTCACTTCCTCTAATTAAACCTTCCCAATTCCTAATCCATTAACGTAATTAGTACTTAAAGCGTATAAGCCGAACGGGTAGTAAGACGCGGTGCTAAATATTATTATTATTATTATTATTAATTGGCCAAGAACGTTTAACCGAAAGACCCTGTTGGCATACACTGAATAAATACAGTCAATAAGGCATATGAAACATATCAAATTCAACACATGAACTATACTGGTAGATAAACGGCGAGAATACTGTCACCGAACCACTCTGATATCGTATGAACCAAATTTTACCAAAATGGTAAGTGACCAGAAGTGTCCCTGTTCCCATTAATTATTAATAAATTATAATGATTTATGTTTAAATAATATTGACATAGCTTTATTTTTTATATTTCTAAGTAGTATTGTAACTTATATTTTTATGCCACTAAATTTAGATCAATAAAATGTAACAACAAATTTACTAAGTTTCTATTTTTCCCCCGCTTTTAAACGGCATACGTACACTAAAATTATGTTCCAAAATACGGCCAGGTTAAATTAAATGTCTGGTCCACCAAATATTATTATTTTTTGTAGTGGCCCGCTTGGATAACTATTTGGATATCCCTGGTATAGCTGATTTCTTTATCTAAAAATTTGTTCAGTTGAGCAGTTTAAATTAATATCTGATTTCTGGTTTATTTTGAATGGATTTAAATTAATTTTTAAAATGTTTCTCAAACAGCTTTATATAACTATTAAATCGATCAAATATTAAAACAGACAGTTATTTAAAAATATTTACCTTAAATTATTACGTAATCACGTAATCAAATTGGTGGTTATTTAACAGAAATAACAAATTAAATCCTAGGTTTAAAATTGCGATTCAGTGAGAAACCATTGTGACACCATGGATTTTCCCCTTTTTATTTAGTAACCTTCAGTGATATTGCAAGTATTAAATAATATTTTATTGTTAATTCTTTCGTGTAGATGAGACAACATGCGCTGAAATCTAATCGTTCGTACGTTACATCTTAACAGAGATGTTTTACATCTAAACTAAATACTTTTAACTTTATTAATACCTTATAGGACACCATGAGGTGATAACAATTAATAATAAGTTGTGCATTTAGTTTGAACTCACATGTTCACACACCTTAAATATAATTGTTTCTGTACTGCATCAGGAAATCAACCGACATTGATGAAATAGGTCTAGAAGCCAAGCTAGCTTCATTTTCGCATCATTTTTGCACCCCTCGTAGCGGTGGGCATGGGCATGTAATGAAGATGGAGAAGAAGATGCAAAAAAAAAAAATTATGGAAATAAAGTATGTAGGGAAAATACCGCAAGGAAGGCCAAGAAAGAGATGGGAGGAGCAGATAACAGAAAGTGTACAAGGGAAAGAAGAAGAATGGAAACAATTTAATAAGGAATAATGGTGAAAGTACAGAGGAAAATTGAGGCATGTTACTAAACTGACCCGGGCACAGGCTGGAAACAGTTGATGACGAGAGAGAAACGATAGTGGAAACTATTACTAGCGGCAATTAGTTGTCTTGACCATCAGAGTGCGGGCCAGGAACTAAAAATTAAAAGTATTATTTTTGGGGATTTGTTAATAAATGGAAAGCACGTGATTCAAATGAAATTATCCTGGTAGTCAGAAAACAGCTGTTGTTTGTTTTCACTATATTTCCTTAATAGTTTTGAGGACGGCTCTTTTCATTCTTTATGTCCTCACTTTTCTGAAACTATTGTTTCTACTAACTAACATCGTCTTTGGACTGTCAAATAATCTTTGATCTTTTAGGACACAAGTCAAATTACGGAAGGAATAAATAACCTCAATTGTTAGAAAGAAGAGTCTTGGATTTACATATTTAGCGTCTTTCAGGATGAGCTTACAAAACAAGATTTCTGAATTGAAAAATTAGTTTTTCGGTGTCAAAATGAATCTTACCGATAAGATAATGATTAACTTTCTCCCAAGAAATAATTATTGTTAATTCTTGAAGTTTTTCTGTTCATATTTACTATGTTCCAGCCATGTCATAGGCTTGTAGTTTCATGTTATCATTTAATAAACACAAAAACTCGTAATAATCCATCAGAAAAAAATATAGTAAGAAAAAACCAAATAAATATTGTCCTATTTAAAATAAAATGTGATCTCAAAATGTTATTTATTATATCAAGAGTTGAAAATGTATATCCATTTTCAAATTAAATAATTTATTTTTAAACTAAACAAGAATTTGTCCCCGTCTAAATATATTCAAGTATTATCATTAAAACATAGACCTATATAAAATAGGTTTCTTTCTCTCGTGTACCAAATGATTTTCTCTGTTCAGTTTAAGTGAGTAGGAGGCTTCCTTAGGGATCTGTGCTATTTAAAGAAAATATGACTACAGAAAATATAAAACCAACAGTCACAATACGTTTTTTTATTAATTATTTACATTCAAACATTGCCTCATGTACAGAGTAACCTATTTATGTATTTATGGAATGTCTTATTCCACGTTGTTTCAAAAAGCTATTGTTGTCGGCTGTGAACAAATAAAAGTTGTTTAAGAGGTGTTTATCCAAAATCAGGCAGGCCATCTAGAGTTTTTTTATACCCTAGCTTTAATTCCAGGAGTCTTAAGGTCGAGGATACTCTGAGCATAGACATTTATAAGATGGATGACTAGTTCGGTATTTTTCTTATTAATTATAATATCCCAAGATTCTTTATTTCGTTATATTGTTAAGCTCATAATTGCTATGTTAATGTATTTTGTTGCACCTTTCAAGTGGTAATTTTAGACCAGGGGAAATTAGGAGGAGATTTTAATTCTATGTTTAGTTTCCATTGATGATATACTTATACGTAATTAATAAACGTTTGGTGCAGCTATTATAGTCACTATTTCTTAAAATAGTGGTAAAATATTTTATTAATATTTTTCTTTTATGCTTATCTTCACGTGGAAGCTCCACACACAGTTATAAAATATAGTTGTAAAACATTAAATTATATATAGATTTATATTTTTTCCTACCATTATAAATAACAAATAAATTAACTAATTATAGTCCCGCTTCGTGGATGGATGGTCTAAGGCGTCACTCTCATGTTTGACTGATTTGTTGATGACGGAGATATCGGGGTTCGAATCCGATTTGGTCTATTGAGGTGAGTTTTCCTAAATAATTTTCCACTCTCCTTCAATACAAATGCGAGCATATTACCTCTAAAATGGTTCCTTCGTCATCCCTATCACATTAGAGTAATTATCATCTATGTGTATAACCTGAACAGATGATGCGTTGATAAAAATAAAAATTAACTTTTAAAAAAAAATTGTGCATTCCTTAAAACTACCACCATACGTGTGACATTAAGTTTTTCTTGAATAAACAACACAGGAAACCACGGAACATATCACGAATTAACATGAACATTGATCAAAACACCAAGACACTGCAATCAGCCTCACAAATATGTAAATACTAATCCAAGAATATGAACACAAAGTGTGAAAATCCCTTAATTTAAAATGGGTGAATTTATATTAAAATTAAGATGGAATAGAATTTACAAGTAATCAAAGGATTGGTTAAAACCAGATAGTCAAAGGGATGATCGATTAATTTCAAAGGTAGTCAATTTAATGTATGGACAAATAAAAAAACAAAACTTGAATCGATGGGTAGGTGGAATAAATAATAGATCGTCTCGTGTAGTTTTCCAGTGATAGGGTATACTGAGAGTGTTTTTAATAAATGGTTTCCGACTCATCTCTACACTAATGTGGGAACATTTCCTTTAAACTATATCTTCCTTTCCCCTATCCTATTAGTGTGTATAGTCGGGATGAATAATAAGACGTAGAACAAACAAACCAATAAAATTAAAATCTCACCGCACCTCAACACCCATTCAAGCTATACTGTTTTATTATTATTAGAACCGCATCTTACTACCCGTTCGGGTTATACACACTTACAATAATGTGTAATGGTAGAGTGATTGTGAGATGAATTGGAGGACCTACAGTTTAACGTGGAACCCAAACCACGGTGGAGGCCTGGCATTCCCCACATTCACAAGATGTGATTAATACACGTCTTCTCAGAGGTGAAGGAAGGGTTTGGTAATCAGATAAATCTGTGCCTGGACTGAGGATTGAACCCCGGATCCCAGCACAGAAGTCTGACACCTTACCCCTAGACCGACAGGTCACTCTATACTGATTTAATTGCTCTAATAAAGTAATGCTGAGTAAGGTAGAATTTAGTCGAATTTAACCCACATTTTCTTTAGGAAATGGGGGAAAATGTTGAGGAAATATGCCTTTATTATACCTGGCCAATACTTGAGCCCCAACCTCTTCGTTTACATCAAACTATACCAAATGAGCCGGACGTTTAGTCCATGTGTCCACCGATGTGTGTCTCATACGAATCCCACACATGTTCAGGAGCCGAACTTTTCTAGCACCTTCTGCTACATGCGTAATTGAGCGTGCCTTGTCAGTTTCGTATCAGTGCCATCCATGACATAACAGTAATACTAACCATAAATAAAATGATAAGCTTTGTTGCAGGGAGGTATTTCAAAATCTGCATCATAATTTCCTAAAGAACATCACGATTCACCGAACTAAGCTACCAGGAGTTATTTTAATTTCAATCGTTTTGCACTCCTAAAAATTGCTTGTGTTCTAGTCGATTTTTATTCATGTAATCTCAACGATAATAGACCACCTTCAAGGATTTTTTTTGTTAGTTTATTTTTAGGATTTTTCTCAACTGCTTCTTTCATTTTCTTGATCAATCCCCTATTTTGATATTTAATTTTTTCAACTTTAAACAATCTAAGGTGGTATTTTTCCATGCATTTCAAGGTTAAGTTTTATTCCAAGCTGAAAAATAGATTTTATATTGATTTGGGGAAAATGTCAAACTACTCTTTCCATTTTTTCCCCCACATTCCTAAGTTTAAACGCTTTTTTTTTGGTCATATGTTATGGTTCATTTAAGTGTCAGCCAAATTTCAACCATACTGAAAAGTAGTGTTTTATATTATTTGCGTCAATTTTAATCTTTCCCATTTCCCAGGCATTTATTTTGAAAGTAAATTTGTCGAGACATCATTTGGCTATCCTAAAAGGACTATACTTACAAAAGTTAAATTTTTTACCTCACCAAGAAATATTTTTCTACTTGTCAATTAAGTTTTATCCACCCCAATTATTGGAACCAATTTTCAAATTTTTCAATTTCAGTAATTTTTTATTACCTAGGTAATCTTCCTACTTGTCTGCAAATATTTTGAGTTTCCAGCACATCAAGAAGTGTTTTTTTTCTATTAATATCTGAAATGATTAACTCTCCTATTTTACAAACATTAATTTTCATAATAACCCGCTTTGTTGGCTGCATTGTATAAGGCGTCACTTTCGCAATAGACTAGAACACCAATGATGGTGTGATTGGGGTTCGATTTTGGTCAGTTGTACTGATTTTTCCTAAATAGATTTCCATTCTCCCTCCACGCAAATGTGGGTACATTTCCTCTAAATTTAATCTTCCTAATACCCAACACAATAATGTAATTAGGATATATGCAAATAGCCAGAACAGTTAGTAAAACGTGGTGCTAAAAATTATTTTACATATTTAAAAACTTAAATATCTTTATAGATAATAATTGAGGTAATCTCTTTACCTGCCTCTCAAATGTCCATGTTTTATTATATCAGAAAGGTTATCTTCTGCATAAATTTTGGTAACTTTCATCGACCCCCTTCTCCAAACCTTTCTCCCCCAATATTAATTTCACGAAACCTTGTTTTGAAATTTAAAATTTTCAGGCTCTTCAGGCTTTCAGGCTGTTGTGCTATATTTATGAAAATGTTTCAGTTTTATATCATAGCGAAAAGATTTTGTATCTATTAGTTGTGAGAATTTTGGGAGACGCTGCCTACTCCAACTGGCCTTCCACCTCATTTTATACTCTTTCATTTTTAAATTTAAAATTGTCAAGATTGTTTGGGTTGAACATTATATCTGACCAATTTCAATCATCTACCAAAATGAGAGGTAAGTTGTTGTTAATATTAGTTTTGGAAATTTTAAAATGCCCCCTATTTTGCCAACCTCCACTTATAAATGGTGTAAGTTTTATATTGAAGACACATTTATTTATTTGGAATGATTCCGCAATATTCCTGGAAATTTGCAATTTCACCTATCACCTAAAAGAGTTTTTATTTTTGATATTGTATGAATGCTGTATTCCACCTCCCACTACCCACGTCACCCCACATCCTTTTTCCTTGAGTCCCATTTTAAAATTTAAAATTACCAGAATTGTTATGATTATTTGGAGTGGGCCCTATACCCACCAAACAAATTTCAGGTTTTTCCCACACATAGAAGTAGTTTCTATTACGTTTGAAAATTTTGAACCCCACCACTTCCGTTTGACAAACCTCCACTTAGAAATTTTAAATTGTATAGCTTATTCGTGTTTTTTTTTTGTTTTGTTTTTTGTGATCCCTCTACAAACCTGCTTAATTTAATTTTCTACCTCCCCTAAAGGGTTTCTACTATTTATAGACCCCACCTCCCCCAATGCCCGGAGACACATTTTGAAATTCTCCATTTTTAGACTTTCCTGGTTGTATGTGGTGATCCCTCCAAAGGCTTGCCAAATCTCACATTTCTATGATATACCTCAATGGGACGTGCGCGAACCAAAGTGCGCAGTCGCATGGTCGATTTTGCTTGACTTCTCCGACAATAGAGTAATGACAGGGCACTAGGTTATTAGCAACTTAATTTAAAGGGAACGGATGAGAGAGCTCACAAAACAACCCTTGGTGTCCCCGATCGGAATTAAAACCTCAACATCCAAGCACTCAACAACTCCACTGACAACGGCGTCAACGAATAAAGTGGTCCCTTCCCCAAACTATTGGAAAACCTTTACCTACTGTAATTATTTAAATCAGTGGGCACACAGACAAAACGTCAAGCCCGTATAGTCTGGTTTCCGATTACTGAGAAATTTTGTATCAAATATTAGGAGGGTGTACTTAGGAATTACTCCATAAATAGTTGCTCACTCTCCCTCCACTCTAATGCGGTCATATTTCATCTAAATTTTACCGCTATCCTTCCTATCCTATAAGTGTAAAAGGGTAATCCCGAAAGGTTAGTAAGACGTGGGCATAAAATAAAATGTTCTATATGCTCTAACCTTTGACCTATAGCTTACTCCACTCGTGGCCCGCAATGGTGAAGTGGTAGAGGACAGGAAGTATGCGCGCGCATACAGACAACCAAAATAACATCCAGCAAGGAGTATATTAATTATTATGAAGTTGGCTCAAATCGTGATGGAAGGTCTTGAAGAAAAATTGAAGAAAATATTTATAATTTCATCATCTCGTAAAAATAAATAAAGATGTTTTGAGTTCTAAGATATTTAATTCTGTGATATTTTAAGTGGCGGGGTGGGGGGGGGTTGTTTTGAGAGTGGTGATTGCACTTTTTTAAATAAATAATTAAATTACATTCAAAATGATATGAACAAAGACTAAAAATTTTACAACTAATTTGACTCTTAATTTTTAATTTAATAATGTCAAGATTGATTTCAGTTCTTGTTGCTGAGTGGCTAGAGAGACAGTACACTTGTTCCATATAAGGTGCTGACTAAATAATTAATGTACAGTAGCATCAGTATTTCCATAGTATTTACTGATATATTGAAACTCTGAAACTCTATCAGATATCCGTTCATTCCTCCACAGTATGTAATTTTCCACAGCATCCTTCACTTTTTTTTATATATAAGAAGGCTATTAGAAATTAAATCATGACTTTCTGTTTTATTGATTTATTTTCACCAATACGTATCAAATTCAGAAAAGTTATTCTTATACCAATACGAGTATAGGCTTTGTTTATATTTATTTGTCCTACAATAATCAAGTATTCAAGTTCTTTAAAGTAGGTTTGGTATTGTATAAATAACCAGGTAGAGTTTGAATAGAATCCATTTTTAATTCAGTGTATTAAAAGCCGCTTTTCTATTTTAATTAAATGTAATATTAGTTAACATTCAAGGGGGTAAGATTTCCGGACCTTCTCTTCCCTCAACTTTCACGTTGTAATTTATAGACATCATTATAACCTATACCTCGATAATAGCATATATTTATTTTTCATTTATTGTATTGAAAATGGGGAATTAAAATTTGATTTGAATGTTACTTCATTTGACATTTCGAGGGCCTTTTCTTTTGCTGGGTACTGTACTGCGGGTTCACAACAACTACAAATACTTTAAATCTCAGTTTTATAACCATATTTTAAAATAAAATAAATCCATTAGCCATTAAAATTATGAAGAGATATCTCGGGAATAAAGGGGCCGATGCCCTTTTTTCCGAGAATCAATAATTGCCACGCCCTCCACAGTATTATACTAGGGTTTGGCTTGAGGAAAATTGAGTAAATACATCAATATTAAATGCAAATGATTGATTATATTTTACAACCTTGGTAAGTATTAGGGTAAAGGGCTCACCTCAAGACCAGAAGTTCAAGGTTTCAAACCCAACCAAGGCCAAAATGTTTTTACTGGTCGAAAAAAATCCTAAGTACGACCTCCTCCTGAGAAGAAATATAGCCGTTAGCCCATGCTTATTGAGGCATGAAAAATATCCCTGAAGGACATTATTTGAGATAGGCCTATCGTTCTGGCAAAATGTATAGTCACTTTTTCTCTTTCTCGTAGAAATTACACTAATCAGGGAAACTGGAAGCCGCCACTCTTACCTGGTACAAGTACTTTCTCCCAGATGTGATGGGCGGGCGGCACTAACCATAAGAAGAGATGAGTGCACGCACTGCTCTGGGTGGATTAGGAAGCACATCAAACAAACCTTCGGGCGCAAACTTTCTATAAAATTGTAAATGTATCAAATTAAATTATCCTAATTTTATACATACTCCATGGAGTGATCTCATAATCGAGAAATAACGACCGAGTGGCTGCCGCCATTAACGATGAGAGTACCAACATTTGCTGATATAGGGTGTCATGTAGTCGGCACAAAGAACACTCTTGCCATTAACATCGGCTTTTTATACCAGTGTTGCTCTTATTTATTCAAGTATCTTCTCATTTGTCCTCACGAGGCTGAGTTTGACCCCATTTCAGAGCCAATGCTTCACAGAAAAATATTGGAGGCGCTGTAGATTGAGCCTGGGACATACATATACACAAAGATTTAAAAGAAACTGCGTCAATACTTGAGGTTAGTTAGAGCCTGCCTTGTGCCTAATGGATCTGCAATAAAGCACCAACATCACGTCAATATTAATCAACCTCATTCTCTAGTCATCCCTTTCCATTATTTGAAGTTTGTTTCTTGCCTAAGAAGTTTCTGTTCAGTGCTGGGGCGATTTTCAACTAAGTATGTTGATGACAACTCCAAAACCAATAACCTTATCATTTGCGGACTAGATTATACATTTAAAACACAATTGTATTCATATTTCTGACCACTCCCTTATATATTACCAGCCTCATTGAAAGGGTAAATATTAACAGTGCGTATAAGGGGGGTTAACCCCTCTCCAGATTTGAAACCATTGATTTAGAAGGAGACGCGTTTTATGGGTTTATAGTAATAATAAGTCCAGTACATCAAATAACTGCTTTCTTTAGATCATTTAACATATGTATTTTAAATTATATATTAGTGCTATATACCTATAGCTCATAGACCTTATTCATTCCTAACATAAATATTTAATTTTTAAACAGATCCACAAACATGTGTAATATTTAATAAATGTTAAGGGGCTATTATAAATAAAATGTATCGCCCAGTTTAAGACTGTATGCTGTGATAAGCCCTATACAAGATACAGTTATACATATCTTAATTTTATACAATCAAACCAAAAATATTGTATAAATGATATAAAACATGCTCAATATTAATTTAATTTAAATAACATCTATGCATTGCCATTATTACTATAACCCATTGATACAATTAACATAGTTTCTTTTGTCTATGGTCACAATTTTAAAAAGTTTACTAGATTAATATAACAAACCTACGTAGTATTATCATTATATCTTATAATTTATTCTATATTGTTATTGTTAGCCCATAGTAAAACAGAAACTTCTAGAGTGTCTTGGGTTGATTTAGATACACTCCATGATGGCTATTGTAAATGATAAATATTTTATATTTCTGCCTTAAAAGTTTAATCCTATTCCTTCGTAAGTTGTATCAGAATAACGTCACAAGAGCTTAATTACAGAAGATACTTGAAATCTGTTAGATATGATAAGAACAATTAATAATTGATTATTAAAGAGGGCAATATTTATAGTAGACGAACAAATCTGTAATTCAGTTAGTTCAATAAGTGAGTATTATGTTATGTACTATAAAATCTAGTCCTCCTAAAGGATTAAAAGCTATGATTTAATCTTCCATAGAAGTCATTTAAGCGAAAAGAGACTTAAATTATTTAAAATAATATTTTCCAACAACTTTTAAGATAGCTGGATGCTTACATTTCTCCGATATTCGTTTACTGTCTCGCCTTTATTCTCTCAACAACAATAATTCTCCATAGATAATAGTTCCATATTCACAAGGTCAGTATTGACAAGCCCAGATGAAATGTTTTGCCACCATATTTATTGCAGGAGTTCAACGTGGCCAAGGAACAGCACACCGTGCAACCTGTACGTACAGTGGCGTCCCATGCGGTCAACTCTGAGATGATGCGGACGCCACACGATTCATCGCCGGTCCTGACGCATCAATCTCGCTCCTATCCCGGAGGGCAACCCCGGCTTGCCAGGACACCCTCCGTGTCCTCTCAGGGCAGCCTGGACAGTGGCGTCAGTCAACAGGTACAAACCACCATAAACCTAGTTTTAAAATAAAATTACAAGATTTCTGGAATTCATCATTTCTTTCACTGGCCTTTCTCCCATTTTCGAACTTTTATTTTAAAATTTTTTTCAGAAATAGTCTTTAGTAAATTTTTTGTAGAACAACTGAAAATTGCAACCAAATATGAGTGGATTAGTTGTAATTTTACAATATAGATCAATCATGAGTAATGAACGATGCCAAAAATATATATAGAAAAAGGATTTTTTAGATCAAGGCTTTACTTTTTGTTTAGGTGTTAGTTAATGTAATAACGAAAGAGGTAAAGATGGCAACATTTAAAAATGTGTTAGCGCCAAAATTGTTTTATGGATGTGAAGCGTGAGTTGGTCATGAAAACATAAGAGCAAGGTGAATATGGTTGGAATGAGATATGTAAGAAATGTATGTGGGAAACCTATATAGACAAAGTCAGTAACGAATGGGTGCTGGAGGAATACGGTTGAAAGGGAATCCAATATGCCAGTGTGAATAGGAATAATGACATACAACACCTCCTTTCCCACCGAATCAACACTGAAGAATTCAAATATAATATCGAAAATTATGTACAATTAAAAAAGGTTGACTCCTTGATGCATTAATCCAATTTGCATTTTTCTAATGGTAAGGTCTTGGATAGAAAACAGATGACTGGATGTCCCAGGTGAGAACGAACACTTTAAATTCCTTTCATTACAATATTAATGCAAAAGTCAAACTACATATAACAAAATTATTAACTATGATAATATATAACAATGTGATTTTATTGATCAAAAGCTATGACAGTAACCTGTCCTGCGTTGACAATTGCAATAGATTTCCTCACAACATCAATGGCATGCCTCATCATGGCCATGGATTTTGAATAATTTGGGAGAGTGGGAGCCATGTTGTTTCAGACCTTATGCTAGGCACAATGTTCTATATCAAAGATATCTTAGAAGAATGATGTGCAGTCCAAGACACATAGTGTTCCTTTGGATTTGCTGGAGTGTAAGTGATAATCCTCCTAACATGAGAAACCCATTATGTTTCTTTCAAAACTGGGTCAGACATCACATGTTCAGCGGGTAAATTAATGAAGGGTTGTAGGTTACCAAGGGTAATTTTTTCAAGCCAATAATAGGAGAAACACTTGTGTTGGTAGTGGTGAATACATTAACTTTCTTCCCCCTATTAATCATTTGCAGCGCTTCCTGATTCCTACCAGGATTATCTATGGTAAGATGTTGGAATAGTGAAATTGCTGTCCAATAAAAGAGCCACTTGCACTCGTAGCTGTTGGATTATGATAAATGTTATCGACAGAAGATGTGAATACGCCTATTTTGATCCGAGGGGGGCATACACATCCAATTATCTGAAAGTATGGCACTGCTGTATTACCTATATCGGCTAATAGACTCAAAACTCGATTATATGTGAATGACAATTCAAGACAATACAATACATTAACAAGGTATTTCGATATAATTTTAGCATGGACATCAGTACCAACAAATAGGGAAAGAGGAGTGTCCTTTTGCTTAAAATGCAGATGTTTGTCTGAGGGATTTTCCAATTACTTCATTTGGCACAAATATAACATTGCGACCATCTCTGAGAGCTTCAATTTCTAGGAAATAATCAATGTGTTTTTTTCAACCTTGTTGAATGGATGGTATTAGCAGATCCATCTATAGTTGTACACACTGCTTTTACATGTTTTTAAAATGATTGAGATAAAAAAGTGGAGCAACATCGCTGTCCTCCAAAAGTGAGTCAATAAATTTGTCCAGCTTAGCGAATGCAGATCACTGCAGAATCTGTGGTAATTTGTTATTTTGATTTTGGTTGCATACAGTACTCATTATACAGTTTAATGAGGCACATAAAATTGTGCACTGCATCTATGGCAACCATATCATCCCCACTTAATTTCCCTAGAAGATTGTCTTTCTGCTATGCTGTCGCACATAGTAGTGCCTTTTCATGAAGTTCAAATGAAATGTCCTTATGCAGTGACTGCTTACTATCCCCAGTCTTCTCGCAGAACAAAACACATGGATTCCAACTCTAGCTTATCCATTGTAACACTGCACCTCATGAATATTTTAGCCTGTTTAGTATCCTGTAATTCGAATTGTTATCTTCAAGTTGGGATGGAGTACGATTTTCGCCACGTTGAACTCAAGACTACATTTCTTGTGGTACTTAGCACGTCGCTGAATAAAATTCTGTAACAAAACTTTGCCTTCATAAGCAAGTCAATGTTAAGCTTGTTAGGTAGACAGTCTATCTCTTGAAAACGTTCAATGTTATTTGCTAGTGATTTGTAGTTTGCATCTTCACCTCTGATTCCAGGACAAATGAGACATTCTGCTTTTTCAGTCTAGCACAAACAACATAACTCCCAATTTGTTTCACTCATCTGGGGGGCCTCATCAAGACTTGTCACCATCTTCATTGGTATGCTCATGTTGCTGTGTTGCTATGGTTCTATTTGTAACACAAAATACCTAAAAAGGTGGGGGGAACAATTATCACGTGGATTATGGAAATAAAACTATGATAGACTGCAAATAAAAGTTTAATACATGATAATCCTGCAATAATAATTTATAAAACACAAAAAAAAAAGTTTAAATATATATCTTATAACGTAGTATGGTATTATTCACTAATTTTGATAGTGTATTCAAGTTTCTCTGGGTCGATTTAGTGGGAAATAAGGTATAACATGCAATGGTTTATTTATTTAATATATCTTGTTTCAAGTATAGGGGCCATATCTAAAAATTGCCGCCAATGGTAAACCGGGTGAGAGCTGAGGTGGCTCCCTCCTTAAAATCAACGTATGGGTATGTAGCACATGTGACAGAAAAATTGTGCTTTTATATAAAAATGCACAATTAATTTAGAGCTCCTCCCCACCCCCCACCTCCCCGGACTAATAAGGAAGTGCGGGGAAAGTTAGTGAGGATAGATTAAGTACGGATATGTTTTTTAAGCTATCTGAACCGTTTCTTAACTACTCCGTAAGGAAATGGCATGATTAGGTGTTTTTGTGTATATATGTGTAATGTACTTATGTGTGTATGTATGTTAAATCATATGTATAAGTCGTATAAAGCATACTCTTAACTTAAATTATTATAAATAAATAGCAAGAAGAGTCTTGAAACTCTTTGGAAAGCTAATTTCAATAATTGCACTAAAATTACCGTTGAATAAATTAACAATAAGAAATTAATATATCAATAAACAGTAAATAAACTGTCCTGTCTATTCTGTATGTTAAATAATTCTAGATTTTTATTAATATCAACTAACTTCTCATTTTGCCTCTGATCTAATTATAAATCTCCTCTCATAAATTTTCTTTTCCAGTTATTAAATTTGCCCACCTTTTATTTTATCATAAAATATTATGACTGACTGCGATTTCATAGAATTTAACGAAGTATTGAATATGTGGTCGGCAGAGCCACCGTGGCTCGTCGCCTCAGATCCGCACGTTCGCCCCTGATGGCCGAGGCGTTCACCAAGAGCTAGGAGGGGCGACTGGAGGGGTGAGCCGTTCACCCTCCCCAGGATCATCTTGTCACAGGGCGGCGTCCCTCGATATCCGCTGTTCCTCTCCCTGTGGCTCAATGGGTGAGATGAGGACATCCTCGCCCTCGCAGTCTTCTCTAGCATCCCTGTGCAACTCGCCCGTGCCACCCGGATCACCCAGGGGTACTTTACTTAATATTGATTTATTTTAAATAAAATAGCTCCCTCTAAACATCTGAAATAACAGGTCTAGAATAATTTAATATATGAATTAAGTATATATATATCACCTTTAATGGCCGAATGGTCTAAGACATCACTTTTGCGTTAGAGTGGCATGTTGATGACCGGGAGATCAGGGTACTTATCCAGTTGTGTCTACCGAGGGAGGTTTTCCTTAAATGGTTTTCCACCGTCTCCCTAATCAAATGCGAGTAGATTACCTCTAAAATGCTTCCTTTCTTATCTCTACCCTATCAGAGTAATGATCATATAATCGCATGGCCTGAATAGCTAGTAAGGCACGGTGATAATATATGTGTGTGTGTGTGTGTTTGTGTATATATAGTAAATTAATTGACATTGAATAGATCTAATAGGTGGTTCGTCTAATAGAAACACCTTAAATATTGTAAGCTATCTGTTGGCAATGCGGACCCATTTTATTTGGTTCCAAGCCACGTATTTTTTTAAATGCAGAATTTTGTGAAAACAGTAAAATTTAAATTGGGCTGATATTTTGATATGTAATTACCTTAGCAACTGCCCCAACAGAGCAGAAATCAAAAGGGAAAGGGGAACTGACTTAAATACGAGTGTATACTTCAATTCACCTATAATTAAGTCATTGAGTAATATATTTGCCTTTAAGGAGATACTAATTATCTTCAGGCAGCTAACTCATATAATATTGCTTCACGTTTTACCAAATTTGGATTTCTGTTAAGTTCCCTCATCATTATGTTTTCCTACTGAGTGTGCCACGTGCAACGTTTTAATTCTGATCATTTGCCAACATGTTGGCTAGAGCTGGCATCTACACATTTCATAACAATGCCCAAGATGCATATATTAAATAAAGAAGAAGATTCAGATTAAATGAATTGAACTTAGCTGTATCCATGTACGTACGTATGAAAGTTAAATGCAATATAAGTAGAGACACAGCCAACTGTTGTTCAAATAACGCAGCCACCTTCGAGCATAAATAATAGCTTTGGCTATTTGATTCATTGTTATGCAATCCCGTACAGTTGTAATAATTGTAAAAATGGCAGAAATAAGCCAACTCCGAGTATAAGGTGGCTACGTTATCTAATAGCTCGTGATCTTAATTAAAAAAATCACATATTCGTAGCCGACGATTTCCGCATGTCCATCATAGACTCGGCCTTAAAATATGAGTGAGGAATGGCCATGGGCACGGGACGAGTCCTGAATATCTCAGTGGTAAGAGCATTGACGTTCTAAGCCAAAGGTCCCGGGTTCAATTCCCGTGTCCAGGTGTAATTTTTCAATTCTCAGAATAGGATATCTAGATGGAGTAGTCCTCACTAAATAGCTTTGGCTATTTGATTCACTATTTCTTATAGTTATAAAAACATCACAATTTCCATACTTGATGGGGTAACTTCTGCAAAAGCATAGTACAGAAATACTTTACCTTCATTACACCAAAAAGGGATTACATCTTCGGATTTGCTTGTCACGTTCAAGCTCTGGCATGATTTCGAATGAAATTGGAGCCACACACATGACTTGCTAAAGACTATGTATCTTACTTCAGTCAAGACAATAAAAAAATTATATCCCGACCATACAACTATGTCACGTCAAGTGTACACACACAATAATATACAATAATAGAAGTAATAATGATATCAAATTACTTAAATTGTAATCTTTAGTTAGGTACCATACTTACCGTCAAACAAAAATCCAGAGGCCATAAGTTTGCTCAAGTCAATATGCCTTAAGGCCGGTACACACAGCTAAACTAAGATTTGCTCTGCGGACTCTTTCTATTTACCATACTGAGCCATCTTACGTTGCCTATGAACATAACGTAGCTTGGGCTCCATATTGAACAGACGTGGTGCTGGTTTGGTGAAAATAATTAAAGAAGTGTTGACGTTTTGTTTTCAGTTTGTTTCGCGTGTATTTAAATAATATTCTATTTAGATTTTAGATTTAATAAATGTTCTTATATTAAAAGGGAAGTGTTAATTGAACAAGTCAAACCTCCAACTCCTAAATGTTCTTCATCTTCCAAAACAATTGCTAACAGTAGCATCTTCTCTTCCTTAGTACTATAGCCTGAACTTAAACAAGACATTTCGGAGAACGCCATCATAACTAAGCTTCACTGGAGCAGACCAGAAAGAAACAACACTGAATTTTGGGGGGGAAACGACCATTGCTTAGCTTAGCTTAGCAATGAGTGTGAAACCAAACTTACAAAGTCTTAGCACAGCACAGCACAGCATAGCTTAGCTTAGCATTATGTATGTATCGGCCTTTACAATAGTCCTTGCTACTACGGACTGTGATGACATATCGCGTTTCGCCAGTAGAGAGAAGTGGACTTGCAGATTGCCCACCTCGCAGTAGACAAATAGCTCCCTTGTATTCTCAACAGGATGGCTGGACCATGTTTAAGAATAGAATAAACCCAGTACTGATACAAAGTTAGATTAAACACTTCAATTTGGTTACATGTGCGTTTATTATCATGAGGGGATTTTGAAATATCGTGCCAAAATAAAAATAGTTGGAAGATGGTGCTATGATGACTATATTGGTATAAGGAACCTATGGTTGGTGATGTCCCCATGAGAAACTATGGAACGTCAAACATTTGACATATGGCCTGAAGTCTAGGTAACTCTTCTAGCATGCCAGTGAAGCTACGAAACGTCGTTCTTCATCCAACCTAAGGCCACATCATTACTGTGAGCATGCTACATTACACCCATAAACAAGGTTCATGCCAGCTAGCTCCTTAAATCTGTAACTCTCTATCTCTGTTCTTATATGGCACAAACCGTTTTCCTGGCACCTCGGCGATAATTTACCTCACATTGCGTTCACAGTGAGTAAAACATCCAGCTATGTTAAAGGCTTACCCTAAATGATCTAATAGGTAACCATTAGTGGCTTACTGATGTCTTCCCCAGAGGCAAAATTGTATGTAGTATATGTTTCCCATTTTGAAGGGGCAGCCATTGGCCGGTGCTTGTCACCCTTATTGATACCTCCTGCTGCCACACGGTCCCTCATGTCTGATCCCACGGGCCCCCTGCCTCACCCCTAGGCGCCCTCCAGCCGGACTTGTACCAGCGCAGAGATGGACCTCTGTTCCTCACCAGTCGACGCTCCGGCTCCACGTTCGGCAGACTGCATCTTCGGCTCAGTTACGACTTTGACAGATCTGATCTGCACGTCCATCTCATTGAAGGTATTGGTAACTACACATTACGTGACTATAATTACGTTATTTTAACTAAAAAACGTATAAAAAAAATTTCCTTTAATGAAACTTTTAGGAATTGAAATCTTGCTGGTTTGTAATACGTAATAGAATGACTCAAAGTTGTATTTAATTATTATTATATTTGGCTAAATTTCTAATTCATAATACAGTTAAAACTTGAGCTAACAGCTATAATTCAAAGATCAATCTTCCTTGATTGTAAATGATAATTAGATATTATAACAAACAAAAATATACTTACAAATTTTTATTTCAATTAAATAAGTAATTTACTAGTTACGTGGATGGAATAGGGATGAGTAAGGTGGAATTTGAGAGAAAATCTACCTACATTTTCCTTGAGGGAGAGTGGACAGTCATTTATGGAAAGATTATCTCGGTATATTCAAATGTAATTCGAACCTCAATATTTCCGTGACCAAGTATCTAGAATATTGCTATTGTGGCACGTTAGACCATGTAAAAATCGATGTGGTTCATACAGCCATACAGTTCGTGCCTTATGTCAAACATAATAGTCTATTGCACTGGAATTTTAAAAAATAATTAGGAAAAAAAGTACCCGTTACATCAAATAATGCAGTTCGTTTATACTGACGTAGGATATAATATATTTTTTAGGAAAGTATTGGAAGTAGACCCTGATTTTGGTGGTAATTCCGTTCTGGACGGCCTTATTTCTTAACAGCAGTTTACTTTATAGTATTATTTTGGTAAGATAAAAGGCCTTTAAAAACGGCAGTATGAAGTTCGTTTTGGAAGGTTTTTATCCTACCAAAATGCTATTATAAAGTAGGACTTTGGTATGAAACAAGGCCTTCCAGAATGGGCTTCTTACAAAAATCATGTTCTAGACTCCATGTTCTTCTGTACAAATAGACACATAGCTAAAGTGTTAGGTTCTCGAAACTAGTCAAAATATTGTTTAAGACAATGTTACTAGAGAATATTCGACTTGAATTCCTGGAAGTTTGGACATTTATTACGTGGATCGAAAGCGATTGCGGCGTAGTATGCTATTAACCCCAGGTGTGTGATCCTCCTGTTAAAGCAGTCACTACACAGTTAGGGTGGTGTGTTTGTTTATCAGCGCACAACCTTACTGGCAGCGACCAAGGAGGCTTCAATGACCCATACGTACGCTTGAGTCTTTCATCTCCCGTGGATAACAGAAAGAGACAGACTGCTATACACCGCAATGATCCTAACCCTTTCTTTGACGAGCATTTCAAGTTCCCAGTATCGCATGAAGATCTGCAGGACAAATCTCTCATTCTACAGGTAAGTTGAATAAATATGTAATGGCCTATCATCAACATCTACATTGACAACTCACTTGAGAGCACGGGGCTTCCCTGTCTGGGAGTATCTCCCCATCCCTCATTGTTTTTTCTTTAAGGGAAAGTTCCCTTAATACAGAATGCAATTGGCTGATTTATTTTTAAATTATTTCAATCACTTTGGTGCTATCTAGCTGCAAGCACCTTCTTCGGGTGTTTATAATATTTCATATGTATTAATATAATGTCTAGTGACTTGAGTGCTGAGGAGGATTTGGTTCCCTATTATTGCTACAGATATAAGAGACCTAACCAAATGATATTTTGGATTCATATACACAACGGAAAAATTATAAACTGCAGAATATTCGTCGCGGCAAAGGAAATGCAACAAACTGTTGCAGAATGTATAGCGTTGTACAGTATGTCAAAATAAAGTTACCATAAATAACACAATAGCGTTCAGTAACTGTTCATTCATGATGATTGAGTTTGTAAATGAGTTAGCCCTGCGACTAGTATGACACGTTTCCCGTGACTAATCACGGACACGTCGTAAAACGGTCAGTAAACAGTAGCCCGTGGAGGACCGCTATTAGGTTTTATTCGTGTAACTTTTAAGTCTCATTTGAGTATATTTGTGGGAGAAAAGTCTTACTTGCATGGTTTCAGTTATTTCACTCAATACATGCATCCTTATCAAATAGGGTGGGATTCCTATAAAAGCTTGCCAGTATTTATCATTTCAAGTGCTTGAGTTCTAATTTAATCCTGCACCATCATGTAATCATTAAAATCCCTCAATATAGTACATATAAAGCTGTAACCTCAACAAACATTGTGACCCCACCCGAAACATGCCATGACCCTAAATGGGATTGGAGACCCTTCAGTTTCAAACGATTAAGATAATTTTGATATATCTCTTCAATTTGGAATAATATCAGTACAAAACAAAAATAAATTAAACATTTTTATATTTAAAGAAGTATAAATTATTTTTAAAACATTCCAAAACATGATAAAAATAAAGAGTAAGATACTTAATACAAAACTATCGTTTTGGTTTTACCTCTTTATTAGCTCTACCACTTTTCGGTGTTATTTAGTTTGGGAAGTAGATCTACGTTTACTGGTTTCCAAAAAATGTGAGAGGTAAAACCATAATGTTTTTTTTTTAAAGAGTATTTATTGGTTCCCTACCATTCTTTCTTGAAATAATTCCAAAAAGTGTCTCTGGTATTATAGATTCGTGTTCTCTTTCTTACGAGTTTACCCTCATCCATGCTCATAAAATTACACCAATAATTTGTTTATAAAAAGATTTATGTTTTCTCTGTGTTGATTTTCAACAACTTTATCTCTTCTTGTATTACTCTCCTCACTTATTATTTTCGGACTGTCTGTCAGTACGTGTATCAATATTAGCACAAGATACGCTCATCGCATGGTTATCTCACACTACAGTATCAATATTAGCACAAGATACGCTCATTGCATGTTATCTCTCACTACAGTATCAATATTAGCACAAGATACGCTCATTGCATGGTATCTCACACTACAGTATCAATATTAGCACAAGATACGCTCATTGCATGGTTATCTCACACTACAGTATCAATATTAGCACAAGATACGCTCATTGCATGGTTATCTCACACTACAGTATCAATATTAGCACAAGATACGCTCATTGCATGGTTATCTCACACTACAGTATCAATATTAGCACAAGATACGCTCATTGCATGGTTATCTCACACTACAGTATCAATATTAGCACAAGATACGCTCATTGCATGGTTATCTCACACTACAGTATCAATATTAGCACAAGATACGCTCATTGCATGGTTATCTCACACTACAGTATCAATATTAGCACAAGATACGCTCATTGCATGGTTATCTCACACTACAGTATCAATATTAGCACAAGATACGCTCATTGCATGGTTATCTCACACTACAGTATCAATATTAGCACAAGATACGCTCATTGCATGGTTATCTCACACTACAGTATCAATATTAGCACAAGATACGCTCATTGCATGGTTATCTCACACTACAGTATCAATATTAGCACAAGATACGCTCATTGCATGGTTATCTCACACTACAGTATCAATATTAGCACAAGATACGCTCATCGCATGGTTATCTCACACTACAGTGTCATTTTTATATTTAATAATCCGAGATCCTGTATATATGTCACTTTATATTCATGAGCGTATTCTCTATTATAATGAATAATTGTTAATCATAATTATTCCTGAGTGTCTTTTAAATGTAATACTCCCTTTAAGGATTTCACCTGGACCTACTGTTTAGATACATTTTTAAGGGCTTATCATCTCTATTAACATAATCACTAATTCTCACTTCTCTCTCAATTTTATATTATTTATTTAGGTTTCTTATGCATCATTCATACCATTCAGTAGTACATTCTAAAGCATCAGTATCTAAATGGACTTAATTGTCGATGACGAGCATATTGAGGTTCAAAACTTGACTGGCTTCACCGAGGTATTTTTTCACGTGTGATTTATAAATGTGGTTTACTCATCCTCCTCCTACGATAGTGTGAGAACAGTCTCTTTAAAATAAATTATTGTCTTAATTATAGAGTAAGCCGTTAAATAGCCCATGTATTAAAGCATGTGTACTAAAAATCTTTCTTTGAATTATTTTAATGATTATGAATAATTAATTTACTGTATTTTTAGATTTATACACATGTCTTTTAACTTATCCTATTTTGTCAACTTTATCCACAAGCTTATCTAGATCACTAAGACACAATTTAATCTTAACCATGATTTTATGGAAAAAATATGTTTTGTCCTCTTATATGTGGATCTTACTAACCTACCTATTAGTGATTGTGTGCGTACACGTGTAAATAATTATGTTTACAAACTAATGTATATATTATTATATTATATTATTATTATTATTATTATTATTATTATTATATAACTCGTTTATCTATTTCATATTTATAATAAACACAGCAACAGTCCAGTTAACTTTAATATATCCGTTTTATTCAATGCTGCAATATAAATATTAATTATGCTATTATAGTATTGTTAGTTTTTTGTTTACAAGTTCATGTTGTTTTCTATTTCTTACATTGATTTTATGTTTACCTTATTTTATGCACTTTACTTATCTGTGGTATTTAAGGAATTTCAATATTTTTTCTATTGAAATTATTACTTTTCTAAGTTTCCTCCATCGAAGTCATTTTCTTACACTAGAGAATAGCAAAATGTACTCTTGTATATATTTACTACATTAGGCATGAGTAAAATGTTTCAAAAGCAACTACAAGGTTTTATTTTTTATTTATACAATTAAAATTATGTATAAATGTAGTGTAAACAAGTTTCTAATCATTTGGTTTGTAAATATATTCTTAATAGCCTAGCCTATATTCCTTTATTTTTAAATACTAAAGAAAATCTCTCAGTATAAAGCATTCAATTCTCATTACTAGAACTACTTTTACTATTAATTCAAAATATGTTATTTTAATGTTGTGTTGGATCATCATAAGCTATTATACTTCATCTTACCATAAATGGCTAGAAACATAATATGTTATCACTTAATACAAGTAAATAAAATGTAATGGTAACCAAGTTTCTTATATTATTGTAGGTGTTTGACTATGATCGGTTTTCAAGAAACGATGTCGTTGGTGAAGTAACCATAAGTATGGAGGAATTGGACGTTTCCTCTAACGTCGAGATTTGGGGAGAGATCACTAAGAATAAGAAGGTGAGCAATCGATTTTTATTTAATTAACACAACACTAACACATCGGATATTGTTATTATCACAATATTTTGCCAAACAATTAATAAAAGTCATTACAAACATTGAATATTGCGTTAAATTTAAATCATTGACACACTAATAAATAATTTGTGGGAGCTACAATAAAAATTTAACATACAAATATTGGAAATTTAATCACAAAACAAGTTAATATCTTGTAAGATTTAACTTTCCATACAACTGTTTTTTTTCTTTCGTTCTTCGTGAGTTACTCATACATGCTGAAGAGGTTTAAACCAGTGAACGCATAAATTTCTATTTGAGAATACTACGCGATCTACTGCTAGTACGCGAACGCTTATTTTCCCTTTGTTCTCTGTCGCTTTCTTTGTTCTCTTTCTGTTGTTCTTTATCCACGATAAGGTCCAGCAGCGGAGCGTCCTCCCACCTACAAGAAAATATAATACCGGGTAAGTTTAATATCTGTCTCAAACTTATAGTATTGCTCCGTTTGGACTTCCAGGATACGTGATTTTATTTCAATCATGTCCAATTGCATGTTAAAATGCTTCCAGAAGGGAAGTATGGAAACGCATAAAATTGTGCACCGAATCCATGGGTTACACCATGATTTTAACTGTACCCTTCGTTTACTCCGAGATGCAGCAAGATTACCTTACATTATTCTTCTATGGAAAAGTTAAAATGATAGGTTCATCAACCTTTCAGGTTAAAAGGAGTGTACTTTAAAGTGGTGAGTGTTTGCATTTCGTCAAATATACCTGAAAGATAAAGATGATTAATATGAGTGCAAGCCTACAAGGGTTTGTAGAGATAAGTGTAATCAAATTAATTATACGGGGAATTCGGTGAGAGGCACCCACAGATCACTTGGGATAAAACCGAAGAGGGCTTTGGGACATTTGTGGGACCCTCCATGGTTTATCGCAAACCCTTGGATCTAAAAGGATTGGATGTGATATCCTAGTATATGTACAGAGTCTTAATGAAGACGTACCAGAGTGCATCAACAATGTTTTTAGGCGTCTGTTCTTTAATGCCTGAATACGGTTCTTATGCCAGGAATATCTTGAGGATTTTATGCTCGCTCATTGGCTTGTTCTACTGATTTAAATAATATAAATCATTGGTTAAAAGGCTTCACTGAGGATAACATGTGATGAACAAAACCTTTTTAAGAAGACATTTTTTTTTTACTTTTTGCTCTTGACACATTTAGCTCTAATTTGTACTTTTAATTCCAGAGTTATCACTAAATTAGTTAGAGAATAGGTTAAAGGAAATACAGTAGTGTATTATTATAATGAGTAAACAAATAGTGGGAATTAGTCGAGGAAAATTAATTCAGCACCAGATGGAGTTCAAATCTTTATCTCCTCGTCAAGGACGATCAAGTTCAATAAAGTTACTGCCCATTAAATGGATTAATCAGCTCTTTGAAGATACACAGCCCTTATCGATTGTGGCATTTAAAAGAACCCTGGAAGGTATGTGAAAATACATTTCCTGGAAATATTGATAGGCCCTTTTTCTCTCGCTCATAGAAATTCGTATGTGCTAATATAATCAGTCGGTTCAGGAAGTGCACGTTAAGTACCCTAAATAAAAAAAATTAGAATTTGCAAATAAAATATATAAAAGTATAGTTGAATAAACTTTACCATCAAACGTGTCATTTTTAATGACTTTGTTTGCCTTTCACCAAAAATGGTTTCAAACCTCGTACAAAGGACAGTGAATCAATAAATGGCTCTTCACAGGGAATAAAACTGTGACACATAAATAATCAGTTTAATATATTTAGTTTAGTATGGTATAAAAAGCATATACACATTTTTAGGATCCATTCAGCCAAGGAAAAAGTTGAGTTGAGATAAAAATTTGTTAAAAGTAAATTAAATGCTTCAAGTATTCTTGGACTAAACTTATTTTTTTAGTTTTTTTTTTGGATGGATAGTTTTGTATATCTAACAACATTTTCTTACAAAAGGACATTTACGAGAGCTACAAAAAGTAACTGTCTATTGTATCACCGCTTCTTCTATCACATAGAAGAAGTGACGAATACAGTAACAAAGATATACAAAAAAGGATGGGTAGAATGAAAAATAAGAGATATATGCAAGTTTAACAAATCGTTTATTTAAATTC
Source organism: Timema cristinae (assembly GCA_039000515.1). Taxonomy (NCBI): domain Eukaryota; kingdom Metazoa; phylum Arthropoda; class Insecta; order Phasmatodea; family Timematidae; genus Timema; species Timema cristinae. The sequence continues at coordinate 51,356,961 of JBCFYV010000012.1, forward strand.
AAAAAAGACGAAAGTATTACAAATGGTTTGACGGGACCATATACAAAACATTCCATTGTTTATCGATGGGAATCATATCAGTTACTTTAGACATTGTTGTCCCTATTGGAGAGTTGGTGCTAAGCAGCTCAATTTGACTCACAACCAAGACAAGTATGGTTGTTTCTTTATTAGAAAAGGCTGTAACTCGCTAAAGTAGAACAACCGCACATTCTAAAACGAAGGTGCATCTGCCTGAAAACAACGGCTATTTAAATTGGAAGGAACTATAAATTAAGGTTATGCAACAATTCATAACACCATTCCAGCCATACGGCTACTAGACTTTAACCTAATAAGCATATAAAAGAACAATAGTTTAACAATGCCTAATTCTAGAAAGTCCTAATCAACCGGGCAGCTGGGTACGTAGCTGAACCCTTCTCTCTATTGAGAGAAGGCGGTTGCTATACAAAGAACAGACAAGAAGATCACTAGGGATCTTTAATTGGCCCTGACCCAAATCATAAAAACTCAGACTCACAAACTTAGCAATTATAACCATCAGAAAATTAAAGTATGTAACCATTTAAGATATTGGAAATTATGGTTTGATTGATGAAAAGCATAACAAATGACATGTAATAAATTAAGGCCCGAGGGCCGTTTTATTATAAATGATAATGGTCAATGGTTAACAATATTTATTTTGTTGGTTGTGGACCCAACAAAATATATCGTGAAGTGATAAATCTGCATAAGTAAATAAGAATCATATTATGATGTTACAGCGTGCCAAAAACAATCACCAAGATTAAAGAACGTGTTTAATAATTTAATAGTACCAATTCAAATGCATAAAGTTAAGGTTCGTGAGCCATAATAAAAAAAGAATTAAAGGCGGAAAAACATCCAATGGCCACCTCAACATATCTAAACTATCCAAAGACCCCATATATACAAATCGAACTAATAACTTATTAAATGGTCCGTACATATCTTACTTCCTGGCTAGTACATCCCGACTAATGACATTCTGCTATTAACCATACCCCAGGCTACAATATATACAATCAAAGTCATTATTCCCATCTAACACCCGAGAGGCGGGGTAACCTACGGATTAAAAGGCATAATAACGTCCTATCTTATTTTCTTTCTCCTTGAGAAAGCGTAGAAATATCAACCAATATTATATTCATCAAGACTCTCTACAATATTAAGCCAAGCAAACTGTCGTGCAAAATGGCGGGATCAGATAGATTTATAATATTTAAATTCCAAATAAAAAACCTAACCAGCTCTAAATGGCTTAAGGCCATACAGTGCTAATAAGCTAAACAAATCTAATTATCTGACATAACTATAGTATAATACCAATAAATAAATATACTGAGGCAATTTCAAATGAATACCTACATTATTTATCAAGAATTAGACTCGTTCATCAGTCTTTCTATTAATAATAACAATAATAAAAACCTATCCAACATAATGTGCACTTATATGTTGTAAGTTCCTATATCCTAATAGTATCAAAGAGTGATAGCTCCATGCTGAGTACAAGCTTATATTCAATATTGCCCAGAGGGGAAAATATGGGAGGTATTCCAAGTCCAATGATGTCATTCTCAACAAGTGCGTTGTTCTCTCCTCGACGCCTGCGCACAACGTCGAAAGAGCGTCAGTTCGGGGGGTAGGGTTAAACACGTGATTGCACAGAGCGCCACTTTCACGAGCTATGGCGCCTGCGTGTTCTTACCACTCAGGGAAAGTGGGCAAGGTTACGTAACTCCACGACTTCATTCTTGTCTAATGTGAACGGTTGACGGTCCGGTGTATCGATGATTGCATGATAAAAACACGGCGCTGGTCTCCTGGTAAAACGGGGTAAGTGTATGCACTTGGAAGGCGGTGGAGGTTAGGTACAAAAATAGATAATTTAGAGACTGTAATCAGTCTAAGACCCAACCAGGTCATGGAACAAAACTATAGATTACCTAATCTCCACCTTCACTCCACTCCACGACTTCATTCTTGTCTAATGTGAACGGTTGACGGTCCGGTGTATCGATGATTGCATGATAAAAACACGGCGCTGGTCTCCTGGTAAAACGGGGTAAGTGTATGCACTTGGAAGGCGGTGGAGGTTAGGTACAAAAATAGATAATTTAGAGACTGTAATCAGTCTAAGACCCAACCAGGTCATGGAACAAAACTATAGATTACCTAATCTCCACCTTTTTCCGATATAGAAGGTAAGACAGTCTGGAACATGGCCACACAGTATAGTGCGTCGGGTAATTGCCCAAATATTCAAGACCATGTCATTTGGACATGTCAAAACAGTACAGAAACTCTGGCATTCAAAAGTATGTCTTATGGAAATAGAAAAACAGGTCAGAAACCCTAATATTAAAGGCTATGTCATAAGGACATAGTGAAACAGACAACAAAGACCCTATCAAAAATACTAGATCTAAAATTACATAGTCTCAGATATTCATATAATAAATCATCTGCAGCCAGGAGGCGAGACCGACGCGTCAAACATCATGACCACCGCTTATACGTCTACTAGTAATCGATGACTTCTAGGATGTTCCTACGACAAGTTGTTAGAATAGAATACAAAATATGTCACAGTCACAGTCGAATGGCATGCTCTGATGCTCCCTGAACGAGAGCAAGTTCCAACACGTACCGACCAATTGGTCACACCGTGTGGTTCGCAAGTAAAAAGTCGGGTTGTCGCGTTTCGCGAAGTTCAGGAATAAAGAAAACATATTATTAGTAATAGTGGGGGGGTGGGGTGGGGGAGAGTATTTGGGAAACCGAATAAGGGTTTTTAGAGTTACGTGCGGAGACACTACTCTATGGGGGGCTGGATGAGAGCCTCTCAAACCACTGTTGTCACATCTTGCTTATCCGAGCAAGGCTTTGGGACGTCGATGGCGAGGGGTGGTGGTCTTATATAAGATGCACTGACGTATTAGAAAAGGGAAACAAACGTGGGGGGAAGCTCCGTTTCCAGCAACATGATTTCACCGTGAATTTATATCTGCCACATATTATTAGAATTTATTAGTTGTGTTCATTCTAATGGGTAATTCGTTACACTATAAAATAACAGTCAAAGTATAGGAAAATGTTATCAATGTCGACTGCAAAAAAGTCAGTTCGTATTTTATAAATGGTCCTCCAAATGTACATTCGTAAGAAAATCAAGGGATGCAAACCAAAATCTCCAACGTACTAACATATATATTCAACTTTTTTTCTAACAAAATTCGTTTTAGTAAAATATAGTAATTCTATGCAATCAAAATAATATTCTATGCTAAACATTTTCTGTGAAGGCCATACTTGAATAGAGAATGTAAAGCCAGAATACACCAAGAATACCGGCAATATAACACTGGAATTGCTCCTGACAAAGGGCACGAGGTATTTGGGTTAGATTCATGGTTAAACTTAGTGTGCCTTGAGTGCTGTCTGAAACCAAATACAAGATGACCCCCAAACTCGAATGGGATGGGCCAGTCTCGCCTATGAAACTAGCCCATTCCATTCTGGTATAGATAGATGTGGTCTTGTGTTTGGTATCGCACTACACTTTAAGCGAGCTAATTTGACTATGAGTCTGGCCCTGAGGCTGTCGCTAAGCTCGTCAAAAGCAGGAATGCTGATAACTGAAAGGTTTTTGCTGAAATCACGGCTCGGTGCAATGGGAAGTTTTTCACGTGTGATATATCACGAAAGTCTCTACAACTCTTCTTAGCGTGAATGACGTGAGCTTCATCATAAATAAAGCTACTATACCTATAACTTATAATAATCTGGTAATGATAAGCAGACTTAAAAAAAATACATAATTCTATTTCTATCATGAGAATTAATTTACCGTTCCCACCAGTTGAATGTGCCCACGTATTTAAATAATTATCTGTAATAAATGGGAAAAGTTTTATAATATGTAATTATTTATGCGTAGTATTTTATATTTATAACATTATAATTTCATTGATAAATTATATATGGATTGTTCACACAAATATACAAACAATCAAAGGACAATGAATATATTTACATGAATGATTGTAGGTCTATTAAGTGTGATATAATTTATTTTTTTTACTATTTTACTTCTTGTGCATTATTTTATAAATTGCTGACAGAACTATTCAGAATAGTGAGAACTTTTGAAATATGATGCATTTTCCAATTAAGTCTTATTTAGGAGAGCTTGGAAATATATTCTACTTTATTATATCGGAGAGCCCCTCGTCCTATGAATATTAAACCTACTATGTTACGGTATCGAGCGGTTTTAATAGCGGGACTGGGAAGCTCTGCTATTCCCCCTGTAAGACGCTGCTTGCTTACTGCTTCTACACTTCCTTTGCTCTGCCTTTGTTTTCACTTATTAATTACATATTAAAATTGATATTCATTATTACATAAGAAAATATTTAAATATATAAATTAATGGGAATGAGTTCACTTTCTCCTTTCCGCAAGATTATAAAGAGGACAGATTTAGACGTTATTTAACTAACTATTGCTGCAACCAAAATAATATATACAAGAAACTCCACATCAAGCTATCAAATTATTGTTGGGTTGGTGTTATCAAACAATAAAAGCATGTGATGATTAGCATATCATAACAATATGTGGTGCTTTTTAGAAAGAGCCATGTGTATTTATTTCATCCCCCGTGAAATTACAACATTAAAAACATTGTCGAGGCTGGAAGTATTTTTAGATATCCCGTAGCTTCTAGCTGATACACAGATAGATATCATGTAGCTTATAACATCTATACAGTTAGATATGGCGTAGTTTCGAATAGCTACATTACTAGATATCACGTAGCTTCTAAAAAGTACACCACTAGCTATCAAGTAGCTTCTAGAAGTTCCAAATCTATATATCATGTAGCTTCTGACAGTTGCAAGGATAGATATTAGGAAGTTTCTAACAGCTTTTCAGCAAGATATGGCGTAGCTTCTAACAGCCACACTGCTATATATTGTGTAGCTTCTAACAACTACACTACTAGATATTACATAGCTCCTAACAGACAGACTGCTAGATATCGCATAGCTTCTAACAACCACACTGCTATATATCGCGGATCTTCTAACAGCAACTCTGCTAGATATTGCATGGTTTCTAAAAGCCACAATGCTAACAATTGCACTGCTAGATATAACATAGCTTCTAACAACCACACTGCTAGAAATCACGTATCTTCTAACAGCCACACTGATAGATATTGCATAGCTTCTAACAGCCACACTGCTAGATATTGCATGGTTTCTAAAAGCCACAATGCTAACAATCACACTGCTAGATATAACATAGCTTCTAACAACCACACTGCTAGAAATCACGTATCTTCTAACAGCCACACTGATAGATATTGCATAGCTTCTAACAGCCACACTGCTAGATATTGCATGGTTTCTAAAAGCCACAATGCTAACAATCACACTGCTAGATATAACATAGCTTCTAACAACCACACTGCTAGAAATGACGTATCGTCTAACAGCCACACTTCTATATATTGCATAGCTTCTAACAGACACACTGCTAGATATTGCATGGTTTCTAAAAGCCACAATGCTAACAATCACACTGCTAGATATAACATAGCTTCTAACAACCACACTGCTAGAAATCACGTATCTTCTAACAGCCACACTGATAGAAGTCTCGTATCTGTTAACAGCCTAACTACTAGATATCACGTAGCTTCTAACAAAGACACTGCTAGATATCGCATAGCATCTAATAGCTACACTGTTATAAATAACGTATCTTCTAACAGCCACACTGCTATATATTGCATAGCTTCCAACAACTACACTGCTAGAAATAACGTATCTTCTAACAGCCACACTGCTAGCTATTACGTATCTTCTAACAGCCACACTGCTAGCTATTACGTATCTTCTAAAAGTTACACTGCTAGATATTGCATAGCTTCTAACAGACACACTGCTAGATATTGCATAGCTTCTAACAGACACACTGCTAGATATTGCATAGCTTCTAACAGACACACTGCTAGATATTGCATAGCTTCTAACAGACACACTGCTAGATATTGCATAGCTTCTAACAGCCACACTGCTAGCTAATACGTATCTTCTAACAGCCACACTGCTAGCTATTACGTATCTTCTAACAGCCACACTGCTAGCTATTACGTATCTTCTAACAGCCACACTGCTATATATTGCATAGCTTCCAACAACTACACTGCTAGAAATAACATATCTTCTAACAGCCACACTGCTAGCTATTACGTATCTTCTAAAAGTTACACTGCTAGATATTGCATAGCTTCTAACAGACACACTGCTAGATACTGCATAGCTTCTAACAGACACACTGCTGGATATTGCATAGCTTCTAACAGACACACTGCTAGATATTGCATAGCTTCTAACAGACACACTGCTAGATATTGCATAGCTTCTAACAGCCACACTGCTAGCTATTACGTATCTTCTAACAGCCACTCTTCTATATATTGCATAGCTTCCAACAACTACACTGCTAGAAATAACGTATCTTCTAACAGCCACACTGCTAGCTATTACGTATCTTCTAAAAGTTACACTGCTAGATATTGCATAGCTTCTAACAGACACACTGCTAGATATTGCATAGCTTCTAACAGACACACTGCTAGATATTGCATAGCTTCTAACAGCCACACTGCTAGCTATTACGTATCTTCTAACAGCCACACTGCTAGCTATTACGTATCTTCTAACAGCCACACTGCTAGCTATTACGTATCTTCTAACAGCCACACTGCTAGCTATTACGTATCTTCTAACAGCCACACTGCTAGCTATTACGTATCTTCTAACAGCCACACTGCTAGCTATTACGTATCTTCTAAAGTTACACTGCTAGATATTGCATAGCTTCTAACAGACACACTGCATAGATATTGCATAGCTTCTAACAGTTACACTGCTAGAAATCAAGTAGCTTCTAATAGCCACATTGTAGATACCATTGCAACACCCTCCACTATCCCTGTAGGAAAGGCCCTTAAAACTACGGGAAAGGGGGGATGTGCGTACATGTTATAAACAACAACAGATTAAAGAGCAAAGTTTTTAAATCAGGAATATTTTAATTATCTCCAAGAAACAAATAGACAAAAGGATAATGGCCTTAATTCAAAAGCTTCCTACTAACTACTATCGAAAAAGAAAACATTGCATCTTAAAAATGTAACTTCTTAAACGTATTTCCTTTACCATTCTCAAAAAACTTGACTTAAGGTATTTCGTATTATGTTACAAAATAAGAGTATAAATAAAAATATACTAAAGTTTTCCAAAGAATAAAAGTAATAATTTTAACTAACAATTATATTGAGTGAAATCTCGTGTCCTTCAAATTACTCTAACTCAAAGTTTAAATCTGTAAAATAAAATGGACACAGATTTAAACGCTAAAAATAGCGTATACCAACTAACAGTTATCTTAACATCAGGGAACGTAACTATTAACTGTTACTGCACAAACAATTGCATACTTGAAATTTATTTATTTATATCGAACAAAATATTTTTATATAAAAAAAGGCCTATCTCCGTAGACGCAAACATAAGATTTATCCTATACATTTAGTCAATTCAAATCAAATGGTAATACCTACAAGGTGTTGACAACTAACTTTAACAATCTACAACGTATGTCAATCATACTTGACACTTAAACAATATGAGAAGCGTAACAAAAAGCTAATGCCAGACGCAATTGCCCCATTGCGTCGACTAGAAAACACGACAATTTATATTATGGGTTTCATTCCCAAACACGCATAATACCCTACAAAACAGTTTATATTATCGAACGCAAAGTTACAGCTAGGTCCAACCTCCATGACCACAGTACATCTAATGAAATAAAAATGAGATTATTTAAATCAAACATATGAAATTCCCAGGTCCCTCCTTCATGACCCCAATACATATAATGCTGCTTCTATATAAATGAATTTAATGATATCAAACGGTCGGAACTCCCAGGTCCCTCCTCCATGATCCCCGTTGAAGAAATGCTATATATTTAAGCAATTTACATACTCTTATATATATATATTCCTTCTGAACCTAGAACACAAAACAAGGGAGGAAAGTTTATATTCAAGCCAGTCACGTAATCACAGGCATTACGTCATTATACATCAGTTTCTTCTTTCTTCGTGGTTTATGATTGGACGTCAGCCGACGCATTGCAGTAAACTACGAATATTTGAAGTTCATTTCTTTTGAAAGCCGTTGGAAGCGTCTGTTGCTAGGTGAGAGTTGCCATAATCTTCCTCCAGACGGCAACACAGCGCAGATATGAATTGTCGCCTTGACCCTCGGGAACGTCGTTCAGTTATAATATTTTTCTCGGGCCGGTTACAACTTTGGACATTACTTGTAGTCGTCCACGACCCAACCCGGCCGTTTTGACTTGGTAGTACTCTAGTGATGTCAGCTTGAGATCCAAGGTACGTGAAGAACAACTCGTTTGGTAGACAGACAATATTGGATAAATAAAGAACGTTTATTTGATGTGTGATGGTTGGGCTGCATTGGGCTATAATAGTGAATAGTACTATTATAGGTTACGTCGGAGTTATTAAGGAGCGGGTAATATGCTATACGCGATTAAGCGTGTAGAATCAGGTTGGGTGGGGTAGCAATTGTACAATACGAAGATTGTATTGTTACACCATGTAGCTTATAACAGCTACATAGCTAATATCTCACGACTAGTTGCAACCATGCTCGAGAGCCGCGCTGTTCTTTATACGGTGCAGGTTTGTAGGGATAAATATAATCTAAACTAGCTTATTGTTTGTGTACCTAGTGAGACCTGGGTCACCGACCGACAAAAGTTGATAGCTCAAACAACCTAGGGTACGTCTGAGGTGCGTTAAATAATCGCGCCAGACGTTCTGCGTCATGGCATTCGGCAGTATACACGTTAAAGACCCTTAGCTATCGGTAAGTATTTAGCTCAGCTATCGTAGTTATGTATATAGCCTCAGCTATCGGTAAGTTATGTATATAGCCTCAGCTATCGGTAAGTTATGTATATAGCCTCAGCTATCGGTAAGTTATGTATATAGCCTCAGCTATCGGTAAGTTATGTATGTACTTCCATGAGGATGGACCACAGTGTTCCGGTGCATTAGGTGGAAACTTTTAATATTTCTCTTGAAAGCACTGCTAAAATATTTCATAATAATGGGCTCTCAGTAATGCACCCAGGTTGGTATGTGGGGGGAGAGGGGGGTCAAATGGGACAGTCTCCCCTTTGGGTTGGAGTGCAAATTACTTTTAAAAAACCTTTATTTTGCTAACTACTCATCAAACTTTTTAAGACCTTGATTGTTTGCTCTTCTTCCACCCCTACCCGCTAAAGTAAATTTCTGGGTATGCCATTGATTAAGATGGTACATTATGCAGTTATTTCTTGTTAGCGTGCCTTAGATTCATAATGTCATTCTTATTTGTCACTATTATAAAGTGAACAAGTTTCTAGTTTATCATCCACAATATTCATAGCATGTGTTTCTCATCTCTCTTCTTAGCCCAGTTCAAATAATTATAGTTCCTTACCTAATGGTAAACCTAACACTCTATTTCAAAATAAAATACAGACCACTCACTTGAAATGAATGTGGTAAGATTGTAGGGTAGTCAGATGAACCAGGGGTAGATTGCTGATGTACTCTCGAGTGAAATGGATCAGGGCATCCTTGCATTCCTGTGGCGTAAAGATCTCGGTACTCTTGGGTGGTCGCATCACGGTGTGTAACAGGAGACTCTCCTTCAAGAAGTTGTAGGTCTCGAACGATCTCCTCCACGGGGATGTTGTGAAGTACTTATTAGTCATGTAAAGAATGTTTAGAAGCGAAACTGTCTTCCTCTTGTCCAGCTCATTCTTCCTAGCAAACCTGAGGACTCAAGAAACTTACTACGATGGAACTTAAATATAATGAAAAACCATAAACGTTATAGTTAGTTATATGAGCTTCACTAAAACCAATTGCAATATCCTTTCTCACTCATTTAATTATTGGTCCTGAATTAACCTAAAGTTTGCCATTTCGTTTAAACACTAAACCAAACAATCCTATTCTACAGCATGTTCCGTAGAAATTTCAAGCAAGCTTCGCCAACAGATTTCGCTCATCTGCCAAGACTCAAGCACGTCTGAATATCTATGTTGCACCTATTTTCAAGTAGGGGTGTGTGTGTGTGTGTGTGTGTGTGTGTGTGTGTGTGTGTGTGTGTGTGTTTTTGTGTGTGTGTGTGTGTGTGTGTTATATATTATATTTATATATATTATTTTATATATATATATATATATATATATACTATATTACCATTCTCTCTGAAGCAATGTCGAATCTAAAAAAATTTTATATTGGACAGGCTCCGACAAACACCCGAAAGAAAAATTCATTAACGGCAGAAAATAGAGTTTTGATTAATAGCACGGTTAAAAGAACGAATTTTAGCATTAATCCCTCCCGCAAACATTTTCAACTTAACTATCTAAAGGAACCAGTGAACTTAAATAAAGATGACACACATAAATAAGAGAATATGCGTCAAACGTTCAAATAGCCCAGGCTGAAACATTAGAAGAGATTCGGATTTGTCTCTGCTTGGAATTTCCGGGAGTCGGGAAAAGCTTCGAAGTACGAGTATATCCTACGTCCCGGAAATTTTTGAAAATAGTCCTATTCTTTTATCTATTACTCTTGCCTTAAGATTTAAGATGAAATAAATAATAAATATTAGTTTTTTAAAACTAATAGGGTTTATTTAATTATTCCACAATGTAATAGAATCAACAAAACTCCAGTATAATTGAATTTACATTAAATTTTTTATTTTGTACTGTTTGATGACATCGTTCTCTTTAACCTTTGTTTAATAATTATTTTTCATTTTTATCAAATAAATTTTCGAAAATACAAAGGCACTGATATATTTATTTAAAAGCCTGTTACAGATTTTTGTTAAAAATTCCCATTTATTGAAAAAATTCTTCCATTTTCCGTCAAATTGTGTTTTATAGAAAAATGATAAAGAGATACAAATTAGAAGTTCACTTCCAAGTGGCAAACAAAAATAGGAATTCTTCCCCCGGCTGATTTTTTTCAATCGACTTGTACTTTCTGATTGCTTTGGATCGTTTTATTCAATTACAGGTTTATTTCATCTTCTATATTCAATTCCATTGAAAAGTTAGTATCGTTTTTATTTATTTCTATTCCTCCACTTAATCTTCTATTATTGTCAGTGACGAGATGACACCGAGAGTATATTCATTAATTCTCCTGGGAAATAATATAACGTGATTTTTGAACAGAATGGAAAATTTTATTATTTGAATTTTGGAGGTATTAGCCTATACATGAGTAAGATAGTAGTTTTCTTCATCATCATAGTAATTATCATATTCACTTTCATTTTATTGATAGTTTTTCTCAGATGTTTTGTCATATCTGTTATATCTGTAATGGCGAGATGAAGACCATTAGTTAACACTGCAAATGTTCCTTCTGAATTTTCCCTTCCGAATTATTTCATTACTCTTGCCCCGTCTCTTGTTAAAGCTGTAATGTGTTTTGGAAATTTAGTCTAAATATTTTAACTTTATTTCCATAATATTGCGAATTTCAACATTTAAATTCATAACGTCTTATATATTTCGGGCAAAATATAGCCTTTGTCTGACAAAGCTAGTTGAATGAAATTGCTGTTAGAAATGGCATTAATAATTGTACAGCTATCTTTTGTTACCAGCTTAGCTGTAATTACTTTCAGATATATTTTTTACTAAAAGCGAGAACTCTGGTTTGCTCACCATTAACTTTTTTTTGCAGCTTCATCTGATTCTCTGTTGGGTGGTCGTTCCCTTTAGGAACAAAATGTGGTCTGAGGTGGGGGCTGGAACCCTGGTTTAAGGATTGAGAAGTCATCTACGTTGTCTCCCACTGCATAGATTGTGATTGGCCATCCTCAAAAGAGTGCTATGTAGAGTAGGTTGATCCTGTGTAACAGGATTTGTTGAGCTCCAACGGGTAGTGACGGGTAATATGATGCCATTGTGGCTATCCAGGCCTGATGGGAATTTTGAGTCTTTTGCTTTGGAGGCTAAGGTTAACCTCAAAGCTACCCCTTAACCGGTTTGTGAGTGCTGGTTCTCCGTGAGTCGAATAGATGCCCACGGTTCAGGCAAAGGCCTTATGTCTAGGCCACATTGGAAGACCGGTTGTTGAAACGGCAGTGCTACTCTGGAATGTCCATGTTGGTCTGTGGCTCCGGCAAGGGTCGAAGGACTTTAGTGCCACGTCCTAAGAGCTCATAGTGTGTTGTAGGGTGTTCAGTAGTGCCATCATATTCTGGAGGTTTGGCTGTGGATCGTCTGAGTCTGGCATAAATTGATTATAATTATTCGTCATGTCTGCGATCTTTATTGACTATGAGCCTTTGATGGGTGATTAGCCTCTTTTTTATGTAGGGTTGTGTCCGTGACTGTAATTATTGTTCTTCGGGGGAGCTTGATTCAGTATCAAACTATCGTGGTTTTAGGTATGAATGTTCATAGATAGGTTGTTGACCTGGGAAATTATGTTGACATTGTTTTGACTCAGCCGTTTACAGCCTCACTTAGCATGGTACACTCTATAGTCAAACTGTACAACACGCCAAACAAAACACAAGCGTAAAAAAGTGAAATAAGATAAGCAGCTTGTAAACCTATTTAGTTATACAATTTTTATAAGTAAAAATTATTTTCAAATTTTCCGGGTCCTGTTCATTGTTTTCCCCCTCGACTTGGATTATATAAAATAACCAAGATTCAAACGGTAATAAAGAATCTTACATACATACAAACACACAAACTTAAGGGCAGAATATTTTCTTACATTACTAACGTTCATGGGAAGTTTTATGTTTCAGAAAACTGATGATGATGTGTAGTAATAAATCAAGAAAGTTGGCATTACTAATTTTCTTAAATGATCCTATGTGCCAGACTATCAATTCCTTTCGCTACGTCCAGAAAATATATAGATTTAATAATATTATTTTGTTTGATAAGCGTATAGTAGCGTCTTCTATTTATTTTTTTGCACCGCGTCTTACTAACCGTTTGTTACACAAACATGTACTAATCACTCTAATATGTTAGGGATCAGGAAGGTTGAATTTAGAAGAAAACCGTTTGGGAAATTCACACTCAGTACACTCAACAAGGATTCAAACCCTGATCTCTCCATCATTGGCCTTCAGTCTATCGCGAGAGTGACGCCTTATACTATGGGGCAACCAAAGTGGGTAATTTTATTAAAGTTACTGTTGTATGAATGATTGAGTGCTAACTCCCAAGTTGAAGTTTTGGTATTGTTTAATCTATCGCTACTTTTTATTAGTCGTGTTAAGGTTGTGAATATCTTGCTCAGGGAGGGAGGGGAGAAGAGACTTATGATATTTCTATTTTGAGGTAATAAGGAGTATTTTCCTAGTTTAGGGAGTGTGATGACCTTCGCCAGTTTTCATTAATCCTGAAAGTAAAAGGGATCTTAGTATTGTTTGTCTTTTGCAGTAGCAGTAGGACTCTCTGTGGCATGTGTTGAATGATTTCATTTGTCGTGCCCTGGGATGTTTATTTAGTTGTTTTACTACTGAAGTATTGGTAGTGGGGGCTCTTCTCACCCTGGCCAAAACTCCTATCAAAGCCATCCTCTCACAGCTAAGTTTGGCTATCCGCCCTCCTGTCAAAAACTCGTCTTTAACCATTCCCTCTCCCCCCTCCAATCTACTCTCACTCATCTTGCTAACACCTTCCTTCCTCTATCCTTTCTATGTTTAATGCTTTCTACTCAAGATGTGGAAGCCACAAAGTTCTAATATTGCCTTTATCTGCTTAAGGAGATACCTGGAGATGGCATTTGAGATTTTTCATCGAGTCTGTTGAAGCCTTCCCAAGGATCAACTGTGACTATCCAATCATACAGCGTCTTTTACCTAGTTTCCCTGTAGGATACCCCCAAGGCGGAAGGATTTCACGGTTGCACTCTGGAACGCTAATGGAGTCACGGTTCACAAAACTGGCTGGACATTTTCTTGAGTAAGCAAAATGTTGTTGGGATATAACCATCTATGCTCCTCCAAAAGGTTATCAGTGGCAGAGTAGATAAAACAGACGGGAAGGGTATATAGGAGGGAGACAGCCGTCTTGTTCCGGGAAGGGTCTCAACTATCACGCCCTTTCACTTCATCCCCTTTAATGCATGTGAAACATCAAATATCCAACTGGCGAGTGACATCAGACCAATGTATGCCTGATTTCCGATCCCCTCTCACACCCAACCGTCATCAGTTGACGCCAACCATGGAGACTTATATAGATGTGATTGATTATACGTGGTACCATTCTCATTTTAATAGGTGTTGACTGTAACCCAAAGTTTCTCTCATGGGGCACTAGGATTATATATAGATGATCATCCAATCTATTTAGCAGTCATTATTAATATTGCCAATTTTTAAAAATCTGAATAAAGAACATTTACCAGTGTAAATTAATTGTTTAAAAAAAAAAAGAACAACTTAAAAATTTCAACAAATTATTATTTACTAGCCCCCTTCCCCGTAAAAAAATATTGTAAAGAATCCTATAAAACAAAGCTTCAAATCATCCATCATGTCAATATAAAAAGAAAACTTTTTTTACTTTTTTTTGTGTTGAAAATACAGTCCTACCATCACTGTATAGCCCCCTCCCTCTTTTTATCCTCCCTCCTATTTTCATCTCATTCCTCTATAATTTTGTTTGCTCTAGGCGCGAAAGGAATTGTGTATACAACAATCAAACAAATTGTTAAAATCAAATTAATTTTTCAACTTCCTCCACTTTCATTTACTCCCCTCGTTTCCCCAATTTTTTTTTAAATCTTTTTTTTGCGTTCCTAGTCACTAAATCTATTTCTCTTTCCTCACCTCTACCCCACCACCCCTTCACCAACCCCATTTTCCCTTCAACAACTTTTTTTTCAACGACTATATAATATACTATCGACATTTTTATGAGGAATAGATTAAATTTTCAAAATAAAATATAGCCTATGTTACTTGCTGATAATGTAGCTTTATATTGGTGAAAGAATTTTTAAAATCGGTCCAGTAGTTATTGAGTTTATCTATTACAAACAAAAAAACAAAAAATCAAATCTTTCCTCTTTATAATATTAGTATAGAAAAACAAAATTTCAGAGTGAAGAAATTACAACATTTTGGATTGAAAAATTTATGGAATATCCTGAAATAGGGAGTCAAACTTTAAAGTGGAACTTTTTGTACAAGTAATTGTGAAATGTATTTTTTCTTAGAATATGTATTCAAGTACTAATTTTTAAACGCTTGTAAAATTTAACTGTTGCAATTTAATAATATCAATGTAAGGAATAAAGGTCTTGAGGGCTCCATCATATATTTCTTCTGATACAAGGGCTCCTTCAGCTTAAAATATTTGTAAACCCATGGTAGGGGCCATTCACGGTAATTGTAGATATTTCTGACAGTTGTAAAGTTACTAGAAATAGCAATGAATGGATCTGTCCGTTTCGGTGGTGTCTTCTTTCTTTTATGAAGGAATTTAAACTGACTATATTGTAAACTGAGAAAAATCTATTGGGGAAGGGCATGAATACAGAACAACTTTTATGTGGAATTTTAACAGTAAAAAAAGGCCCAAATGCCAGTGAACCAAATAGAGAACATGATGTCTCGACCTATAATCATCTGATAAAACATACCTCAGACCTTCGTACAAAAGTTCCAACAAGAGCTCAGAGATATCACAGTTTTCAAACTGATCAAATTTACTGGCAAAGTAGGTGAGAGTTTCTTGTTTGTTGTGAATCCCACCCGCAATGGCATCCATGTCGCTCATCTGGAGGTACTTGGAGACACATACACAAGGACAAAGACAAGGAGGATCTGGCAGGAAAGGGGCGATGCGGAGATGGAAGGAATCGGAACGCTTCTTGAAGATGCTGTACTGAACTGAAGGGTCAGATCTTGATTTTAGTGGGGTTACGTCGGTGCTGAAAGCTCGAGGTAGCGCGGGCATTGATAGGTACCTTTTAGGATTTGAATTAAAAACATCTGCCATTTCTGTACTTTGTTTCACTGTTATTTTATTTTAAACTATGCTTACATGAGTTCGTATTGAGTTAAAAACTCATTAGGTTTTCAAAACTATTTTACCTCCAAATGGTTTACTATTTAATATCAATTCTCATTTGATTGTCTTGTTTAACCTCAAGTTATCTTAATAGTTTATATTCTGGTATTGTTTTACTAATAAAAACATAATATTATTTGTAATAATAATGTTGATTTCTCTCTGGTAGAAATTTCTTGTTCTTTGCCCAATTATCTATTGTGGTTATCTTTAGTTGATGTGTTTATCGTTGTTAGATAAAACATACTTTACGGGCTATATTGGTTTTATTTACTTCAATTTGTTTAACAAAGTTTAACTTTATAAACAATAGCACGGACAAACTCTTAAAACCTAAACGACTCAATATTAATCCTAAATCTTTTACGGCTTAACAATAATTGAATCATTGGTACAAAACTTATCTGAGCTTCGTAATAGCTCGTGAAGTAAGTGAACAAGGAAAACTACGAATTATACTCAATCATGTGCCACCATTTATTTATGAGTATCAAGTGAATGCGGTAAGTTTACCGATGCCATTGTTGTAGTCCGAAGCGTTTTTTCAAAACTCGATAGTGAGGTTTTTTTCTCGCCAAAAAATTGCCAACAGGAATTAGCAGGTGGATGAAACAATCATGCGGTATTTAGAATCCTTAAAGTGTACAAGCAAAAACCATTACTTTAAAGCTATTACTGCAGAAATTAATCGTAGTGACTGTTTTAGAGATGCTTTCATTGCTGGGTTTCTTGAGTCTAGCATAAGGCAGAGACTACACGAACATACTAACTTCACTCTACATTACACTTCCTCTCAATCAAGGTATCTAGAGTTGTACGAAACAGTGTAAGCAATATAGCATTCCAATGGCCGTCAATGTCGTTAAAAATATAATTACTCCACTGTGGAAACATGTTCCCATCAATGCTGTTTAGTATGATGACCCTGCCGATAGTGATTTATAAGGAGAAATAGTAGCTGCCAACGAAATGCTATTCTGCGAACACAACTACCATAAGAGGAGCGTCTGTCCAGTTCGAGGTCAGCTGTAGAAATTGCTCTAAGGCCATAAATTATTCCAAAGTTTTAAAGAGTGAACAACCTAAATTCCAGCGAGGTCATACTGTTGTTTCAGGATGCGTTGTGATATTCTTGCTTGTTTGTCAAGACTTATTGTACCAAAGTACTTATTCGCTTAAATGGTTCAACGTCACATTCTTTAATTGACATGGAGAGATTTATCAGTTTTATATCTAAAAGATAGTTAGAAGGTTAAATATTCCTAATAATTCTAGTAGAGGGTTAAAGGTTACGATGGCTTCCACGTCATTAAGTTCCTCTGCTATGTGATTCTGTAGAGTATATCTTTCATTCAAGGAGCAAAACTATCCTAAAGTTACTCTAAACGTCCTACAAGAACTCTGTTGAAGCATTATTCTCAGTCACAATGTATTAGGCCTTCATCCATCTATTGAAACAAAATGTGGTTGTTCTGAAGATCCTCTAAGCTTGTCCAGTCTATCTGTTGCTAAAGTAGGACCAGTACGATTATTCCTGAATCTCACTCCTAATTATAAACACATTTCTATAAAATATAGGTGACATTCTGAGCCCGACGCCAAATTTATTTAAATAGAAAAAAATATACTTTTAAAAGAACATATCGTTGAAGAGAGTTATTCGACTTGGAGGGCTAAGATCTTGGTTACCCAGACAGAGAATCACAAGCGCAGGATGGTGGTCAACTATTCACAAACAATAAATCATTACATGGAGCTTGACGCTTACCCGTTGCCAGAATCAATGGTACAATGAACTAAGTAGCCACCTATAGAGTATGCAGCTCTATCTATCAACTTGCGCAATTATTCTTATCACCAGATTCCTATATGTGAAGAAGAGAGACCTTAAACTTCGTTTAAAACTTGCGGCTGACCTTATCAATTCAAACGAATACCATTTGGCCCACTCAACGTAATCATGTTTATGTTTTTTTAAGTAAAATTGATTAAATCATCTCCTCTAAAGGACTGAAAGACATTTTTGACTATTTAGATGAAATCACGATCTATGTCAGAAATTAAAAGAAGCACGACGATTATCTCAATAGTTTTATGAAAGCTCTACGTCATTGGAAACAAAACTATAAGAATTGATCCCGAAGGGTTAAGAACATCTCATGAACTTAATGTTTCCATGACACAACCTCTCTTTGTAGGGTTATGAGTATGTTCTCACATTTTCCCACTTTAATTCCAAGATTTTCAAAGAAAATTTAAGTTCTTCCCAGCAAAAAAAAACCCTTTCAATGACGTTGCTGTACAAACTTTTGAAGGCGCAGTTTTCACAGTATTAGCTTTATCAGATTACGCCATAGAGTCGGCGACTTTATCACAGCACAGCCAATCAGTCGTATTCTTTTCTCATACTCTCAAAATATTGGAACTGGGACACTAATTTATAGAGAAAAAGTTCTATACTACTATTGAAGAAGTCAAGAAATGAAGACACCATTTGTTGGGGAGGAATTTCCACCTCGTCACAGATCAAAGATTAGTCTCTTTCATGTTCAACAATCAGCATATTATAGGAAAAGTAAATAATAATAATATCATGCGCCGGTGGTTGGAGTCAATTTGGTTTGATTACAAAATTTTCTACAAGCCCGGTAAAAACAATGAAGATGCCGATGCGTTTTTACGAGTGTATTCAGCAAGCGACCCTTCGAATGCAAAAATTCGAAGAACTTCGTGAGTTGCTGTACAAAAACTTGCGAAGTCTGTGCTGAGCTAAAGCCAAGATTTCTAAGGCATGAAGGGATCTTAATTGAACATAGACTTTAAGGGACCTTTAACCACGAGATCTAGAAATTGCTACTTACCCATACTAGTGGATAAGAATTCATGATATCCATTTGCGTTTCCCTGTCCAGATATCACTTCTAACATTGTTATATCCAAGAAGAAAAGTTTGTTTTCACTACTCGGCGTTCCATCCAACGTTAATTCTGACAGGTGCTCTTTTTTATGTCCCAAGAGTTGAGAAACTAGTACTTAAAAATTCGTTATGGGTAGCTACTAGCAGAACAAAACCCTACAATCCACGAGGGAATGGTCAGGCAGAGAAGTATATAGGCATAGTGTGGAAGACAACTAAAGACCCTAGACTTAGAGAAGCACAGCAGTGGGAAGAAGTAATGGATGAAGCTCTTCATGCGATACGTTCGCTTCTTTGTACCACGACAAACGAAACACTGCATGAAAGAATGTTCAAGCACTCATTAACATCTATCTACTGTTCATTAGTTCCAACTTGCCTGATGGCTCCAGGACCTGTGATGATGCGAAGACATGTGAAGTACTCTAAGTATAATCCTCTCATTGATGGAGCTATTCTGATTGAGGCAGAGAGAAAAAATGTTAGGAAAACATAAAATATCAAAGATGAAGAGGGCCCCACAATTGCAGTTCCGGAAATGAAAAAACCAAATATGGGCTTGATATTTTAGAGAAGTGCTTAATATGAATAACAAGGAAATTGTGAAAAACTCTAACCAGATCAAAAATAAAGAGGGGAAGATTTGATAGAAAATGATTAATATATAATTATAGCGAATGAACTTGAGAAAGGACTGGGCAAGATTAAAGATGGGAAATCTCCAGGCTTTGACGGGATCGCGGTAGAACTTTTGAAGGAAGGTGTAGCTGGTTTAAAACAGGACGTTTTATCACGTATGAATGAGATATATATGACTGGAGTCATATTGGGAGAGTGGTACAAAACAGTTATCATCCAAATATACAAGGGTAAGGGAAATAATGGTGATTCCAATAATTCTGTAGGAATATCTCTTATTGGACACATTGCGAAAGTTTATGAGAGAATAGTAGAAAAAATAACAATAGAGTTGATAGAGCCTAAGTTGGGAGAAGAACAATATGATTTTATAAAAAAAATAGAGGTACAACTAATTTAGTATTTGCTTTGAGATTGGTCTTGGAAAAGTCATGTATATCTACACGGTAGGCTCATGTTGTTGTTATAGATATAAAGAAAGCTTTTATTCCTTTCCGAGAAATAATTTGTGGAATTGGTTGGAGAAATATGGTATTGGAAGAAGATTAGGAAGGGAAATGGAAGGTATTTGTAATTCATTCATATGTAATGTGAGAATAGAACATGAACATGAAATATGATTTGAGGTGACAACAGGAGTGAAGCAGGGACGTGTACTGCCCTTGCTACACCTCATTATGTAGATGGACAAAGCAATTAGATCATATTGTGTTGAACAGGTCACAGGGGTTAAAGGAGATGTGTTTGTGTATGCTGACTATATTGCTTTTTGGAGGGGTGACGAGGAGGATCTGTAAGAAAGGTTGATGTGCTGGTAGAGGTGTTTAGTGCAGGCAGGGTTAAAGATGAATGTTGATGAAACGGGATTTTAAGTATCGGCAGAGACAAAATCAAGAGCTGGTTGTAAACATCGATGAGATTACCCATAGGAAATAAAACTAAAGCAAAGTATCCGGGTAGTGTTTTGTAAACTAAAGTGGGAATAGACCAGATATAACGGAGAAAATAGTGAAGTATAATCAAAATGTTCAAATGTTGTATCCAATTCTAAAAGACAAATCTGAACCCAGGAAAGCCAAGATTATTATTTTGTATAGTATCTTGATACCAATATTGACTTATGGAGTCGAAACAGGGTTAATAAGAACGGTAGATAGGATCAGGATCAAGGAAGTGTAAATGGAGATTCTGAGATCTATAATGAATGTGACACGGTTGGAAAGAATCGTAAATGATCAAATGAGGGAGGAAGTTGATACCACAAGTGTGTTGAGGATCAAGGAGGAGATGGTTACTGGAGACCTGAGGGAACTATATTGGTTGGCAGACCCAGGAAGAGGTGGAAAAATGATTTGGAAGAAATTATGCTGAAGAATAGCATATTTTCATCCATACATGAGCTGAGAGAGAATGAAACATTTCGGGATCGTTTTGAGGGTAAGAGGAGGATGCATCAAATGACAGGTTGGTGCCTACCTGGGACCAAAAGTAAGAAGTAAGATTGTATCTTAATACTGTGTATACTTCACATGCCTACTCATTGATCCTGCAGCTGGAAAGGACTGAAATGACGTCACGAAGCCCCTTAAATTGTTACGTCAATAAAGGAAAGTTGTTGTGGATCGCATATCATATTGGTTCTGTTCGCTATACATTTGATGTGTTGCCTAGAAGTTTGTGGAACCTTAGACTCTTACTACTAGACTGCACAAACGAAATCACTCCCTCCCAGGACTCAACTAATAGCTTTCTGTGGTCGTGACGTTATTAGTGGAAAATTGTTACTGATGGTAGAAAACAAACTGTAGGTCTTAAAATAAGTGGATCATACATATTTTCTGTCCCTTTGAATGTACCTGGCACAACAACCCAAACTCTTTGATTGATTTTTTTAAACTTGATTTTTTTATGATCATACCTCAAGCATCAATTTTTTTTTAACCCTAAAACTAAGGGTAGTTTACTTAGTACAAATTTAAAAAAAAATGTGTTTAACGATTATGTTTGAAATGGATATCTGTGAGGTGTTTTATCTGAAAAATAACACTAAATTATACTATTTTTATTTAAAAAATTTAGTTATGTGTAGTTAACTGAATAATGATTTTTGAAAAATTAAATATTTTGAAAAACCTATGATTTTGAATGGATATCTGGGGAGTGTCTTACATTATATATAATACTGTGTAAGTTTCTTTTTCCTACAGAAAAAAAAATTAAGTATAGTTTACTTATAGTTAATTCTTGGGGGTTTTAATATTTTTTTAAATAGCTTTAACAAAAGTGTTTTTTATGATTATCAATATTATATGTATGTTTTTCTGAGGTAAACTAAATAGGCTAATAAAAGATTTTTGAGAATTTTGGTCGAATTATATTTGATACATTTATTAGTATTATTAGTATTATTATTATTATTATTTAGTTTTATATATTATTTGTTATTATATTATTATTAATGTATATTATTATAGCGCGCTATACCATTCTGTTGTATGACTACGTAATGTGTAAAGTGGTAGTTTAAACGAAATGGGGCAACGTGAATTCGAACCACGGTGCAGGCCTGGCATTCACCACATTCACAAGCTGTGATTAATACACCTCTTGTCAGAGATGGAGGGTTTGGCAATCAGATAAATCTGTGCCGGGACCAAGGATTGAATCTCAGACCCCCAGCACAGAAGTCTGACACCTTACCCCTAGACCACCAAGTTACCTGATATACTTGATCAAGTATTCATGAGTGTGTCATACCATTTATTTAATGTAGGCCTAATGCTAAGTGCCATTCCCAGAAATAGGACTATTGGCTATTTCTATCTTAAAATGAATTATCTAAGGAAACAGGTCAATAAGTGTGAACATTGTTAGTACGTACTGATGATCAGTCTGTTGGTCTTGGTTACATTTCAGCCACCAGAAGAACTTCAAGAAGTGCTGTTATCACTTAGCTATCTACCTTCGGCTGAGAGACTAACTGTGGTGTTACTGAAGGCGAGGAATCTTTTCCTTCCACAAGACAAGGAAAATATTGGTAAGACATCTTCGTTTTCTTACTTAACGATATAAGTAATAGCCGATATATTATGACAATAAGTCAAGATAAAATTTCCAATATTAATCTATTTTATCTGAACTAAGCAGGCTTTCCAGCTAGAGCAAAAATGTAAAATGCATATTTTGGCTGTTTAACATGTCAACTACCTACCTAGCTATGAACTTGGTCAGCATATCGACAGCTGGCTTCTGCACGGTATCAAAGCGGAAGAATATGAATCTCCCTCCCCCCACGCCCCTGATTTTTCACCCAACCTTTTCCACCACAGCCAGAAACACCACTGCAGACTAGCTTATAGATTTATTTTTGTGGAAAGCTAAGATTTAATAAACTAAAATATTTAAAATTACTATTTTGTGGAGTCAATTTCTAAATTATATATGTTTTCTCTTCTTATTTTTGTTTTTGGTATATTTTTCAATAAGGCTGTTGGTCAATTAAATAAGAAATTTACCGCATTTTCATTCTCATATTATATTTACTAATTTTTTTTAGCACCACGTTTTAGTCTCCATTTGGGTTATCCGTCTATTACTAATTTCACTAATGTGTTAGTGATTATGAAGGGTTAATTTAGAGGAAGTGCACTCATATTTGCATGGAGGGAGAGTGGAAACATATTTAGGAAAAAACCACCCTTAGTGCACCCGACCGGGATCGTATCATGATCCCCCTGTCTTCTGCAGTCTATTCTATTGCTAGAGTAGTACCTTAGACCATGAGGCCACCGAAATGGGTATATTTACTCCTTGAACCGGGCAATTGCCCGAGATTTTGGTAGTAATAGCAATCCATCAAATTAAAATGATAAATTACAAAAGTATTTTTTAGTTTTAATTTGACAACATTTAATTATGACTGTTGTGCGAGAAAGATATAGTGGAATGGTGTGAAAGGACGTGACAGATTTTATTTTTATTTTTTTAGATGGTAGTCACGATTGTGGTTGTTTTATTGAATTTATACTCTCATTTTATCTTGTCCCAACTGCTGCTTCCCAATTAACACGGAAGTTCTCGGGATTCTGAATGATAAATTAAGAACTAAATTAAAGGCGGGAACTCATAATTATAAATTATCATTAGACTATCTTTGGTTTGAGTATTTATGTACTATGTCTTATTGTATTTAAGTGTTTGTTATTTTTATTATATTCTAAATAATGATTAAATATTATATTTAATAGAAAACCATGGCTTGAGATCGGGTTCCCTACTAACTAGCTTTTTTCCACGGCTTCACTCGCATTAAAGTCAGGGAGTTTTTTCCCCCCAACTAATCATTATTACTACCAAAAAACACAAATATGGAAATCAATTGCAGTCTTTCTTATCAAACTTGCTCCCATAAGTGGAGGTATGGTTGCAATGAACATCAAAATAAATATTTAAAATTACTAAATAAACCTAATTTACACGCAAAACCATAATATAACTGAAAATAACCTAAAACTAAGGCGCAAATGCAAGCACGCTAGCAGTTGCGTCCTTACGTGGAGGTATTATTGCAATCAACACAAAAAGAAATAATTTAAATGTACTATTTAAGAAAAAACTAAATAAACTTAATTTACATTCAAAAATATAAAATAACTAAAAAAAGCTCCTAGGACTAAATTTAAGATACAAGATTAATGTAAGCACTCGTCCTGCGATACGTCGTTTTGCTAGAAAACATGTCAGCGTATGAGGTTTGAACGATTTACTGCAGGCTTTGATACCGTACCCTCGATCAAATAAGTATTATAACTTATAAGTATCTTCTAACCATCATCAACGTGTATTCCAGACGTGTTTGGGCTGTACACGCTAAGGTTAAGATGGGGATGAACCTCATCGCGACTATAATGCACGTCCTTTGACGGGATCACGATCAACTTAACATTCCGTTAACTTACACTTATAGTATAGTAACGTATCATAACGTAAAGATTCTCCTCGTGTTTTTAAATGAAAGCCATCACGATGAACTTAACATTCGCTCACCTAGAGTGACGTATAGTAACTTGACGTACAAAGATTTCCAAGGAGATCTTTGTATGTCAAGTTACCATAAGTAAAGGGTACCACGTGATCTAGCCAGCCAATCATTATGCAAGTGACTTCTACAGGGCTATTTAGTAATTCATTTGTTGGTTTTATGACCAATGTCTACTCTTTAGATTCTGTTCTTGTGATCGAACATTGAAACAAAGTAATTAAACTAAAATAGGAAAGCTAGATTTATCAAAAAAGTTTAATGATAAATAATTATTATATCGATATAAAATAGTAAACATTCACAGATAATCAATCACTTTACAAATAGTACAGATCACAGCTCATACTCGAGAACGCAGATGTTTGGCTCGAGTTGTTACGTTAAGTTTTGTGAATCGTGATCACACATCTGTTTTCTTAAGTTAAGTGAACTTTAAATGAACGCTACGTTAAGTTAAAGTTAAGTTGACCGTGATCCCGGTATCAGAAGGTGACCGCATATGAAACAGTTTACCACCCGCACGTCGTCTACAAGCGGATAATTGGAGAGGATTTTACAACATCTATTTTAGAGCGTTCATGGGGAAGTAGAGAATAAATCAACTTTCTACGTACAGCAAAGTCAAGGATCGCATCGTGGAACAATTCAATCGGATTCTCAAGAAAATTATATGATCGATTCTTGACTCGACGATTAAGATGAGGCCTATAGACGTTAATGACGGCAGACTTTTACGTACCATCTTAACGCACACCAAAACGATCGATCCTACACCGAACAAACTTAAAATCAATGATATTGTTCGTATCAGTAAACATTCGCAAAGGGTTGTACCGAAAAATGGTCAGTGGAACGGGTTTAAGATATTTAAGGTCATCGATACGAATCCTAGATTTTCCCTACTTGAAGATCTGAGAGGTAGACGGGAAGATTCTACGATAAGGAGCTTTGTAAGACATTGCATTAGGACGTGTATCTCGTGGAGATCATCAGACGAGTCAGAGATTTCGTCAAATAGTTAGGGTTCAACTCTACGCACAATTTGTGGATCAACGCAGCAAACATCGTGAAGGTAGGGGAGAATGACTCTTGTCCAATTGGTTTGAAGGGAGGGGAGAATGACTCTTGTCCGATTGGTTTGAAGGGAGGGGAGAATGACTCCTGTCCGATTGGTTTCCTCTCTCTCTTTCTCCTTCTCCGAGTCATAAGCCTGGCATTAGTGTCCGGCCGAACAGTCGGCTTCGGCCACCTTTGGCCATAAATTGCACCTTCGGCAAAATAATCGGCTTCGGGTAAAATTAGACCGAAGGTCGCCGAAACCGAAGGTTCATTTAACTTACCTTACCTGATGTACGCTCGTGGGTATGGCGCGGGAGCGGTCACGTGACAAGCGACAACCGACAAGTCACTGCCTGTTGGATTAAGGCTCCCGGTCGGTAGACTAGTCAGTAGTGGCGACACATGGTCCGTGTTTACTGTAGGCTAGTGTTACTATCAGATTTATTAAGAACTTTCCCCTCAAACCATGACTAATGTAATTAATCATTAAATACATGAAAGATAATTGATACATTTTTTTGTACGGAACTGGATAGCAATAAAAGTAATGTAGTTACTTTTTCAAAGCCAATATTAAGAGGAATTGATTTATTTGTCATACTTTTATTTTATATTATTTTGTATCACAACTGTTAAGGAAATGTATTCTACTTTATTTTATCAACAATAAAATATGTGACCTGTTATTTAAATAAACACGATCTTAAATTTAAAATGCAACAAAAATTGCACTAAACTTAAAAATAGGGATTTTTCGGCCGAAGGTGAAAAAGAAAACAAAGCTTGGTTTCGACTTCAGCCAAAAAAATAATCTTCGGTCGGATAGACACTACCTGGCATGTAGGAGCCCAGCCATGAATGGCTGCGCCAAGACCTTCGTCATCTTCGGGTTTAAGAACGACTACAGTCTCTAGAACCTTCCCAGATATTCCAAGGACACACAAGACCAGGAGGCTTTGTGCGAAGCTTTGAAGCAAGTCTAGCAGGAAGAACGCAATCGTGTTAAGAGTTTGTTGGAGATCTAGAAGGGTCGTACCTATATAACGTGTATCATTTAGAAGGAGAAGAAAGGGAGGCTGAATAACCCAACCCCATTGTCCTCGGTAATTTGAGGAGAGTTCGACTACCCAGTAAGAACTTTGGAAGGGAAGCTATTCGTCGTTTTAACGCCTCCTAACGGGATTTAACGTAATGCCTATGAACTTTTGAATTGGTATTGTTTTGTAGACGTGCCTTCCAAATACTTTCAGCAGGATGTGGTCATATGATAGACTATGTATAATACAGTGAATATTTCTCAATAATATATTCTGTGCGTTGAAGAGATTCCATCTTATTTGTATGTGTTGTGTGTATGGTTACCATTTTATGTAAAAAAAGATTTGTAAATTTAAAGAATCTACATTATTTATTTAACTTTAGCCTATTTTTGTTTTATATGCATGCACTATTTACCCTTAGCCCATTATTGCTTTTAAGAATAATAGAATGTATGGTCTCAGTGGAGGAAAGAAAAATCGATGGAGACAGAAGATGCATACGGGTGCCTCGGATGGGAAGGCTTGGAAGGAGAGAGGATGATCCGAGAGGAGGGGTATGACCTAGAATGTGAGACGGGAATCTGGGAGAACTGTCTAGGTCTAGGGCAGGGGAAGGGAAGGGAATTGGAGGAGGAGGGGGTAGGCCGGCCTGGGGAAGGAGCAATCTGAGTCTTCGGACGGACCACACACAGTGGTGGAATCTCTGAAGGAAAGCGAGATGCCCACGGGGCTGTCCTGAAAGTGAGGCTGTGTACAAGAGGTTGCAGTAAATATGCAAATGAGTGTCATGGTTCTTATCCATGAGGAAGTTCTCCATTTAAAAGTGGAGGGGAGTTCCTTTGTGTGACCTGGCTGTGAATATACTATCTTACTCAAGTTCCCTCGTTTGTACGCGCGCAACCTGCTGCGACATATGTTTACTACTTACTCACAGTTTTGTCGGCTTCGCTTGCTGATGAGATAACGTGATGGTATATAACTTACTCTGTTACTAGGAAAATAATGAACACTAAATGTCTCAAAATCCTACAAAAGAGGGTACAAATCTATAAAAAAAAATATATTAATATGATAATGAAAGCAATAGGAGTGATCCCGGCAAAGATTTATCTGATTACCAAACCCTTCCTTCACCTCTGACAAGACATCTTGTGAATGTGGGGAATGCCAGGCCTCCACCGTGGTTCGGATTCCACGTTAAACTGTAGGTCCTTCATTTCATCTCACAATCACCCTACCATTACACATTAGCGTAAGTGCGTATAACCCGAATGGGTAGTAAGACGCGGTGCTAATAATAATAATAATAATAATAGGAGTGAGCTGTGTAATAGTTTTGAATGTTGGATGCACAACAGAAACCCAGGGCACGCAACTCAATCCAGGTGCGGGAAGAACATGACAGTCGGTCTCCAGAAATATAAGTATAATAATAATATTTGAAGGTGACCTGGTGGTCTAGGGGTAAGGTGTCAGACTTCTATGCTGGCGGCCGGGGTTCTATCCTCGGTCCTGGCAAAGATTTATCTGATTACCAAACCCTTCCTTCACCTCTGACAAGACATCTTGTGAATGTGAGGAATGCCAGGTCTCCACCGTGGTTCGGATTCCACGTTAAACTGTAGGTCCTTCATTTCATCTCACAATCACCCTACCATTACACATTAGCGTAAGTGCGTATAACCCGAACGGGTAGTAAGACGCGGTGCTAATAATAATAATAATAATAATAATAATAATAATAATAATATTTGAAATTAAGGAGGACAGAGATAGTTTCTAAACCTTAGGGTTTTCTCACTAACCATAAAATTAAATAAATTGCAAGAAGTGCATGTATATTATAAATATCAGAATTAAATATATATATATATGTAACAAGTTAAAAGTATTATCTAGAAATATATAATAGCTCCTTCATTAAATTCACAATCTGCAATGAGCTAGGAGGATTTAAGTTAAGATTGTCTTTACTTTCAATTAACAACAATTTTTTAGAATATATACAACAAAGCATCATTTAGCATATTATTTTTCGCCTGAACTTTGCATACGAAGTTACTCAATATTATCCTAATAAGAACCATGTGACTATTTAACATGATATGCATTCTATTACTCATAATTGTTCAACATAATCAAAATGAGCATCGTCCACCAATTTCTAATATATCCATCCATAACAACCTAAAATCATATTGCCCTAAATTTATCAATAACAATATTAACCATACAGGAAAGTAAGCAAGAAAAATTAATAAGAACATCTAACTTAAAAAATTACGTAGACTAGAAAAATCCAACTAGCATAATAAAAAGGCGAGATTCAAAATTTATATTTTAGATCCTCTTTTCTCTTTTCTATCAGTTTAATAGTGATATCCCAAAATTCATCCCTAAAACTAGACTGATATAAGTAAATTAGACCATTTAAATACAACGTGAAAAATTTAAGTTTTATAAGATTCAAACAGTTACTAATTTTAAATAATAACCTGCCAAATGGGAATTTTGAAAATAACAATAAAAAATATTTACTACAAAAAGAAATTTACCCTTAAATTTTTTTTAATAATGCTGAAGCCTCGGCTTCGTCCGAAGTCCGAGCAATGTCCAAGAGAGCCGGGTGCTTTCCTACGCTGGTCTTATATACGATTTGCAAAACTCAGGGAACACGGAACAAAGGAAAAATAAAAGGGAGGAGAACCAAAGAGTATTATACACTGGGAGGGAAATGCGAGCGACAGAACGAGCTTCTATTCATTTCTCGAAGCAATTAGAATGTTTGGGCACTTTGTGGGACAGGCATCTATTTTCTTCTCAAATTCTTTGGAATGGCTTGAGCACATTGTGACCTCTAGCGGGTGTGGTTCGATTCTTAGGCGGAGCTGGTCAGTTGTCTGTGCGGTGGAATTTTGGTCGATAGTGTTGTCTCTCTCGGTTCAGAGTACAGTGCCACCAGGATGGTGAAATGGGGTATTTGTTATCATTGACTTGTTCTCTTTTTTTCTTGTAGCCAAATGCTACAATAAGCTACAATTGAAAAAACCTTGTCTCGATCCGATTATTTATTTTTGAGTTTACTAGCACTCAACAGACAGACAAACATTTTAAAATTAATTATAGTTTGGTCTTCTTATCGCTTATACTGTCCAGAAAAAATAGAAACTCCGCAAAAAATTCGAACGTACAAACAGACCTTAGTGTTTTAGTGTAGCCAATGTATAGATCTGATTATCAGCATTATGTATTATGTTGGTGTGAGATAGTCGGTCCACACATGTACCAGCCTCTTACCCCAATTAGCTAGATGGCAGCTTTAACCTCTTCCAGAAATCCCTTTGAGTAAGGAAGATTAATGTCATCCTCAATTTAAAATAAGCACATTTTCAAAAGCGCACCCATTATATATAATAACAATATGATTTTAAAATAATCCCATCCTTTTCTTTCTAACCCTACTCTATAGAATCATGACTTGTTTTCACCTTTAAGATTTTCAGAGTACTACGCACAGTGAAGAAGATTGTGATTAGTCTCCCGTGGAAGTAGATAAAATAACGTACAGCTTTTGTATTCCTTAAATTGAAAAATTACACCCAGACACAGGAATTGAACCAGGGACCTATAGCTTAGTGTGCCAATGTTCTGCCACTGAGCTATTCAGGTGTCATCTCGTTCTTAAAATATGAGTGAAGAATGATCCTACTGCGCATGGGACTATTCCTGGGTAACTTAGTGGTTAGAGCATTGGTGTGCTAAGCCAAAGGTCCTTGGTTCGAATCCTGTGTTTAGGTGTATTTTTCAATTTAAATGACATTTATAAGTTGCTATAACAGTACATAATAATTATTGTAATAGCTTGCTTAATCTATC
This sequence comes from Timema cristinae, assembly GCA_039000515.1. NCBI lineage: Eukaryota > Metazoa > Arthropoda > Insecta > Phasmatodea > Timematidae > Timema > Timema cristinae. The sequence goes on from JBCFYV010000012.1 coordinate 51,387,820, forward strand.
ACTACAGCTTTTGGCTATGGTCCAATAATATTGACAAATCAACTTTTTTATTTTTGAATTGGAAGTTTACTACACATATTGATTGGGAAACACATTTAAACTTTGCTATGGCCGATTCCACAGTCTGTTTGATGGAACAACATGGAATCATTGTATTTAGGGCCTTCATATTTGGTCAATTTTGTAGTATAAGAAAAAAATAATAATTTGTTTTCTTGTAGATCCATTTGTGAAAGTATACCTCTTGATAGGAGGAAAGAGAGTCAAGAAGAAGAAAACTGCTTCTAGGAAGGGAAACTGTAATCCTGTTTGGAACGAGGCGCTAACATTCAATGTTCCTTCAAACAATCTGGCTAACACTGCTGTTGAGGTAAACCCAAATTATATTTCATAGAAATTCATATTCTTATAAAGTCCTTCTCCCTTCTCAAAAAAAGAATTCTGTATTGTACTGTGTATAATGGATTTATACAAACGATCATGTATGTTGGCAAAATTAACGTGAGCTAGAATACTTATCTGGTAGTATATTAAAGACTGCATGATTCTGTTTGAAGATTATGTAAATCTGTGCATGTAGTATTTTGTTGTAAAATTATGTTTAGTCTGGACATGGTATTGCATATGTGACGATAATTTATTGCCTATGATCTCGTCAAGGATAAAAAGTAATCTAATATTAAATAACAGGAAAGAACATTAAGTGTAGTAGTAGCTAAATGGAAAAAGTAATAATGAACAGCAAACTCGAGATGTATTAAAGAGGACTACACCACAGATTTAACAGTTCATTTTTTTACCAGAACCAGGATAAATTAACAGTAAACACAAAGGATACCGTAAGTCAAGTGATTTTTTATAGCTAACATATCATGTCATGACTCATGAGGCATGTAATTTTTACATAGCTCATATATCATGAGTAAAGTGATTTTTTTATCAGCCTACCTATGATGAGTACCATAAAGCTAATATGGTCCAACTGATAAAGTGCGAGAAAAGTTATTAAAATGTACTTTAATTCTATAACCTATATGTATGGGCTCCCCACAAAAACATTGTATAACCCATTTTAGCAATTTTACAGGAAATACTAAACTTAATAGCTTAGCCAATAATAAAGCTTTATGCTGAGCCAGGAATCAAACCAATTGCCTATCTCATTAGAAAGTTCATCTATAAAACTACCTGTAACATCATATTGGCTATTCAACATTTTTGTGGGGAGCCCTTCTATTTATTGTTGACCAAAATGCCCTATCAAGAGTGAAGCAATTGTTTATTTATTTACTGCTTTATCATGAGTATTGATTCGCTCCCCCCTTCACATAACTTTTTCAGGTATGTGTAATGGACCAAGGGAACGACCTGATTGGTAACAACCCTCTCCTGGGTTGCTGTGTGATAGGTCCTCAGGAAGAAGGTCCTGAGAGAGACCACTGGTGTGACATGACTCAGAGCCCCCGCAAGGCTGTTGCCATGTGGCACACGTTGCGGTAAGAACTCCTCACTAAGAGAGCATGCGTGGCCGCAACATGTCAAGGATCAAGATGTTAAATCACATCTATCGTCAGTTTACTTTAAGGGCGAGTATTAGATGAAAAGTGTGGGGGTAAGACAGATCAATCCCTCTTCCTTATACAACTTCAATATTGCTTGCAGCATCCTCTCCCTGTAATCATAAAATCATGTCTTATAGTAAACCAAAAATTAAATATTTAACCTGAGGAAGGGGTTTGCATGCACTACTTACAATTTTGTGGTTTGGTCATTTTAAATTTCATGATGAAATTATAAGTTCATCATCAAAATATACAAGAATAGTATTAAAAATGAACAATATAACGTTTTGTGAGGCAAATAAAATCAAGCTTCAAAATTAATTGTATTAAGAGCAGATGTATTAAAATGAATATGAAATGATTTATAAATGAATTCAAAATAGTAAAACTCAAAATCAAATAAAGCCAAGGACACACTAAATAAGAATATATTATTCTGGTATTTATTAATAAGCTTACTCTACTATAAATAAGTATATCAGTTAAATAATAACTGGACAGTATAATATATGATAGAGTTTAGATGATAATAATATTTACTATTTAGAGTTATGGCTAATAGGTTGATGTCTAGGCAAACAAGGGTTGACAGGACTGTACCAGTCGGCCTAAACTATTCCCCACTCCCACCCCCATCAGTATCAAACTTGCCCTTCAAGCTAATAAACATAAGGTCAGTCAGTAGTGTTTATTCAATGGAAGCAAGAAAATAATAGAAAAATAAAGTTAAAACAAATTATTATAAATTATAAACCTCACCATTCGCCAACAATTAGTATAATGTTAATGGTAGTTGAGGTGACAGCTTTTCTTTCTTAGAGCAAGCAGATCTTTCTCAGACTGACTGGTAAGGCAGGCGCCAGCTGGTCTCACTCTTTATTCCATCAATCGCTTGTTTCTGGGTCTGTCCGGCCCTCATCGTGGAAAGGTAAGCAGCATATCTCTAGGCGAGTATTAGCTCAGTTCAGTTTATTATCATGATTGATGTATAGTCATATGTAATATATTGTTAAAATCTTATTTTTTGTTGTTGTTTTTAACAATATGTATTGTTTATGATATAATTATGAGCACTATATTACAAAATAATGTATCTATCAACAAAATTAATAAAAAAATAGTTTTATTTTAAAAGAATAGTGACACTTTGAACCTCCAAGGTAAGTGGTTTGTTTCTTTGCATACTGTAGGAGAATAACGAGTGCGTCGACAAATGTAGGGATGGAGAAGGAGAGCTGATGTGTTAAAACTCATTTAAGTAGTATTTTGAAGCATAGCTTTTTATCTTCCTTTTTCACCATAAAACTTTAAATTATATTAAAATAACAAGAAAGGACTAGTGTGAGTTTCCAATTAAACTAGGGTCCATCAGACCCCCTTTATTCTAGCGGTATTGCTTCCCTTTGTCCAGAATTGAAGACACGCCACTGGCCAGTACCCAAACATGTGTTTTTTCTGTAGGAGGATATAGATCATGGTGAATCGACTGACAGGAGATGACAAGGATTTTTTTTTTCCTTACAATAAAACCTTCTTAAAGTAGGTATGGCACCTAATTTAAAGTATTTTTAAATACATAATTTGGGTTGAAGGTGTTAAGAATTTTAGGTATGTTAGTTAAATAATCTACAAGCCCAGGCAATGAGGATAAACCACAAAATAATAATTAATAATATTTTCAGAGGCTCCTTAAGGTGGGGATGCGAGTAAAGGTAAGTGTTTGTGTAGTTTTTGTAGCAAAACCTTTTTTTTTTTGTAAAAATAAATCAATTATTGCTTCTTTACAAACATATAAATTAATCTTCTTCACACGTTGACCTCGAAAGTTGTTGAATATTTGTAAATGGTGTCCTGAAATTTCATGAAAACTTTTTCTCTTCATTTAAAAAGGTTTTTAGATAATGCAACTATTTCATGACAAATATTCATCAACTGTTGATATCACCATGTAAAGAAAATTAATGTCTATGTTTGTATAGAAGCCATATATTTTTATTTATTTGGGCGAAAAAAGTTTTGCTATAAAAAGTGCAAAAACACTTACCTTTTCCCGCATTCCCTACATCCGTACATTTATCTCCCTAAACAACCACCCTTAGTACGGTCTTAATATTTTTTTATCCCTCAGTCTTACTACCTTTTCAGGTTGTACGCATGTATATGATGATTACTCTATTAGGGTAGGGTTGAGGAAGGGAGTATTTTAGAGGTAATTTACACGCATTTGCGCAGAAGAAGAATGAAAAACCATTTAGGGAAAACCAACCTCAGAAGACCCAACCAGGATTTGAACACCCATCTCCCCATCATCAGTAGGCCAGTATAACATGAGAGTGATGCCTTAGACCAATCGGCCACTGATGCACGTAACGACCCTGATAAATATACATTTGTTCATTACATTATTTTGTGTATGGTTGGTCAAACAGATAGTGAGGTGGAGGAAAAAGTTTATTAGTACAGTCCCAGCAAATCTTGCTTGTCCTTGCAACAACTTACAAGCCACCTCTGATTAATGTAAGATAGAATATATATAAATAGAGCAAATCTTCGTATGTGACCAAATTGTGATTGAAGGTTTGAATAAGACAGGGTGGATAATATCACTGTGCATGCCAACAAGGCTGTGATGTTGAGAGCTAATGATGAAAGAAGCAAATTATATTTTGTACACAAATAGTAATCAACCATAATATCCTAAACAAGCACTACTATAAGTATATAGTCAATTAACGTACATTATAATCACATATTCTTAAAATTATTAACTACTATATTATTAATGTTATTACTTTATTTTTTAAAGAGATTTTAAAAATTGTTGTTGTTCATAAACATATGAAAATAAATGTGTGACTAAAATAAACGGTTGTTGACAACATGAGTGGGCATTGTTGATGTTTATAAATGTTTGATATTGTATGAGCATACGTGTTTGTAAAACATAAAATTTGATATGTTGCCTCGCTTCAAGTTTTAGATTATTACAAAATATGTCAAGACCAGTTAATATCCATATAAATGTGATGAATGTTAATTTTGAGAACACTGCTAGGTTTTATCCAACATATGTTAATAGGTGATACTCCTTTATTTTGTAATTATATTATAAATATAATTTGTCAGCTATATTGCACCAATTGCATATAACTTACATTGTAAAGAATTATTATTATTTGATCGGTATTTAATGTGCACTTTATGAACTGACTGATTATATCGGCACATGAGGATTTCTGTGAGCAAGAATGAAAGGGCCTAACAATTTTGCCGGGAAATGGTTCTTTTCCATACCGAATGTCGAATAAAAACAAAAGCACTTGTAATATGATATATTTTCTAAAGCATAGGGTTTTCAATACAGTCGCTGGTATGTCCAAAATAGAAAGAAATGCTTACTTTATTCATATTTTGTACAATGGTTTCATATGATGAAATTCATTAAATTTGCTGCAAATATTTAAAATTATCTGTTTATTAATATGAAATTACAATTTAAATATTTATGAAAATAATTCAGGGTGTCTTATAATTTTAAGTGCATGCAGTTCAGTACGGTAGAGTTTCACGGTGGACATCCTGTACTTTATGAAAGTTTTAGACAAAAGTTTAAGTTTTCATACAGGCCCTAGCTTTATTCAGATATGTTCCATGGCACTAAACAACTATTACAAATAATAATTATAATTGTTTGGAATGTATTAAAATTAATATTATCAATATAATTTAGGTTTATTTGGCCATAGATCAATTTAACACTAACTTAGCATATTTGCAAGAATACAGCCACAGAGTAGCTTGAGAGATAGTACTTACATTTGAATCAAAGTGTGACAGGAACTCAATATATTTAAACTATAATTATTATTAGTCTTTATTACTAGGCAACATAAACAAATAAGTATTTTTATGGTGGCTTTTATATGGGCTAGTTACTTTGTATAAATTTGTTGTGACTTTGGGAATAGTGTACATGTCTTGTGGGATTTGTTATCAAGAATTGGCTCAGTGTGAGAAAATGTATTATCATCTAAACATTGTAAAATTTTGATAATATTAAATTTTACCAACTTCAAAATACAATTTAATAAGTGTTGGGTGCATTAAAAAAATAGAGGATTTATATTTTTTAAATGTATTGAAAACCCCAATTTAAGATTCTTTTTTAACTTAGTTGATCCATTAAGAAAAGTATCCGCTCAAATGAAAAATATATTACATTTATTATAGTAAAATTGCTTGTATAAGACATTGAACCCACTCCTCTGTTAGTAGTTTGAATTTGTTTCTGAATGTTAAACTAGCAAACTTTTTAAAGAAAGGCCTCCTTTCCAATAAGTGTTACATTTAAGCTTGAAACTTTTGTGTGATTATAAAATATGTAAAATTGCCTTCCTAAATAGAAAACGCTTATCTTATCTTCAGGGATTTTTCTATGTTTAAGTCCCTATTCTCTCTCTCTTTTTTTTAATGCTACCTGAATGACAATTTGTTTTATATGATCACTAAAGTGAAGAAATATTCACTAAGGAAAGTATTAATTTATTTATCAAACCAAAATATTTGTACCTGAAACTACTTATAATGTTTAATTCTATTAACACTATCAATACAAAAAATTAGTAATGTGAATAATAACTACCAAACAGTGTAGACTCACAAGTTAAAATATACTATAGAACAGTGTAGCTAATAACTTGGTGGCCTAGAGGTAAAGTGTTTGAACTTCTGTGCTGGAGGTCCGGGGTTCAATCCTTGGTCCCAGCACAGAAATATCTGATTGCCAAACCCTTCTTTCACCTCTGACAAGACGTGTATTAATCACAACTTGTGAATGTGAGGAATGTCAGGCCTCCACAGTGGTTCGAATCCCAGATTAAATTGTAATACCTCCATTTCATTTCACAATCACCCTACCATTACACATTAGCGTAAGAGTGTACAACCCGAACGGGTAGTAAGACGCAGTGATGATGATAATAATAATAATAATAAATAAATCATAATATAATTTAACAGCCCCACTATTTAAAATACCCAACAAATTCACTCTTCAAAATATTATAGGACCTACAAACACTTGAAACATAATTTTGAATATCCAACAGCATATTTTAAATCTATCAAATAAAAAAGTTAAAATATTCAAATAAACAAAATAGGTACTTTAAACCTAAAAAAATAAACAGAAAACTTTAAATCTATCAAATAAAAAAAAAGGAAAATGTTTAAATATTCTGTAAACTCATTAAAATATCCTACAGAGGACTGTAAATCCATCGTATAAAAAACTTAAGAAGAATGTAGACCCACCATTTAAATACTATACATATTACTGTAGGCCATTGTTTCTTTACAGCACCTATTGATACATCCCTTATATTTAACAACATTCTTGATATGAAACATCCTTATATCCAGGCATTAAAGAATTAGAAGAACTCTTAGTAGAGGACATACTTAAAATATAAAGACTCTTTTTGATTACACTAGTGTTCTTACAGTATGTTTTTAGTTTTTTTGCTGCGATACTTGACAACTTAAACATTTCCCCAAATGTTTGCGACATCCTTATAAGCCCATTACAGTAGTACAGGGCAATAAATTTACAAACTTGTTTTTTCAAAGGTGGAAGTTTATACCACATTTTCTACCACTCGCCACTCTGTGTTATGAATTTACTCACTTCTGGGGCTTGTTTCATAAAACTACAAATCTACAATTTACAGTTTACAAGTTACAAGTGAATGTTTAACAAATTAAAATAGTAAGGGTTTCATAAAGAACATATTTTGACTGGTAAATTCTACTGCAATTATAGAAAGTATTTACAATTCAGCTGTTTGATTTACAAGGAAATATTAATAATGACAATTTAGTCCATTGCTACAGCTAAAAATATACAAACTGCTTAAATGATTTTGTGATAGTTTTAGTTAAATATTAAAAGATAAGTTATTATAAAACGTATGGACATAAATAAATTTGTGGGAGTTTTCTAATTCAATTATGAATAAATTAGTAATAAATAAGTATATTATTAGTTTTAGTTTTGAGCTCAACATAACTCACTGTAGTTTAATTTTTCTCAACTAAGGTATTTGCTGATTTTTTATTACAATAATAATGTAATAGTTTCTCAGTTTCAATGAATCATCGAGATGATTCATATGTTGCCATTCTTACTCACATAACTCACCTATTTAAACTTTTCTTCTTAAACTAATAAATTTTCTTTTAATTTTACAAGTATTTAATATTAAAGTAGTTCCTGAATATTATGTATAACAGCAGTATGCCAGTTCACAGTACCAAAATAGCTATGCATAGGACCCCTTTTGAGCCTCAATAAAAATAAAATAAATTGAAATTTAAATAATTATATATCTGTAGTGTTGTGAAATGGCATCCCAGTGTAAGTCTACAAGCTGGCAACACTGTTGTTTACATGCCAAAAGAATGCCATGATGAATGGTACTACCATATTTTGGGTTCGTTTGATAGCTGACAATTCTTTGGAGTCCTAAATGTATAAAATGCTTTGCTCATCTATTTGCCACAATGGTTACCAACTGCAGTGGAGAACATTCATTTTCAAAACTTAAGAGGATGAAAAATTAACTGACGAACACCATGAAGTATTGAACATAAACTACTCCATAAAATAGACATTTCCAGTATTGTCAACAAATTTGCTCAAGCTAAATTTAGAAAAATTATCTTTTAGTTGTAGTTTTGTACTTTTGACATTTTGCATTGATACTTAACTGTAAATAGTAATAGTGATGGTTCTAGAGGTTATAAACTGGGGGTGGGGGGCCATATTTTTTATACTGACTACTTAATTTTTCATGCCTGATTCTCTTACAATAATGCAATATTTCTATTAGATAATAAATTTGAATCTGAACTAAGAAAAATGCTTTTTTCACTACTTGATTGATTACACGCAAGTACAGTACTTATTATTTTTGTCAAAACCACACCAGGCTAGAACTGCCTCTGAATAATATACAGGCATTTAACTGACTGAATAGCAAATGAATATATTCAATTACTTAACTGTTCAAGTAAACGACTTATATTTTAATATTCATGTGCATGTTTATAAATTTGGGGCCCCTTTATATTTTGCTACAGGCCCCGCAATAGCTTAATCTGGCACTGACAACTAGCCCATTAAAATTGCCCTTGTAAAGTATTTTATGTATTGATTGTGAATTGTAGAAAATAACCTTGTTTTACAAGTGGTTTTAATCTACAAGTAGTTTTATGAAACCAAACTATAATCTTACTTATAAAAAAAACTGTTGTAAATTGTAAAACTTTCCCTTGTAATAATTACAAGTGTTTACATGTAACTTTATGAAATATATTTTCCTAAGTGAATAAATCTTCATTCTAAAAATTAATAGTGTATTGATTATTATATTTAAAATTGTAATATCCAAACATGTGTGTAAATATGTTGTAAATTACAAAGGAACATTTAACATAAATGGTATGCAAGTCACAGTATATTTACTGCAAAAACCCTTAATGTTTATCTTATGTAAAAAGTGTTTTACACAAGTTGCACATGTGAAGATCCAATATTTTTATGAAGTATTTACTGATAATCATTTATCTTGGCAATTAAATATTTGGATGTTATCCAGTTAATAAAATATCAATTCTAATAATCATAAGCCATCACTAATCAATTAAATTTGTTAATCAAGATTAATGTATAAATATAAGTGGTATGTTTAGGCTACAAGAAATTGAAATGTCTTAATTGATTTTAAGTGAAGGTAACAATTTGGTTTTACACATGATTTTTTTATGAATAGATATTTGGAGCCCCTTTTAGAAATATCAAACTTTTTTTTTGCATTTAACAAAGCTAATATCTTACTATAAAGTATTATTAGTATATTTAGAGGTAACTTTTGATAATATCTATCAAAACCGACAGTTGCAGATCATATGACTCAGCGTATAATGCGTGATGGTGGATCTAGTATTTTTTTTCTACCTAACAAATATTTAAATTCATTTGAAAATTCATTTATACAGTTAAGAACATAAATTTTCCTTCGACTATTGTACTTTGTTCTGTGTTTAGAAAATATTTTCAAACAGTTCTGGTGGTAAATCAAGAAATGTTCATAAGTTTGGAAAGATTTTAACCATGATGCCCTGAAACAAAGTTTTTATTTCCTAATTGATGTTTGCTATTATACTTTCGAATGATGGCTAAAATTTATTTATATATTTAGTTATAAAGAAATCTGGTTTACAAAAATTAAAATGTATTTTGTTAAAAGAAAACATTTTATCAAAGTTATAACTTTTATAAATTATATATTCATAAGGTGGTGGTATTTTAAATTGTTTAAGGGCAAAGTTCATTTTATAAATATGATTTAAGGTTAAAATAAGCCCAAGATCCATTAATAGCATTTAAAGAGACACCACATCAAATCACATCACCCTATTGTTAAATGTGCACTAAAAACACATTGTTTTCTCCTTCAAAGAAGACTGTCTATATTGGCATTTCAGGATGTATATTTTTAAGTTTAATTTTATTTGTAATTAATAGATTTCTTGATTTTCTAGTTTGTCTACAATGAAGATTATATTAAAGCATTAAACTTTTATTTGTACTTCAATTGTGTAGTTACAGTCCTAATTTTGGTACGCTACATTTTATTTGTTATTAAAAGTAGTGGTTTTATGCAGTATAGTCAATTTGAGAAAATAATCACACTGATTCTATCAGTAAAACATCATTATATCAAAATGTAAATGTTCAATTACAAACTAAAGTTTGAAACCACTGTATTGTATTTTAAAAATTCAGTTAGTAACTATTTGATCATCCCAAAAATTGAGCTGTAAATTATCATCACATCTTGAAAACTAAAAGAGTAGCTACTTTCTTTTAAAAATTAAGTTGGTGTCTACCGTTCTATCTCAACTTGCAAATTAAGATGGTAACTACTATCTTATTTTGAAAATTGAGTTTTTCTACTTTATCATCTTGAAAACTAAGCTTGTAATTACTATCTCATCTCAAAAACTAAGCTGGTAGTTACTAAAAAAACTAAGCTAGTAACTACTACCCTCTTGAAAACTAAGCTAGTAGCTATGGCACTATCTTATCTTTAAAATTAAGCTGGTAGCTACTATTGTATCTTTAAAATTGAACTAATGATAGCTATGTTGTTATGTTTTCACAATTTGGAGATAAAGTATCCAATATCGACTCTTATTTTCTATTAAAAATCTGTGCTGTGAGAGAAAAACAAGTTAAACAAATATTTGTTCCTACTCTTTGTTAGGTTACATAGCAAGTGTTAGTGTTTGACAACAAATATACAATCTGTTAAATAAGGCTTGCATTGATCTCATTAGATCTTGTATCATAACATACAGCACTAATAACTGTTGATATATCAGGATGTAGTAACAGACATTTGAGAAAATAAATAGACATAAAATATTTTCAAACAAATTGTTTTAAAATGCTGTTAGATTACAAATTATGGATAATGTGATAAATGTGATTATAAAAACTTATTAAAGATCAATGGCTTTATGAAAGCTTAAGTAATACTAAAGTCTAATAATTAATTTAAAGACAATTTAAAGTGTGATTTAATTAAGTGCTATAGCCAATCTGTTGTTGAAATGTGTTTGGTATAATATTCAGAGCTGATGATGGGGAAATGTTGTGTTATTATATTGTGCAATCTGGTGTGCTATCATACATAGATATATTGCATAAACCATTATATTAACGTCTTGTATCACAATCACTGTTTATAACATAATAAAAAAAAATGAAAATTATAATGGAACATGTGTTTGTTTTGGAGTTAAGATACTCTGCCATAGAAGGATTGATCATTCTCCAAGTTTTTCATACTGAGTGTTAATGTTTTCAGCTTAACATGCATCAATCACATACTCTAATAATATTTTTTTAAACATACAAAATACCCTATTGTAGATTAGGTATAATTTAGATGCTATGAATTTATGAAATAGTCTAACAATGGAGTTCCCGAATTAATTTTATTTTTAGTGGAGGATAAGCTTGATTAAAAGGATGATAAATATATAATTAACGTGTATTAAAACCTTTACAGCCAATATAAATATTTGTATGAATCATTAATTGGATCCCTAATCAAACATGTTGTAACAGGATTGGTGGTAATGTCTTTCTTTTGCTCTCTTCCCTATTGCCTGCTTGAGTTAATAACACACTTTTATTAGTTATCCTATTCCTTTCTCATCACCATGTTGAGAAAGCCTTAGTGGTAAACTAAAGTTATTTGAAAGACAAAATGACGGTAACAGTGGTGGTGTTACCTGAACTTCTACAGTCCAATTTTGATAGGAAGAAACATTTTTAACACACCCGTGAAAGTTTGTTTTTAGCACTGCAACTTACTACCTGTTCAGGTTATAGGCATATGCACGAATCACACTAAAAACCAAGGGATGAGAAAGGTTGAATTTATAGGAAGTGTATCCTCATTTGCATTAAGGGAGAGTGGAAAACCATTTAGGTAATACTTCTCTCAGTATACACCCAACCGAGATTTGAACCCTAATATTCCTATCATCAGCAGTCTAGTCTATTAAAAGTGTAGCCATGCGGCCATTGAAGCTGCCCCAACTAGCTAGAAAAGATACAACAACCAAACCCTTGAAATTAGTTCATCACTGAAAAAGGGGAAAGCTCAACTTCACCATTGATAAATTTATCAACTATGCGAGGAAATGAACTCTGGATATTTAGCCCAATTTAAAGACATGCTATCGACTGAGCTAAAGTTTTATACTATCAAGTTTTGATTTGTTTTAATTAGTACATTCAACACTAAACACTAAGGTTACTAACAAGTTAGTCCACGGGATAAGGAGGAGGGAAGTTTAGAGAAAGTAGGGAGTTGAAAAAACTATCCTAAGATAAATAAACAATATTCATAACTTGACCTCCTCGACAACTTTGACAATGTCACTACCAATTGATAATATATTAAACTTGTTACATGTGTGGTCAAAAACTAGCTAGCAAAATAGAAATGTAATGGAATTTATAAGATATCTTTGTAAATTATTTTGGTTCTTTATCCAAGTATAATCTGAAAAAACACCAAGAATAATTTAGGTTTGAGTATGAAAGATTAGACTTTTACCATATTTGAGTATTATATAGCTTCACTTAATTGCATACAAGCCAACAAAAAATATGAATCATAAATCTAATCATAGTAAAATAGCAACCGAACTATCAAATTAAATTTTCTTAACAATCTGGCGATTCCTACTTTGCATTTGCCATGTTGGTTCCGCTTCATTATATTATATAACCGCCTTGGTTTAATATTGAGGTTTAATTCTTACTCATTTATCAAAAATATCCCGCACCAATGGGCATACCTTATCCTGTCTTCATGAAATTTTGAATATATTTCATGAAAATTCTAATTTCCTCATCCCCATTAAGTGGCATTAAATTAGTAGATTGGTGACCTGGTGGTCTAGGGTAAGGTGTCAGACTTCTGTGCTGGCGGCTGGGGTTCAATCCTCGGTCCCGGCACAGATTTATCTGATTTCCAAACCCTTCCTTCACCTCTGACAAGATATCTTGTGAATGTGGGGAATGCCAGGCCTCCACCGTGGTTCGGATTCCACGTTAAACTGTAGGTCCTTCATTTCATCTCACAATCACCCTACCATTACACATTAGCGTAAGTGCGTATAACCTGAACGGGTAGTAAGACGCGGTGCTAATAATAATAATAATAATAATAATAATAATAATAATAATAATAAATTAGTAGACTTGACAAGTTGTAGGTCCTGATGAATGAAATACAGCATCATCATTAACTGTTTCCTATCTGTGGCCAGATCAGTTTTAATAAGATGGTCAGTGACCTTGTGGTCTAGGGGTAAGGTGTCAGAGTTCTGTATTGGAGGTCCAGGGTTCAATCCTCAGTCCCGGTACAGATTTATCTGATTGCCAAACCCTTCCTTCACCTCTGACAAGATGTGTATTAATAATAACTTGTGAATGTATGGAATGCCAGGCCTCCATCATGGTTCGGATCCGAGGTTAAACTGTAGGTCATCCATTTATTCTCACAATCACCCTACCATTACACATTAGCATAAGTGCGTATAACCCAAACGGGTAGTAAGGCGCACTGCTAATATATTTTTTTTTAATAAGCTGCCTCCATCTTCCTCTGTCCTTCCACCTTTCTTCGTCTTCAATTTGTTTCCATTCTTCTCACACTCACACACTTGCTGTTATCCACCCCACCTCTTTATTGATCTTCCTTGTGGTCTTTTTCTAACATACTTCACCCTCATCATACATCTTGAAATTCTTTCCTTTTCCATCTACATTACAAGACCGAATCATCTCACTCTTGCGTCCTTTATTATCTCATGTACTCCTTGTACCCCAACTCTTGCTCGGACCACTTCATCCCTAATCTTGTTTCTCCTTGTAACAGCTGGCCTTGCTCCTCAAAAACTTTATATACCATGGCCTCCCCTTTTGTTATCTTACATCCAATGTGCATGTTCCTGCTGCATATGTAGCTATGGGTACAAAGTACATCCTATATAGAACTTCCTTATACTGCAAGGGCACTTCTCTTTTCCATAGGAGGCATCTTACACACATACAAAAAATCTCCTCCAGCTGCCATCTACTAGATTTTATCTATTCTCACCCTTTGCCTCAATCTAAGATATTTTACACAATGTATAATTCTCAGCTTCACTCCTTCCAGGTTTATATACCTTTTAGGCCTTAACCTCTTCTTTGTCATTACCCTCACTACCCTCTAAGCCATGTTAAATTTCATTCCACACTCTTTACCTTCTTCTTTGCATTCCTGTAACTGTTCCTGCAATTCTTCTTTCCCTCATGCCATCAATCCATCCACAAAAATCATTGGTTTCAATATTTCCTCTTCGAGTTTCCTTGACACCCTATTCATGACCATTACAAAGAGAAGTGGTGAGAGGTCACTCACTTCCTTACCTCATTTTTTTATTTGGAACTACTCTGACCTCCCCCCAACTCTTTCCCCTTTCTTTGTCTTAAACACAGCTTAGCATACTCTTAACACAACTCTCTTTCCACTTTAGCCTCCTTCATCGATTTTCAAATTTTATTTTATTCGCACTATCATATGCCTTCTCCCCAGCCATAAATATCACAACCAAGCCCTTTCAAAATTTATTTTCATCAGCTGTCATATAGAAAGGATTCCATTGTCAACCTGTGTTCCATAAATTTGTGTTATTCCGCTCCCCTTCTTTCTTTAATTTTTACTTTCTTATTTTATTTTCCACTATCTTCTCATATATTTTTGTACAGTGGCACATCAACGTTATTATGATATAGTTTAAACACCTCTATCTATCTCCTTTCTTAAAAATTGTACTATAATTTCCTCAGTCCAGTTTTATAGTACCCTATTTTCCTTCCATATAATTCTCAGACTCAGCAAAGATCATTAGTATAAATACAAAATAAAGCATCAAACAGTAGAATGAAACATAACTATTTTCAATACATTGATATAGAAGTCAACATTAATTAGGATACTGTAATCACTCTGCCCTGAATTGTGGTGTTTGTTTGAATTAACAGCATAAGTGTTGAAAGCGGCAGTAAACAATAGGACGAAAGCACTGACAACTCAAAACAGTGTGCCAGCATTTTTAGTAAAAATGGTTCTGTTTTAGAGCTATCTATCTGGGTTAGCAGAATAATATCTATACTAAGAGGCACTTGCCCGTTTTTGGGGTTGCACGGGATATAACACTGGGTCATCAGGTACTTGTACTGAAGAGCAACAGTTGTGCACAGGGTAATGGGGTTCGTATCTGTGTAGGATCGCCGAGTGTGTCAGTAAGGCCATCGGTTAAGCATTTCTTACCTAACCAGTTCTGTCGCGAGCTCCTAAGTAAAGTCTTTATATATTTTTGTAAATTCTTTGAATCACATTTTGTAATAATTAGTAGTAGTGCTATAATAAACCCTAAAAACCAAAACTTTCTATAAATTACGAACCCACACATGTATTTTGCCGCCTTCTTTCCCTATCCTTCCCTGCAAGCCATCCTGACATGTTAGGCCCACAGGGAAGGGGGTAGCGACAATACTATTATTAAGAAATGTATCAATGCAGTTCTAAATCTTGATTTAAAAAGTTGTATGTCATTTTCTAATTGTCAATCTAAGCTAAGATAAAACTTTATATTTTGTGATAAAATGAGATATTATACGGGAGTTTATGTAGCCTATGTGAAGTGCATAGTTGTTTTCATCCTCCTGTAATATTGATAGTTACAGAAATCATCATTCGGCAGGCTAGTAGACATTGAAGCCACAAATAATTTGTATATTGGTAATTATAAATTATTTTATGTAAACTCTTGTACTAATATTGTCATGTGGGTTTGTGGCAGTTTGCAGGTAATGAAGGCAATGTTATCACAAGTTCGACTTGTGTTAGATCCAATTTTAATTGGATAAATTACTCTTTTCATTCAGTTTTATCTTGGCCATAAGAACAGTGATTACATGATTGGACTTTTGACACAGATAGCTGAGGCCACTCCAGTACAACTAACATGAGAAAATATAAATGTTATGCATATTAAAAACAAGTATTAAATAAAGAGATCACTATTCATAAATATAGATCGTATAGCCATTTGATTAATTTGATTGTAGCCTATATATTTAGTAATAATTTATTTAAACTTATTTTATATAGCTAAGAAACAAGAAATGACTTACTAGTAAACCAGCAGAAGAGCAGTACCAATTTTTTTTTTTTTTTCTTAGCACCTGGTCTTACTACCTATTCAGGTTACACACTTACATCCATTATTGTTTCCAGCTAGTGGCCTGGGTCAATATTTTATTCAAGGCATATATTTTCCACTATCAGCTTGCTAGGCCTGTCATAACTTCATATGGGGTCAGGTGGGGTTAATGTGATACAGGTGAAAAAGTAGGGCTATTGTGATACATTGATAAAAAGTACAATAAACTGGTGATGAAATAACAAAGTAAATATTTTTAGACACAACAATTATTACTCTTTCTTAAACATCTTGTGATAAAGCCGTTACTATTAACTATTTATGAATTTAAAAAAATTATTTTCAAAATCTTACATTTTTTCACTAAAATAATTTATTTTATCCTTTTAGAACACTCTGTGCAACTTAGCAACCATTTAAGTTCTTGAAAATCTGAAAATATATTAATATACAAAAGAAATGGTCTATTTATGGTCATAATTTTTAATCAAAATATATATTATGAAATAAAATAGATAAAGCCAAAGCTGTGGGACTTTTATGATACATAATTTGAGGCTAATATGAAACAACAAAGGGGCTATTCTGGTACTACTTATATATATATTTTTTTGTTCATAGCCAAATTTATACAACTTTTCAGTTCATCCGGAACCAAAGGTCTACATTTATTTAAATCATCCAAGTAGTTTGAAAGTTGGGGATTTTGTATTAGCAGCATTTTAAGGTTGTAAACGAAACAGTATTTTTTACTGGTATGTTTTTTTGTTATCATCGCGTCTTACTACCTGTTCAGGCTATATGCTTATGTACTAATTATGATAATGGTTTTAGGGATTAGGGAGGTTATATTCAAAACAAGTGTAGGCTACCCACATTTGCGTGGAAGGAAAGTGGAAAACCATTTAGGAAAAAAAAAACCTCAATACACTCGACTGAGATTCGAGCCACGATCCCCTCCCCTGTCATTGGAAGTTTAGTCTACTGCAAGAGTAGCTTGTTAGACCATATGGCCACCAAAGCAGGTCACAGTTGTCACTGTAATTAATGTACTAGACAATGATCACATTCAAGTGATGGGGTAGAAGAGTTAATCAGACAAGACAACTTTTAAAAAAATGACATCCCTGTCATAAAAGATCATGTCACTATAGGAAAATTGCCTGCTCCAAATATTAGTGTGTCAGCTGATCAATTAAAATATAAGTTTGATAAAATTGTTGATGTGTTTGAAGCCTAAAACTTTATTTTAAATTGTAATAATATAACTTTTTAATGTGCAAACCACTTTCTTTACAAGTTTTAGTCATTGTTTAGTAATCTAACAATCTATATCAAACCAAATTTTTACTATTGATACTTTAGTGTCTAAAGTAAATTTCAGGATCCTTATAAGATTTTTATACCTTTATTAAACAAATGAAAGCTTGGGGAAAATAACTTGTTGAAGTGGAGGTTTTCAGCTGCTTCCACATTTTTAGACATATCTCAGGAGCCAAACATTTGATTTAAACCAAACTTTTAATGATGATACACTAAGGACTGAACTGTATCACACAAGCTTCAATGTTTTTTACTCTCATATATAACATTTAAAGAAGGGGTGTATCACTTTAGCCTCAGGCATGTATCACATTAACCCCATAGGCTGAAGCTATTGTGATATAGGGTTTTTAATTTTTTACCCAAATAACTTTTTCTAAATCATAAAAATAGTTATTTGATTCAATTAAGATAGCAAAGCTGCATATTTTTGTATTTTTACTTTTCTTTCATCATAAATAGAATAAAAGTTACAAAGAAAGTTTGATTCTTTTAATCATTTTAGCCCCCCCACCTGACCCTGCCTTATAATCTAAATTAAGACTAGGACCGACACAACATCCAGTCCCTGGTTGTTAATTCACCCCTGAGAAAGGGTGAACCCACATTTCAACAATAATACTTTATCAGCCATGCCGGGAATCGAATTCAGGACCCTTAGCTCAATGGAAGACACGATACCGACTGAGCTAAGGTATCAGAGAGGGTTATACACTACCAAAGCATTAAACCTCTAATATATATAATTGACTAATTATTAATAAGCTAAAATTAAAAAAAAAAAAAGTTTAAATTTAATTTTTTAACTATTTTACACTGTTATGAGTTGAAAGTATTTGATAAAGCTCAGACAAAATGTTGAATTGTTTGGTTATCATGTGAGGAATAATTCAACCAAAAACTCTTGAGCCTAACTATAGATTCTGATAGAAAAATTGTATAAAAATTCTAAGTGATTTAAATCAAAGCTGTTGAAATAATAGTGGGTGTAGTATTTATTTGTATAATAAAATTTCACAATATTCACTTTCGACAATGATGGTCCTAATAGACAAGTTCCTTTATATATTTTTTCTGTCTCACATGTATTATTTTTGAAAATAAAATAGTTAAAAAAAGTTCAAGTTGATTTTTTTAATCAGAGGTTCCTCTTCATCAAAGTCAATAAACTCCTTAACACCCTGTGCCTTCACTCGAAGCTTTATAACGGGTACATCAGTCTCTGTGGTTGGCCAATGAGCCACCAACCACACTGTACTCCCATTCCCGATAGCACCACGCTCATGAGCTGCAGCTAACTGGTTCACCACACGACGCTCCACCTCATACTTGATTGAGCGCGCACCATAATGCACATCATAGCCATCGGTTAGAATAGACTCGACCGAGTGATCCCACTTCAGTTCAATGTTGTGTGTTTCTTTAGCCTGGAAATTATGAATAGAATCGTTTTACTAAAAAACCACTTTGTCATACAACAAGCACAATAATAATAGCTCTAATTTATCGGGTGTGTGCTTAGTTGGAAAAGGGGAGGGGTTAAGTATTAAAAAATCCAAGTTTTGAGCCTATTTTTAATAGATGTTTGAACTTGTTTCAAACATTTTCCCAAACTCAAATCTTTATGATTTTTAAATCTTTGAGTTTAATTCAATTTCATACTTTTTTTTTTAACCAACAGTCCCTAAACATTTTGTTTTATTTAATTACAAGTAAATCATAGCTTGTATACCTATTTTAAATATAGTAAAAAATATTGCATTTGTATGATGATTTATTCAGAAAAAAAATATCATTCTTAAAAATGTGTTTCTGGTTTATGCATGAACCTGTTACCGAAATTCAACTTATCTCTTAAGTAAAACCTCTTTTTGTTTTTTGAAGTAATTTGTTTTATTTGAAAGAAGGAACAGGATAGAAACATATGAAAGGGAGAAGACACAATATGGTTTTTACAATGAAACAAAGAACACAGTTCACACTTTACATTGCTGCCACTGAAATTTAACCTGAAATATATGTAGAACAAATATACAAAAATTGTTGTAAATTATTTAAACCTGAATAAAACTCCTATGTTTCAATTGAAATATGACTCTCGGTGAAAAATGCCTACTCCCATATCTCTCATATTTAGTGTTTCTACCACCAATGAGGTGGTTTTATGGCATAATCATTTCAAGAAGCTATTTGGATATATTTTTTTATGATAGTTGTGGCTTTGGGCGTCCTTCTGTTCTGTGATTTAAATCATTGTGTTATTACTTATTATAGAAATATACTTATAAACTTTCGTTTGTTAGCTTTTACTGATACACCCACCAAAACAAAAGCACCTGCTACAATAAATACCACAAAACTCTAAAGCCCGGTACACATGACGTTGCGTACAAGAAATTGTACAATATCTTGGTCACATGGTTTGTATGAAAATTTTAACCAGTGACTGTTCACACGGCATTTGTGATTGCATACATATTTGGAAAAAAGAAGAAAAAATGTGTTTTTGCCCTTTTTATGGAAAAATAATGATTGAATGATTTGGAAAATATTGGTATTTAATGTAAATAATTTCTTAATTATTCCTAAAGAGAGTGTGTGTGTGTGTGTGTGTGTGTGTGTGTGTGTGTGTTGTGTGCGTGCGTGTGTGCGTGCGTGTGTATATATTTAGTTTTTTAAACAGTTTAAAACCTTTATATTTGGGGATTAAGCTTCTTCAATTATAATTATTTTTATTTGTTGGTTTTCAAGCATTTAGCTGTTTTTCTTATAATAACTCTTTTTTTTAAAAAAAGTAACTATCTAGCAGATGAAGTTGTCATGTTTACAACTCAAAAGTTGTACAAGAAAAATGTCTGATATAGGACGCATTCTATTTTCTGAAATTGTATACAATAAGTTGTGCAAAGCAGATCTTGTACAAGTTTTAGTGTTCACACGACACCATCTTCAGGCTGCACCTTTATGTACAACTTTTTGCACAAAAAGTTGTGTCGTGTGCAACGGGCTTAGAGACTGGGATAAATACCACCATTAGATGTACTAGTGCACGTCTTACATGCATGTTACAGTCATTGCCATGTTTGGGATTTTTTTTTTAAACCCATTGATGCTTGAATTACATTTAAGTCCCCCAAGAGAATATTTTTGCAAACATTAAATAAAATAATTACATGTCTTCAATCAAAGACAAGCAGTGCTTACCTTGCTTGCCCTGACGCGACGCCACTGGTGTGACGATGGTCATTGGAATGTTGTCACAGTCAACTACTAATCAAATTGGTTGTAAGGGAGATGGGTAGGAGGTATAGATAATGAAGGTGTAGAAAATAATCTAATGCCAGGCCTTAGTTTATTATATACACTTCATTTACTTTGAGAGGTTTACTTTATAACATTATTGTTTCCAGCCTGTGGCAATTTTTTATTCAAGCCTTATATTTTCCACTACCGGCTTGGTAGGCCTGTAGTATCTTCATATACTTTATAGCTTATCTTAAGACTAGGACAGGCACAACACCCATTTACCGGCCGTTAATTTATTAATTTGTGAAAGGGTAAACCCACATTACACCAATGATTAATTTTTTGGCCACGCCGGGAATCAAACCCAGGACTTTTAGTTCAGTAGGCAGACACATTACCGACTGAGCTGAGGTATCGGAATTTTAATACATTAATCAATTAATCTATATATAAAGCTGGCATATGTCGGGTAGCCTATAGCTCTCAATTAAACATTATTGTGTTGAGAAATAGGCAGTAGTAGGTGAAGCAAGATAAGGGAGGTTTGCAAGGATGCAGCCATCGATAGAGATATTTGGAGAGGTTTTCTTCACAAACAAATTAAACCATTAACCAAACTTTTTATTAATGTAAATCAGACATAGTCAGACAAATATCAATATAGTCTTCATACAAGGATTAGATATCTCATTAGTATTTTTATTATTTATTAATGTGGTCTACATCAAAAAGTGATTTTCTTAAACAGAATTAAAGCTTAGCTTGCTATCTTAACAAGCTAAAATAAAAAGTTATGTTGTATAGTGGCTCAAACGGAAAATATCTCAACCTGATCCATATCTAAATTGAGCAACCAACACATTATAGACCTTCATATTGTAAAAATTAGATAATTTATTCATGCGAAAAAGATAATAAGAAAAGTTAATTTATGCAAAGTGAGTCACTACACTTCCTATCGTTTTCTTTTGAAATGTTATTTATCTCGTGATTATGTCATGGATGTGTGATTATTTCTTTATTAAATCAAAATGAATTATTGCTTAATGTAAGACGCAGTGCCATATGACTAATGGCTTGGAAATGTATAATAAGACTGTACAGTAATGTAAAATAAATGAGAATGAAAGAAGCCAAACTGAAAGGATAGTTAGGTTAGGCCTAGATAGGAACAAACACACACTTTTCTTTAATTTCTTCTTACACTTTTATATTTCCCCCTTCTTAAAACTTCCACATTGTTTTAGATTTTTGGAAAAATTCCTTTTTCATATAAAAAGAGACACATATAAATCACACAAAACACAATAATGATATTATATGGAACAACATGCTTCTTCAAGAATTATAACTGAAAACTTGCAGTGTTTCCAAATTGATGAAATAGAATGGATACTTGAATATATAGATGGCTTGCTGATAAGTTGCTGATTAAAAATAACTTTTAAGACTAACAAAGACTATATTTGAAATAATATTTATTTTTTTATCTCAGACTTAAACCAGGGATAGTCTCTATTTGGTAATCAGTGTTTCTACACAATTTATTATACAGTTATTAAAACAAGAGTACTTTTAACAAGTTATTGGTGTGCCTAAGAACCATTTATTGATTAATATTTTAGAAATGAATATGCTTATTTAATCAAAACACCACACATGCCAAATGTGTTGTCCAAAACTTATATTCAAAACTAAACAAAACACCACAATAGATACAAGTGGTTTTATTTAGATCTCAGATGTGATAAAATACAGACTATTGCATAAGAGTGAGTAAAGGGTGGGAGATTCAATGATATTACAAATGTTTTAAAATATAGGCCTATTATATGGAAATGATAATGCTCTTTAGATAAAGTTTTTATGTTTTCTAGGATTATTGCTATGTGTAAGGGTATGTACCAGAGGCTTTATGGTAATACAATCTGTTCCCTACATTAATGAAAAATAAAAACGTAGATAGGCCTAGCATTGTTTAGACAGAGTTCATCAAATGATTTATAATCCCCTTTCTTATACTTGATTTAATAAAAAATACATTTCATTTCAAAAGAAGAGATACAAAAGGTAATTATATTATGAAATCTCACCTTTTTTGCCCAAAAATCCAACTCCTTAGACACTAGTTTCAGCAATTCAGAGCGTGAAAAGGGTAAAAAATATACAATTTCGTTAATCCTTCCCAAGAATTCATCTCTGCGGAAATGCCGTTTTAAAATAGGTTGAACAACCTTGTCCTTGAACTGTCGTGAAATAGCAATTTTTTCTGAAAGTTCAACATCATCTGAAAGCATAAGAAACTTGTAATATTTTTAATAGTTAAGAGATCAATTTATTAAAATATAACATTGAGCAGAATTTATAATATAAAATAAAAATGAACAAACTATTATTATCAATGAATGAATAGAAGGGCAGGGCCTACACACTTACTAGAAAAATGTAGGCCTCTAAGTTCACAATTAATACACAAACAAGTATATCACCATAATTTCCGGGACACATCAAACCCCTTTCTCAGCAGAAAAGAGTAAAACATTGCATGTAATTTGACCAGAGGTTGATCAATGTCGCTCGAATTCATCAGTGGTTTAAGTGGGTAGGCCTGCTTGGAAGATAAGGATGGAGAAAGAGATGGTTTTCTCAGGTTGAGACCAGGTGGGATTTTGCTATACATTGGTGAACACGAGCCCACCAGAAAAGTTGTGAAAGCATTGCAACTGTTAGGGAGGGCTCATATAACTGTGGTACTAGAACATGAGTCAAAATCTAAATTACGTTTGTTCATGAAGTGTTACTGGTTTATCAGAGCTATTGTGGTTTGTATCAAAACAATGATCATTCATTCACTGCATGAATGTTACTGTGGGGAAAGTTGGTGAATCTTATAGGTACGGCATCTCAGTTTGTTGCATGGGTAGGCAGGCATCTTTGGTCTGATGTGGTTTATTGTTAATGGTGGCTGGATCGGGCAATTTAGGGTGAACCAGAATGTTGTGTAGATTAGAGGGGGGACAGGGCGGGTTGAGTTTGAATGTGATCCTTGGAGCAATGTTGAAAATATTTTGTATTAGAGGTGATCAAGTTAAAATATTGTATACGATTAGTGTGAGGGGTAAGAGGTGAAGGAAGGACAAAATATGGGAAGGAAATTATCAAAACACCAATCTACTCACGTGTCTATAGTGCCTCAGTGTTGTTTTTTCATTCAAGCACTAAGCTATTAGCACCCACCATAACATAGATAGGATTATTATATTTGGAAGAAGGTACAGGAAAGGTCAACTCATAAAAACTGAAAACAAAAGAAGTTTGCATCTATGTCTGAAATAATAAATTTAAAAAAATAATTAAAGAATGTAAATTTTGTGTAAAGTGTTTTTTTAATAAAATAATAACCATACATTAATATAATTTATTAATGGGTTATTTTACCTAGTTGTGAGTTGTTCCTCATACCTAATTTTCCTTCGAGACGTTGAGCGGTGATTTCTTCAGCCTCCTTTCGCAACTGCAGAGCATGTTCTGCAATCTCATCACTAGCCAAATTAGATGTCATCACAAAGATGGCGTCTTTACATTGTATTGTCTTTCCTTTGCCATCAGTAAGCCGACCCTAGCACAGAGACAGGGTATTCTTTTAAAATAACTTACTTTTAAATAAAGATGTGGGATTCTATTATCTGTGATTGCAAAATTATTTTAAAATAAAAATGAGCAAGTTCATTTTCTGAAAGATTTATGGCCAATTTTACAATGTCAGGTTATTCTATTCGTTAGAGCTTAACAAAAGGTTAAGTGATAACAACCACTACTTTAATTTTATGATGTTTTGTTAGTGCTAATGTCCACGTTAAAGTGCTTGAAAAGTTAACACAAAGGTCTACCTTCCAGCTAGCAAACATAACGTCCACATTTACAACGCTAAACACACCACCATATTGTTTTCAAGGTGATTGTTATTATTAATGTAAGGTTACACTTATTTATATTTTGAAATGGGTGATTTATCATGATTATGACGACTTTGAAGATGAGTTAAACGTTCTAAGGAACCCAAGACTTCGAAGATCTGTAATATTAGCAACGATAGCTAATTTTACATCAATACTACCTGCCCCGAATAAAACCAGAAGAGTGCCGTAGTGTACCGTTTACCACCTCTAACTCTAATCGCTAGAGGCCACAAAAAGCGGGAAGAGGGTGTGCAGTATCAATAAAGAATTTAATGTAACAACAATAGGAGCATTTGAAAGTTAAAACAAAATAGAATTATTTATTCAAAGTAAGACAACAGAGGGTATATAAGTAATACAGATTTTTTTTAATGTTTTTATTTTGGACGAAAATAAAGTGTTATAAATTCTTGAGGTGATTTAACACCAATTAGAATTGTTTATTTTCAATCATTTGTTTGTATTTAAGTATTAACATTTCCTCTTCTTTGCTAAAATTTAAACTTTGTTTACATTTGTGATTTTCAACAGACATTTTAGCAGAAAAATAAAGATGATAAAAGATAACCTTACACAGATGTGATAAAGTGGACTTCATTTGGTGATTTGTTTTCATAACAGTTCCTTTGGCGTTTTAATGATTTTCTTACACTCTATATGGTCAAATTAAGCCAATCAAAAGGTTTGAAACAAATCTAGCACTCCAAGAAAGATTACAATAATAACTAATGGAAGGCACCTGTTCTTAATTTGACAAGCACATAAGAATAGTTTTGTAAAACACAACAAGTTAACCAACGGCTAGACTCTACGAACAGTTAAGGTACGAGAACTTTGACGAGACATTGTTAAGATTGGCCCTCAGTTAATATTTTGTAGTTATGTGGGGTTATTTTTTTTGTACATACCAAATGAAATGAGCTATAAAAGTTTCACTTGTTAGCCTTTGTTATGTTTAATATACACTGTTTTAATAATATTTCATTGTTTGGGCAAACAATCTCTTGTATGGGCAAACAATCTCTTGTTTGTAAATATATCTCAACCCTCACATGGATGGAACTTAGAATGACTCTAAAGTTAAGCTGCATTTTTCCTATGTTAACATTAATTTTATTTTTAACATTTTAAACTTTACTGTTTTTAGTTTAAAAATCACATAATCTTTCTCAACACAAATGTATGTTTACTATGAATTCTAGCTATACAAATTACTCAACCTCGTCAAAAAGTTGAAGGAGAACTGTGAGCACATCTGGGTGAGCTTTATCCACCTCGTCAAACAAAACTACAGCATTGGAGCACTTTTTCAACTCTTTGGTCAGATGGCCACCATTATCATAGCCGACATAGCCAGGGGGTGCGCCGATCAGTTTGGCAACCTGAAAAATAAAACCAATGATATTTTGGAAATCTTTCTTAGATATAAGGAAAAACCTAATCTTATGGCTGTGTGAATTTCAGGCTTTAGCTCTAAAATATTTGAAAGATTTATGATTCACAAGAATTGAGTCTAAATCTGAAGTCCTCAACTTGAAATCATAATTTTATGCAATTGGTAGGATAAATTTATAGAAACCTACGTAATTAGCAAAACACATTTTATTTTCCTTTAGCTAAATAACTAAAGGATACAATCACTAAATAAGTGCAAAATCTTATATATGACCTATACCTAAATCACTCAAAATACATATTATTTGTCTTTTATAGCTTAATAGTATGTCAAAATAAGAGGCATATTGCATTAGATTTTCTGTTCTGTCTCTAGTAAAATATTAAATTATAATGCTAATTTGTAAATTTGATTATTTTAATATTCTAATTTTTTTTACTTTTAAGATGTTTGTGTTAATATAACTATTATTAATATGTAAGTAATCAATTATTAATACTCTTCCTCTAGCTTTATTGGTCAGCATTATAATAAAGGAAAGTGACATTATTATTGTTAATATTTAAAAGTACAAGTTTCATATTGTCAATCTGCTCTTGAAGATGTGGACATTCTTGTAGACTCTCGTGTCTTTCAAAATACTAAAACATTTTATTTAAGTAGCTCACTAGCCGATTGATAAAAAAGTGTTAAAAATTTTGCCTGTTACTACTTAAGTGTATATTACACTGTGCAGGTGTGACTGAGTCACTAAGCAAAATAAAGCCATTTCCAGGATAATTTTCAAACCATTTCACCCCACTAGCTATTTATTTATATTTTAAGAATGTTTTCATTGTTTCCATCAATTAATTACCTGCTCAACTAAAACATAATTACTGCTCTTTATTAAATTATTGAGTGACTGAAGCCTGGTTTATTTTTAAATACATACAATATCATTTTCTTAAATAATATTTATATCAACAAAATTTGGGAAAGTAGGTGAGTTACGATTTTTTTAAAGTTACACTTTGTTAATGCAAAAAGAAACATTTTGCCAACCCGTTTTGTTGATAAATATTTTACCTCATGCTTTTCCTGGTACTCAGACATGTCCAAACGAATGAACCCACTGGGTTTCCCCTTGTGAATATATGCCGCTAACTGTTTGGCAAGCTCGGTTTTTCCTATGCCAGAAGATCCCAAAAAGAGGAAGACTAAAGGATGTTCATCATCTGACCAGCCATTTTCTTTACGGCGAATAGCTGAAAGAAATATTCACGTTTACATTTTACTTTTTATACAGTTTCCATCCAAATCCATTATTTGAGATTTATCAACAAATGATAGCTTATTGTCTATTATACCTAACAATGAGGATGGGGCCCTCGAATCCCCTGAATCCTTAAGGCTATTGAAATGCTAGGATTTAAGAAAATATAGAATTAGGGACTTGAATCCTTAAAGAATAAATTCTTTTCAAACGAAATTCTAATTTAAAGCTCTAATACTGATTATTGGTGGTTCATCTCCAACATAATTACAAGACAAAATCAACAACCAGATCCCAGACCAGTAGTTTAACAGTTAACTGAAATCATGAATGTTATAATGAATGGCTCATAAGAAAGAATGCCAACTTTAAATGACTAATTCTATTATCTACTATTCTATACCATTTCTATTTGCCTGAGGCTAATTTTTTTTTCCATATTCGGATTTGAATTTGAGATTCAGAAGTAAAATTAATATTTAGATTTGAGATTCAGAAGTAAAATTAATATTTAGATTTGAGATTCAGAAGTAAATTATATTTAGATTTGAGATTCAGATTCATAAAATAATGGGTTTGAGATTCTGATTTATAAAATGGTGGCTATGACCCAACTATTCTTGACACAATCATTTTAAAAAAGTCTGATTTCTTAACTCAATTGGTAGTGCTTTGGTCTAATGAGCTAAGGGTTTCTCGCTCAAATTTGATTTCTGGCATAAGCAGAAAAAATATTAATGGTGAAATTAGGGCTTAGCCTTTCATAGTGATTAATTAATGGTCACAGGACTAAATGTAGCATATGTTCAAGAGTTGTGTTAGATTTTAAATCATGTGCTGATAAAATTAATCAGTTGAGAAGGTTTACATTAAATACAATTAAATTAATGGAATAAATTAAAGTCTTAGGCTAGACGTAAAAGGATGATATGGACAAATTAGAGAAAATATGGTAGTTATTTTCATGAAGAGGAGACGAGAAGAAATAAACCAAATGCATTTGGCCAAGTCTCAGACCCTGTCCTTTCAGGTCAGATTAATGCATTCTAGCACCAAGCTAAATCTGCAAGAAGAAATATATTAAGCCCTTTTAATTAACAGTAAAGAGTGTGGCATGAATCTGGGATCTGAGGAGCTTGGGCTCTTTTACCTAAAGGTAAAAGATGTTTTCATGGATCTGGAGGTGTCTGATGAGCTTTTACTTAAAGGTACAGGGTGTTTCCATAAATCTGAGGATTTATGCCTCTTTTACTTAAAGGTAATAAGTGTTTATATGAATATGAGGACCTTTGGCTCTTCTACATAATGGTAACGGGTGTTTCCATGGATGAGAATCTTTGGCCCACTTACTTATCGGTAAAGGGTGTTTCCATAGATTTGAGGATCTTGGGCTTTTTTTACTTAAAGGTATAGGGTGTTTTCATAGATATAAGGGTCTCTGGCTTTTATTTAAATGTAAAGGGTGTGTTCATGTATTTGGGGATTTCTGGCTATTTTACTTATGAATCAGAAAGCCGAAGCTATCATCTATGCATTTTAGTGAGGCTAGCACCTCTTAGATATCATATTCTGAAAATTGAAAAATGACACCTGGACACGGGAATCGAACCCAGGATCTTCGGCTAAGTACGCCACTGCTCTTACCACTGAGCTATCCAGGATTCATAAAAGATGTTTCCATAGATTTTAGGAATTCTAACTCTTTTATTATATACTTTAATTCTCATCCAGGATTTAAGTTATCACCAGGAAACCCTATTCATGATAATTCTGGGCGTCAAATTTATTCATAAGTATTAATTAAGAACTGTACCACTAAACATGACCCACCTGAAGCGACAGTGGCGATTGCACCTTCTTGCCCGACAATATGTTGTTTCAGCCTTTGTTCCAGGGGAAACCTCCTTCGCTCCTCAGCTTTCCTCTGACGCAGCATTTCACCATACTAATTATCAAAATAAACTTAAAGGTGAGAGTGTGTAAAGCTTCAAATCTTTGAATTCACTTTTGAATATTCACCAGATTTATTTCATTCAAAAGTAAAATCCTTAATCCGATAACTACAAAGCTTTGTAATATATGTATATATATATATATATAAACATTATTTTGGATGTATATAACAGCACAAATGACAAAACTGAAATATAACTTTGTCTTTCTATTTTAATTATATATATATATAATATAAAATAGAAAGACAAAGCAATGCTGCTTTTGTAATGAATTTAACTGGCCCATTGGGTTGTGACTCTAAAACACTTCTAGAACTGTGGTCAGGGTGCTCTAAATCTAAAATTGATTATTTTAGAGTTTTTGGATCCTGGTGCTATGTAAATTCTTTGAAACAAATCAAACTAAAGTGAGATAAGAAGAAGAGCATTCCAAATCGGTTTGTTGGCTATGCTGATAATTACATTGGCTAACATGTGTGTGATTCTAAGAATAACAAGATAATATCTTGAGATGTTATATTCCAAGATTAAAAACTGATTCCTAAAACGGAGTTTAACCTTAATTCCGATGAAGCACCTCCATAACTTATAATGGAATGTAAGTTGCATTGGACCTGATGCTAGCCGAGAAGGAATAAGATAATGCTAATCCGACAGGGGACAATTCATCTGCAGGAACAAGCCAAAGTTTGGATCAAGAGGACGATACTGTCACACCTGATGAAATATCGTCAGTAATTCAATCAAACACTCATCAAGATGATGATTCCTCCACATCAGATGATATGTCTTCAGGGGTTCATTGAAGCAAGGAAAACTTAAAATCAGAAGAAAGACGTTGGCGGATGGCTGCAATGCAGAGTGAGATGGATTCTCTAAATAAGAATAACACCCAGACTCAGGTATATTTACCTAAGAACAAGAAGATAACCTCTAACCATTGGTTTATTAAAGTCTGAATCTGCAACTCCACAATGACAACCGAAAGATGCTTGGAATGAATGAACATAATGTTTAAATTGTGATCTGTTTTGTGGGGGAGTGTTGTGACAAACATATATCTGTAAATGTTTTAGTTGTTGTTTAAATCTAGGTTGGTACGTTTATGTGCTGCCATCGATTGTTTGTGTCAACAAATACTTGTTATATATTTTTTATTACAGTGTTATTATATTTGAATATGTCTTAATTATTCACTTCCATAAGTGTAAGCAGTGATTTAAAATGTGAATAAAACCATAAGTAAAATGTGCTAGTTAGTGACATTACTTTCTTAGTGTGCCTAACAGTTTTGTATTCTACTCAATGTGAACTGATGATAAAAGATATGTACATTGAATATATGCCTACTACACTTATTATTCATTAGCCTAAGTCTGTTACAGTGACATAAAATTTCCATTAAAAAATTAAATAGAGCCTTCCAATTGAACACATTTAAGTAGGCCCCAACCGATAATGTCAAACCTACATCAATAATATGTAATATATAATATGCTTGTGAAAAGCTTCAAAATTTTGAATTTGAAATAATTAATATTTTAAAACTTCAAATCAGATTCAAAATTCCGAATCTTACTATCTTAAAGATTAAAATAAAACTCAAAATTTCAAAACTTAACAAAATGATGGAATTTAATTTTGAAAAAATTGTATCTTAAAGTAAATTTTAGGGAAATTTTAATTTTTTTTTTATATAGAAACTAAATTTTACAAGTAAAATGTGATTAGCAATTTCATGATAACATTTTAGGTAACGTAAATAGGTCATCTGGTTATGTTTACAGATTACTTTAAGGGATCAAACCATTATTTATGACCTTAATTTTTTTTAATGGAGCTTATAATTTATCCTACTATACAATTTAGATTCTGATTGAAGAATGTTTGTTACAATATATTTGATTCAAACTTGATTAAAAACATTTTCACTACAAAATATTTTACTTGAATTTGGTTCAAACATTTACAAAGCATTTTTTTCAATTTAAAATTGATAGCACTAGGTGAGCAAAGATGTGGATTTGATTCAAAATTTTAAATATTGGATTCACACAAGCTAAATATATGGATTCATTAACATTGAAAGAAGGATAGAATGGCAAGGACTTCACACTTACCAGAAAATTGTAGGCCTCAAAGTTCACAATTAAAACCCAACAAACGCATTTCAGCCCCAAATTATGTAATTTTCGGGTAAATCAGTTCCCTTCTTCAGCAGCATAGTCCAATCTGTGTTTTACTCTATTCTGCTGGAAAAGGGACTGAGGTACTCTAAATATTACATAATTATGTGTTTTGTTTTAATTGTGAACTTTGAGGCTAATAGTTTTCTGGTAAGTGTGTAAGCCTTGCCCTTCTATCCTCCTTCCAATGTTTAATTTAATATAAGCGTTTGGAACCAATTTTCCTTTGTTTGAATACATAGTTGGTTAAATTTAAGAGTATAATATATTATCTAAAACTATTCTTTTTAGTTTCAATGAGGGCAAACAAGTACCTTAGCGGTGGGAGAGCTAAGCAGTTGTTTCATTTCCTCACTGCGAGCATAATCTATTGGCCGATGCCCTGCTTCATTTTCTAGTGACGGATCCGCCCCTTTTTTCAAGTAGGACTTTGACGACCTCAATGTGATCAGCCAATACTGCATAATGCAAGGCAGTGAAACCTTGGAAAGTGGCACGGTTGTTCAAACGATCGCTGAACTCATCTTCACGTTTTACAAGCACTATACAAACATGCAAGAGAAATAACAACAATAGCTTGGCACTTTTATGTTTGTGATAATTCTAGGTTTTAAGAAAGAAAAAATAGTTGCTAATTATAAGTGTTTACTTCATACACTTTAGATATTTCAATAACATGAATCAAATAGTGGATGAAGATGCTAGCAGAATAAAGTACAAATATGTAGAAAATTTGTCCCAAAATAAGCAAAAGTGGAGAGCTGCAGCAAACCAATCAAAATATTGATGACCTAATGATGATTATAATAACTAATCAATTTTAATTATTTTGTTATTGTATTAGATTGATTTTGTTAACAGTTTATAAGTGAGTTTTTTTAATATATCGGTATTTCACATTAAAAATATTTGTTTGTACATTTTTAGTAATAGGCCTAGATAATATGTACTCACATGAATATATTTATTGAACTATAGTGTGCCACAATATTAGATTAAAACGAAAATTCCCTGACATGACATTTGACCTTAACACATAGTATAACAAACCAAAATGTGAAATCTATTTTTGTTATTAATTACCATCGATGGAGTGAAGTCCCTTTTCTATGGAAGTTCTGTATACATTGATAAAGTCGTCCCCCAAGTCAACATTAGCTCCAGCCTCGATCAATGTTTTCAAAACTTCTACCTTGCCATTTATAGCAGCCACGTGAAGAGCTGTCCAACCTAAAGGGTGTCTCTGATTTACATCAAACCCTTCAGAGTGAAGTCTGAAACAATGAAATAATAATAAAATCTGTTTCTGTTGAGTGTCTTTGATTCACATTGAATCCCTCAGAATGAAGTCTGAAACAATGCAATGATTATAAAAGTCCTTTCTGTTGGGTGTCTTTAATTCACAATGAATCCCTCAGAGTTAAGACTGAAACAATGCAATATAAAAAGTTATTTTTGTTGGGTGTCATGGATTCACAATTAATCCCTCAGAGTGAAGTCTAAAACAATGAAATAATAATAAAAGCTGTTTCTGTTGGGTGTATTTGATTCACATTGAAT
Organism: Timema cristinae; assembly: GCA_039000515.1. Lineage (NCBI taxonomy): Eukaryota > Metazoa > Arthropoda > Insecta > Phasmatodea > Timematidae > Timema > Timema cristinae. The sequence goes on from JBCFYV010000012.1 coordinate 51,421,124, forward strand.
CCCTCAGAATGATATCTGAAACAATGCAATAATTATAAAAGCCCTTTCTGTTGGGTGTCTTTGATTCAAATTAATCCCTGAGAGTGAAGTCTAAAACAATGCAATACGGGTTAGGCCTATTGTACAAGCCTTTTAAACAGGGGCTCTCTTATTTACATCGAACCCTTCAGAGTCAAGTATACAACAAAACATACAAAGCAGCCTTTTATTACAGGTATTTTTGGTTAGTATACAACTTTTCAGAGTTTAGTTTGGGGGAGAGGGGGGGAATATTTTTTAATTCGAAGTCCAATGAATATCTAAAAAATGTTTAAACATTAAAAATTCAAACTAGCCTAACCATTTTAATGAGTATTTAGGCAACTGGTATACAATAAATCAATAACTAAAAAAAGTTCCATATTATAATCTCACACATTTTATATATGCTATATAAAATAGGCCTACACATACACAATTAATACATACATAAACAAAAACAAGAGAAATTCAAAAAACTAAATTTATAAAAACTTTGAAAAATTAGCATACTAAAATTGCAGACTTAAATCAGAATTGTTTAAAGTCAAGTCAACACAACTCCAATTTTAGGAAACCCGCTCACTGTCAGTGCATAATTCCCCACCTTCTCATTTACTATGTGTCAATGGGCTAACTCCAACTTTATTTGGCATTCTTGACATTTGGGATGGTTAATAAAGATTGTTAAGCTATATTTGAAATGCGTACAAACTCAAAAGAATTAACAATATAAAGGCTTAGAATAATCCAAATATTTGTGTCAAAAATTCAAATTAAACATTTTTTTTTACCATTGATTTAAAAAGAGATTTCATGAGGAATCATGGTGAGTTCTAAATATTCAATTTTTCAAATTAACCACTGTATAATTATCCAAATCCTATTTTGTTATAGCAACCATTAGGCCATTCTTTTGAGAAGATGTTACATCAAATTATTTCAAATATTAATGTGTCAAATTATTTAAAGGGTTGTTTCAAAGAGGATGGTAATTAAAGAAAAGATGTTACAATACTTTACTGTTTGTTTTTAAACTCTCTAATTTCATTTGGCAATGTATTTAAATCAAACATATTCATTCCTAAATATTACACAGGAATGTGTAAATTGTTCAATCATCAGTTTCCTGTGAACAAATAAGATATAGATATGGGTGAGTTTATAAAGTCTAGTAAAAATTATACATTTTCTGTCGGGTGTTCAAGACACTATTGTTATTACTTATTACCATCTTCCAATAAATTCCCACCTTTCACAAGTTGCAGTAGCTTTGCAAGCTTTTAAGGTAGACCTAATATTAGAGCAAAACTAGAAAATACACTTTTTGTTTAGCATTAGATTTACCATCTTTGAAAGTTTACATGGTTCTTGTTGACACCAGCAGTTCTACTTCTCCCCCCTCCCTTCCTCAAGGCAGAGCTCTCGAGCACATCCAAGGATGTATTTAATTTACACACCGGCTGTGGCTGAACTAAGAAAGACTTGTTTGGTCTTGTTTATTTGAATTTTTTTTAGCACAGCGTCTTACTACCTGTTTAGTTTGTACACCTATGTACCAATAATGCTAATGAGTTATGGATGAGGATGGTTGAATTTATAGGAAATGTACTCACATTCATGTGTAGAGTTGAGGATTCGAACCCTATATCCCTATCATCAGCAGTCTAGTCTAATACAAGAGTGGCACCTTAGACTATGCAGCCACCGAAGCAAGTATATTTGAATATTTACTTGCCAGAGTGTCAGTTGTTGCCAGAATTGTATCATAACTGATTACTGAATCAGTTTTATTCTAACTTTATTCACAGACTTAGGTGCAACTGAGGGTGTCACTTTGGGCATTCTTATGGACTTGTCTTCTATTCATAATTCCATCAAAATTAAATGGTACTTGAAACCAAAGTAAGACAACATCACCAAAAATGTGTGACTAGTACAAAGTATACTTATTGTAAATATATTTCAAATCTACAAATATAGTACTGTTCCCAATATGGTTGGTATTGTACTTATAACAATGAGGTAATACTCACCCCCTTCGCCCCCCCCCCCCCAAAAAAAAAAGAAAAATCTATGAACTCAGGGTAGATCAAGAACAAAAGAGGTGAGACCAAAATAAAAAAAGTAGGATCCAGGATGCAGATAGATGGTAAACAACCAAAAAAGAAGAAAGATGAAAGGTTGGAAGGAGGTTACACTTGCTTGAATTCCAGTAAGTCACTTCAATTAGAATACCAGTAAGTGTTTACTCTAAGCACTTATACCAAAGTTATATTTAAACAAAACACTTTAACATACTATTCAAACAAGCCCCTACACTAATTTACCTTTGAATTTCTTGAACATTGCCAAACTTTGCTGCACGAAATAGTCTCTTTTCTGTAAAATAAAGAAGTAAAGGTGTAAAACATGAGATTAACAGTGTTTTATATCATTCAATGAACACTTCAAAACATTATTATTATTTATTATCAGAGTGGTATGGTGATATGGTGATTCAAACAGTTACATAGGTCAAAACATATGGAGCATATAGAGGGACTTCAGTAGAACAACTTTCTAATGGGAAACCATATCCTCCGAAGTCATCCTGAATCAGGTGAGGCCAATGAAGGTGGGGAAGTTTGATACAATTTCGATGAGATAAGCATATTTGCTATTCTCCTACTAGCTTAATCTTGAATCACACAAAAGGGCCTAACTTTTACCCCTATCCGCAGATGCCATCAATGGATTTTGCAGCATTGTCTGAATGAGACCCATCTTTTTTAGTAGAATACTGTTCACAGATGAGGCATTATTCATAAGAGATAACTTCTTCAATTACCCTAACAGCTATGTTTGGGCTGAAGAGAGCCCCCATGCTAATGTTGTTCACAACCACTAAGAGAGGTTTGGTGTGAATGTATGGGCAGGTATCATTGGCGGTAGTGTTATCGGACCTTACCTCCTGCCAACAAATTTGAAACAACACATTTACAGAATCTTTCCGGAAGAAATTGTGCCAAAGCTGTTACAAGATGTGTCACTTATCGCACCGTCAGAAAATGTGGGTGCAACAGGAAAGACCACCAGCACATTTTTCTTTCAACATGGGAGAATTTTTGAATGTATGCTTATGTCAGTGGAATGGTATCAGACTTCCCCATCTTCAATAGCGTTGACTGACTCAGGATAACATTGAAGGACATGGGTTCCTATTCAAAAGTTGTTCTATCCGAATCCTTATGCGTCTTAAGTTTGACCTAATCTTTTGAATCACCTGTATGTAAGTTATGCATTTATTTTTATTTTTTTATCACTTTGTCTTACTACCAGTTCAGATTATGTACATAGATGATAATTACTCATATGTGGTAGAGATGAGGAAGGAAGCATTTTAGAGATAACCTACCCTTATTTGAGTGGAAGGAGAGTGGTAAACCCTTTAGGAAAAACCATCCTCAGTAGACCTGATCAAAATTCGAACCCCGATCTCCTCGTCATCAGCAGGCCAGTCTAACACGAGAGTGATGTCTAAACCATTTGGCCACTAAAGTGGGTGAGATAACAATAATTAATCAAAAAGTTTAAATATAGTCTTTGAGTTTAACTTGATTACAAATAAATATTCAACAATATGGCATACATGCCAGAATGATGTTGAGGGAAACAGAAGGTGAAGCGGAATAGAAGCTGTGTTGATTTGCAGCAAAGTAGATACCAAATAAATACACCTTCGACTTGACTCCAGGCTATGTTTCTCTCAACTTTGTTATTGTGTAATCGGACACAACATTTTTTCAAAAAAAAATCCCTTGTTCATATCTTGACTGGCTCAATATACACCTCGAGTGTTCTCGATACACGTGTGTTAGTCATTTGTAGATGTTAGATTATGTCATATATTCAGGTGCTAGGTACATGTCCTACCAATATTTTATGATTGATAATGTTACTACATTGTATAATTTAATTTCGATTTATTGAGGAAAGTGTGGTTAACATATTAATAATACTAATGCCTTTACACCGTGTATGGCTAAAAATCAAATTGGTGTGTTTGTCATACATCCATCCGGGTTGACTACCAAAACCTGAGAAAAAATGTGAGTCAGATTGTTTAATGCACCTCCGTAACAAGTGACTACCAACAAGTTGGTGTCCTTCCCTTACATCCCGAGATTCGTTCCCAATCCTGCAGCTCTCCACGTATGATCCATCAATAGAAAGTCAACCCCGGACAATTTCTCTTTACCAAAGAATCATGTCAAGGGCTACACCTTCACTTAAGAAACTAATGTAGTCAAGTATATGGGTGAACCTTTATATGTTTATTTTTATTTTTTTAAGTTTGGGTTATTTTATTCCAGGGCAATAAATAGCTATATAGATTTGTTCATGTGAAGAACAATTCTTGGCTTCCTGGGTTGTGAAAAAAGAAATATGAAGGCCGCTATAACTTATCCTACTTTACTTAATTCTATTAGCTTGGAAAATGGATATGTTACATTATCGTACACTTGCAAGCCTCCCTATCTCAACGAATAAAGATCTTTCCAAGATCAAAAATTGGAGTACGGCATTTATTAAACTTATTAATGAAATGCTTATAAAATATTTTAAGGATATGTGGGAGAAAATGGGGAGAGCCCAATTTTAACTCAGTTTGAGCTAATGCTTTTATTTGTTAGACAATAATGAAACTTTTTTAATGCACTTTGGATTATGGTTAAAAGAAGTAGGCCTATGTATGTATGTATGTATGTCATAATTAATTATTTTTTAGCACCATGCCTTACTACCCTTTCGGGTTTAGGGATTAGGAAGGTTTAATTTGAGGGAGTGCACCCACATTTTTGTGGAGGGAGAGTGGAAAACCATTTAGGGAAAACCACTCTCAGTACACCCGATCAAGATTGAACCTCGGCCTTTGACCGTCTAGTCTAACACAAGAGTAGCACGTTAGACCACGCTCCCACCAAAACGAGGCCATAATTAAATTAATTTTTTAAAAAATCCTAATTTTGCTAAATGGGTTTGAATACTAACAAAAAAAAGTTCTAAGGTGTGTTCATAATCATATTAAACACATGTAAATACATGACATGTCAATATTTTGATCATAAGTTGCATGAATTTTCTAAAATTTACATAAAATACTTAATTTGCCTTTTGTCATGTTAACACTTTCTTCTACATTATATATTCATGACAGTATTGCAGAAAAGAACTAAAACTATGATAACTAGATATTACCACTTTAATTGTTTGAAACATTGAATGTTATAACTCTTTGATTGGATTAGTTAGTTTGGGAATATCACGCAAAGAGGATGGATTATTTTATTTTTTAACATATGGTAGGCCTATGGTTTAAGTTATACCAACAAAAAAAGCAAATTTCCAATGGTACGGTAGGTACCTAACAAAATTAATATTGTAAAATAATGTTATATGGTTTTAAAAATTAAAAGACTGTGTTTTAGGGTGAGATATTTTAGGATCCCAGAATTTCATGAAAAAGATGTTGTTGACACCTGTAAGGTAAGGATTTGTTTGATTGGATTAGTTTGTAACAATAAAAATGTTGACTATTACATACTAAAATACTTTTGGTGTTATTTTAAGATAGCACCTATTTATTTTGCTATCGTTGGAAATTTTCTTTCGTTTCATGCGTAGTTAATGTTAAAAAATATTAAACTTTCCATAATAAGACAAAGAAAACAAATTAAAGAATCTCATGCTTTTCATACTACATTATTCCCATTTTCATGTAGTATTCATAGCATATAAATGAAAATACAAAAATTAATCATAATTATAAAATATTATTTAGTGTAATATAAGCTGTATCCTAATAGTCTAGGGTGAAGTAGGGCAATTGTGATACAAAAAATGAAACTTTTGTTATAACTTCCGCCCATGATAAGTTATAGGAAAAGTAAAAATGGTGAAATTATTGTATTTGTTTTAGCTAACAGGATTTGAATTTAAAAAAATTTAAAAAGTCACAGTTTAATAATAAAAAATAAAAAACTGTGTATCATATTTGCCCTCTTAAAAAGGCAATTATGATACAGGTATAGGGCAAATATGATACACTCCTTACCATACAGGCTAAAATTAGTTGTTTGAAACAATAGGGTTATTATGAGACAGATAGGACCTTCATGTATCATGTGTAAAAATATGATGAAAATCGGGCTAGAAGAAGCAGAGAGATGGCAAAAAATGTAAAACCACTGTATAACTAAATAATTTTTGATTAACTTTAAAACCATTTATCTTTTAAAAAAAATCTATCAGGAAGGGTCTAATTGGCAAAAAATTATATTTATACCTCTCTCTAACATATCTCAAAAAAATATAGTTTAATACATGCACTTTTGAGCTGTTACATAGTATTTATCTTCCACCATTAAAATATTAAACTTATAACAATTCTATCATGCCCTGTCTATATAAGGGAAAACATTTTTTCATCTTTTTTTTAACTTGTTTAGGAATAAAAACAATATCCAAAGAAATAATAATAATAATAATAATAATAGAAAGCAATTCAAACAAACATACTGTACATAAAAAACTGATATAAACATTTTTTATGGTCTTTTAGTAAAATGATTAAACTTGTAGGAGAGGAATATTCTGCATTAGCATAAGATGGTTTTAATTTATAATCATGGTTAGGAATCATAATGCTACAATCTGTACATTTCACATTTCAGCACATCTCAATAGGAAGTACGCAGTTCAAAAACATCAATGCTATGACTAAAAATAAATCTTTCACGTCCACCTATCATTGATATGTTAGGCACGGGCAATTTTCCATGAACATCAGTCAATTTTATTACAGACATGTCATGATTGTTTTTAAAAGTTTTGTTGTCTCCATCAGAAATCATACCTATCACTTCTATATCTTCATCTTCAAACAAATTTGACACAGTTACTACATATCTATAGTTTACAGCTTTTCTCTTTCCTCCCTTGAAACTCGCAAGAAGAAAATCACCAACTTTGATGTCCTTGGGCTCTAAAAGTTCCAAATGATCTTCAACATCAGGTTCAAGCAAGTTGACATCTTTAAGGCTATCATCATCAACAATGTCCTCTTCCATATAGTCATCGCTGTCACTTTCTTCTACATTAGCAACAGCTTTTAGTTTCTTCTTATTCAAAGGCTTTTCTTTTTCTTTAATTTTTGCAATATATTCTTCTGATGTTATTACTTTTGCTTTAGAATCTACTTTTCTTCTAGTTATTTTTGGAGCCTCAGTTTTTTTTATTCGGCTGAGGAGGAGATCCTCAAATGAACAGTTAGAACTTGTAATTGAACTAGTTACTGAACTTTCCAATGGAACAGAAGAAGTTGACTGTGAGAAAAGATCAGGGTCAGAAGATGAATTAATTAAGAAATCGAGTTGATGAGAAGGACCTGGCTGAGACACATCAGACCTGTGTGAAGGACCTGGTTGAGGGTTTAAATGAGATGAAGAACCTGAACAGGATGAGGTTTGAGCTTCAAGCGGAAGAGAGACTTGGTTTTCAGCTGGATCCCCTCTCTGGTATCTTTTAAGTTTTTCTGGATTAAATCGTGACACTGGATATTTTGAGCGGTCAGGGGGAAATATCCCTGTTGAGTTAAACCCTGCTATAACATTTTCTGACCTAAGGCCTGTCTTCCAAACTTCGCATAGAAGATTGGAAAACTCACTCCTTTGAAGTTTTCGCTGGTTCAGCCTATACCATTCTGTTAACTTGATATTCCATTCATTTTTTAGTGCCTTGAAACATGACTTATCCAAAGGCTGTAATAAGTCGGTCGTGTGAGGTGGCAACTTTATGATTGTAACCTCATTTTTCTTGGCGCATGTAATTGTTCCCAAGTCCAAGTGAGTTAAATGACCATCAAAAAATAAAAGTAAGGGTCTTTCTTTTACCTTCTCACAAAACTTTACAAACCACTCTTGAAAGATTGCACTAGTCATCCAACCATTTTCAGAGGCCGCATAGAAGGTCCCTGGTATATCATAATCTCCTTTCCAGGTGGTCCAGAGATTTGCACCTTTATATATTATGAGGGGAGGAAGTGCTTTGCCTGCAGCAGACACACAGGCCATGACAGTGGTGTTGTCTCGTCCAGAACCCTCTGTCTGTTTATAGGCTTTTTGCCCAACAGCTGAAATAAGCTTTACCCTGCAGGGGTCACTGCAAAAACTAGTTTCATCTAGGTTATACACATTTTCAGGTTTGTCTCTTATATTAAGAGATTGAATTTCTCGTTCAGCGATGTCGTAAAATTCATAAATAATGAAAGGATCCCCTGTCGCATTCCTGCGACATTTTTCAAGTGGTTCCAAGTTCTTTAAGCTTAGTCTATTGCGTCTACAAAAATTTATAAACCAATCTTTACCTGGTGTATTATTTTTGAAAGGAACATTCAAACCATTTTGCTCAACATACTCCTTGACAACAAGTAACACATCTTTACGGGTTAGTGCAAATCCCCATTTAGCCATCACTACTAAATGATCTGCAAGGTCCTTTTCAACTTCTTCAGACAATACTGTGCTTCGTCCTGGTTTTGAATTTACTATACCTTTTTCTTTTTTTTTCATATATCTATGCAAGAACATTTTTTCAATTTTAAGATCCTTGGCAACAGATCTTAAAGATTTGCCTTCCTGTATTAGAGTTACAGCTCTTTCAAGTAACTCAGGAGAATAACGCTGAGCACGCTTTTTTTGATAGTTGCTCACCATTTTAACGAAGTAATTATTATGTTAAAACTATGAATTAAATTTGCACTATGCACCAAAATAGTTCTTCCTGGTATACAAATATATAGTCTACTCCAATATATAGGCCTAGGTTAACACCCTCACTATTATTAGGCTGATGGATAAATATACAGGCCTAATTGATTTCAGTCTTCAAAACATTGAGGATTAATTAAAACCTGAAAAAAACACAACGCTGTAGTTTAAAATTTAGCATTAACAGAAATCAAACTTAAATAACAAAAAAAAAAAAATAACAAAATTGATGAAATACAAAATCTCACATTAACAAATCAAATATAATATAGCTTACATAGATACAGCTTAAGGCCTACAGTATGATATGAAACAGGAACATTTTAATAAACTGGTAAGTTATTATTGGGAAATTAATCATAATTTTGGTGTATCATATTTACCCTTTTTTGTGTATCATAATTGCCCTAAATTATGTATCACATTTGCCCTTCCAGTTTGAAGCCTAATATCTCTGGTTGGTTTGATGAAAATTTGAACAAGTAAAAATGAGAAATGTTGATTTGATAGCCCTTAATCCAAAAACCAAAATGTTGAGCCTTTGCTTTTCCAATGAACGTTAAATGAAGGAAAGTTTGAAGTGAAAATGTAAAAGTTTTTGAGTAAAAAAACAAGCTCTCTGAGGAAATATTTTTTATTATTTATATGAAAAAATTTATTAAACACAGCTATGTGGGATGTATTAATAGAACAAATTTACCAGCTAAAAGTATTTTTTTTAAATTAATATTTTGATATCTAGAACTTTTTATTAAGGTGTATCACAATTACCCGATTTTTTCAACTGTATCACAGTTACCCTACTTCACCCTATTTCATGCGTCGTCGGCCCTTGACGCTCACTTGATAGTTGCATTGGCAATCATGTGATCAAGTGTAGATCCATCAAAACAGTCACAAAGTGTGCCAATACACCCCTCACACAGCCTTGAGTTCAAAGGTGACAAGTAGTCACCCTTGACACAGTGTTTGACTGGCAATTGTTTATTTTTTCATCTGCTAGATATAGAGCTACTAGAGTAATGTGATAATGTGCTGATAGATGGAGTTTAAAATAGTTTCTAGGCTGAATGGCAGGAAGCAGCACTGCAGACTCATGAGTGTGTTAAGGATAGTTTGGCATCCAAATAGTCTATTGCATTCTTCGATCTAAAGTGGGTGAAAAGTGTACATTCATCAAGTCTGCATCAAGTCAAGTATACTTGACTATACAAATACAGCCATAGTAAATAATAAGTCGCCTCACTGTACAGTGAGCCATTTAAGAAACGTTGTGGTTAGAAAATAGGGTATAGGCTGTATCCAAATAGTCAAGTACACTTGACTTGATGCAGACTTGATAAATTTACAATTTACACGCACTTGAGATTGAAGACTGCGATAAATTTTTCGAACGGCCAACTAACCTTTACACACCCTTGAGTCTGCAGTGATGCTTCGTACCAGTGATCTTAAAAACTATTTTAAACATCATCTATCAGCAGGGAATGAAAACGAATACAAAGTTTTAATATCCATTCCCGCTTCTTTTCTCTAGACATTTCCACCACAATACAAAAATACTACAACAAAGGCAGTACCAGTATAGTTAAAATATTTTATCACAGATAACAGATCACATATCACATTACTCTAGTAGACAAAAAATTAAACAGTTACCAGTCAAATTCCGCAATGACGGTGTGTCAAGGGTAACTTGCCATCACCCTTGGTCTCAAGGGCTTGTGAGGGGTGCATCAGCACACTTTGTGACTATTTAGACAGTTCTACACTTGATCACGTGATTGCCAATGCAACTATCGAGTGAACGTCAAAGGTCGATGGTGCATGAAGTAGACTATTTGGATACAGCCATAGAGTGAAGTAATTAATATATAAGTCCCTTACCAGTAGGCATATTATAATAAAATAATAAATATAATATTTATAGTCACTTGACAATCTTTTAATATGTTAAATATGATTGATAATGGTCTTTAATAGAGTTTCTATAAACATAATAAAGCTATTTTTCAAAATATGGGAAAAAATGTTCGTAACCCTTTAGATCTCACAAATACAATACAAACCATTCAAATTGTTATTGTTATTATCCGAGCAACACGCTAGTATAAATCCCAAGCTGCTCCATAAAATGCAAAAATTCGATTTTTTATTCTGAAAAAACTCAGGATGAATATAATATGATATTGGTAGTAAAGATCCTCGGTATGGAACATTATTCATGTCACTGTTGTACACTGATAGGACCCCAATTGAACACGTTCTTGAATTATTATATAAAATTTGTTGTAAGAACTTGGATGTATTTAACCTATAATTTTCTTTAAAATACACTTTGTTTCTTAAAAATCTGAATAAATGTCTAGTAATTAAGGTATAATTTCTAAAGTACATGGTGGAGTAACTTCCAAAGCAATAAATAAAAAAAACACCAAACACAATATTTGACTTATGCCATAATTTTCGAAATGACGTATCGTGTAAATTCGAGTCTTGTTGAAATTCAAATTCCCACTTGGTTAAATTTATATTGATCTTTGCTCACTGATATTTCATTTGTTTCCACCAAAGACAAAAGAAGAATATAAGTTTGCAAACATTTTCATCTTGAAGTTGTTGTCATGGCAACGATTGTTTTTCAATTAGTATTCAATGTTGCCTAAAGGTAGCGTTCAATATATTGTCAATAAAAGTTCAAAATACCAAGATTAATTTAATTTCTTTAAAATCTATATAATATTTTACTAATATTACGAGTCCACGAAATCAGAAATGCTGTAGAACCTAGAGTTATTATACCGTGAAAATATGTAAGTGCAGCTATGTTGTTTCAATAAACAAATATGACTCCAATTTTATTCCAACATCTTCCCACACATACACTTTTTATTTGATCATTATTTAAAGTTATTTTATACTAGCCATATAGCCTAATAATATCTTCTTTAATTTAAATGTTCCCTCTTGCAGGTTATCTTGGAAAAATGTAGTATTGCACATTTAATTAACAACATGTCTTAATAACCTATGTTTTAATTATTATGGATATAATAAGAAGGAATGTTTATATGTTGGAAAGCAATTATTTTACTTTTATTGCATTAATCACAATAATTAACGTGTAGCTTTGTTCTAGAATAATGTGATCTGTGTAACTTACTATATTGTTGAGCAAGGGGGAATGAGTTAGCAAAATGTTAAAATACAACTTATTACTAGACATTGCTAGACCAATGGTTGGGTTCTCGTATTAACCTTATGAGGGTGATTTTTACACATCTTGAGATGGTACAACGTTAATCTGGGTTGTAATTTTTTATGACTACTATATAGTTTGTCTTATGCTTTGTTCAAAGCAAATGGTAGGCTAATTGGTACCTTATAGCTTATACTAGTTTTTTTTAGCACCATTGCAGCACCTGTTCATGTTATATGCATATGTACTAGTTATGCTAATGACGTAAGAATGATAAAGGTTAATTTAGTGTTAAGTGTACCAGCATTTGCATGGAGGAGAGGGGGAAAACCATTTAGGAAGACCACCCTCAGTATATCTGACCTGGTTTCGAACCTCACTTTCCCTGTCATTGACAATCTAGTCTATTGTAAGAGTGATACCTAAGACCATGTGACCACCAAAGCAGATTATTTATAGTTATAGTTTTATTGTTAAGGAATAGTAGACATTTATACAATTGATTTATACTTCTTCCATTATTTTCTAGTGTCTATAACACATAATTTTTATGTTAATATTTCTTGTTTGATACATAATTATTTATTTTTTGCATTTCATTGTTTATGTCACTCAATTTTTTGTCATTTTAGTTTGGACTTAGAAATGTGATTTTTGTTTTCTCTCTAAGGTTAAGTCATATAATACTGGGTTTGGTTATTTTGGTCTATTAGAGCCTGCTATAAAAATATCTCATTAATATCCCACTGCATATGAGGTTAGTCAAATCGACCTTTAAATGCTGCCAATGTGTTATGTAAATTTAAAGGTCCCCTGTGAAGCATAATAGGTTGGAGTATGCTGCATACAGGAATGCTTTCTACATGCATGGTTAGATCAAGACACATTTGGGAAAGCCTGTCATACTAAAGTCTGACTTTTTTTCCCTTGTAAAGAAAGTAGACCCTTTTTGATTTTCTATTTATTTTCATGTTATTAATGTTCTTAGACCTTATGTTTTGCTATTGTGCAGTAGGCTACTATATTAGTAAGCCCTATATGTTTAATAATTAGCCTATTCACAACCATGATTATCTCACTGGATTGCACCTTTTAATGCTAACATAAGCTATTACATGTTAAATCTTTGTTTTCAAGAAAGTGAACCATGTCACCGGGTGTGAACGGGACAGGCCGCTCAACAGGGACTGTTCCAAAAACTAAGCCCTATGACCCGACTCGAGATTACCCTGGAGCCCAGCGCAGGGAACATGCGCTCAACCATGTTTCCAACAATTTGGTAAGTAACACATGCCTACTTTAAACAGCTCCATATGCTGAAATTATGATAAACTTAATGTTCACTTAACTTTCATGTAATGTAACGATAACTCAAAGATTCTCCTCATGTTTATAAATAGAAGCCATCACTATGTAGTAACTTAACGTTCACTTAACTTAAGAGTTGCCCAGGGAGAACTTTAATGTTAAGTGAAGGCACCACATATTTTCTAAATAGGCAATCATGTTGCGATATACGTTAACAGGGCTATTTATTAGCCTACTACTTCATTTGTTTGTTTATGGTATGCAGACAAATTCTTTATATAGCCTTTTTTTTTCTGCATTTGCAAACTCTAAAACGTATCTTCTTGTAACACTTTATTTTGCATAGTCAGTAAGCTTCTATTGCAAGTAATTGTAGCCTAAACAGCCCTAAATCATTGGGTTTAATTTAAGTGAACAACTGGTTTTCGAACAATTCTAACCCATTGTCTATGTTTTGCTCGAGTTGTTAATTTACGTTAACATTAATCCTGATAACACACTTGTTTCTTTACATTAAATGAACCCTAAGTGAACTTTATGTAACGTTATGCGAATGTTAGGCCTATAATATGTGAACGTTAAATTAATGTTAAATAAGGCACATGAACACACAAAATTAAGCTGAGTATGCTATCTTCTGGATCAATGTAATGCTAGGCTTTTGTTAAAATGGTACAATCAACTAGAATGCTATCAAAGTATTGGTTTGTCATTAAAGTTTTATTCTTAAGCAGCTTAGAGTGCTTAGGCTAAGAAATACGTCTATTCACAATTATTGTAAACTCGTTTTTGGGTAGGCCTACTTAAGTTAGGGTTTTTAATAACCGCTGAGGACAAAACCAAGAACAATATCCTTTAAGCTAATTTTTATTTTCTAAAAACCTTGAAAATAATATATGCAATCACTGCAACTTGCACTCACAAATATACTTATTGCACCACCGATATTGCATAGCCTATATTTATCCACTACTACCAAAGCAGAAATAGACCAAAACCCCACCAATGTTGAATTACAAGATTATAACAAAAATTGTTTTAAAAAATCTATAAAATTGCACGAGTGAAGCTTAATGTAGCATATATATTAGAGCCAATTAACCCGTAATAATCTTCTGTATCAACCACACTTCATTCTCTTTTGCAACAGACAAATTTATCAAAAATGATTAACTAACTTATACTTTTCTTATTTAAAGGAAAACACTCTTGCACATTCACAAACAATCTTACATCCAGCAAACTCACACAAGGCTCCATTAGAACTGAACTGAAAACGTAGTAAAGCTCTCTGAGCTGACACACCCACCGAAAGTAAAATATTAAAATATAGTAATAATATATATTTTAAGGCTAAATAAATTATGTCCCTTTGCAACCTAGCTTAACCTATCTAACCTTCATTACAGTAACTACTCGACTGACTTGATATACTCTTGCTACCATTACATTCAATAATTAATTTAATTAAAATGTACATAATAAAATATTTGACTTTCATTGTATAGAATGTCATATCATAAAGGATTGTAGTTTAAACCATTTGTTGGGTTAGTATGTTTACACCCGCTTCAGTGGCTGCTTGGTCAAATGCGTTACTCTCGCAGTAGACTATAAGCCATTCACGGTAGGAATTACTCTCTGCAAGGTCTTTTTTCATACCAATATCCTACTATATAATAGATTTCTGGTAGGTAAAAAGGCCTTTCAGAAAACAATTCCTACGGTGAACGGACATTAGACAACTAGACTGCTGATAATGGGATGATCGAGGTTCGAATCTTGGTCGAGTATACTGAGGCTGTTTTTTTTCAAAATGGTTTCTCTCTCCTCTCTCTCTCTCTCCATGCAAATGTATCTATACTTCCTTTAAATATAACCTTCTTAATCCCTAAAACCATTAAGATCTAGCATAATTTAGTACACCAGCTTATAACCCAAAGGGGTAGTAAGAACACTGCTAAAAATAAAGTATGTTTACATTTGAACTTAGGTTTACCTATTTGAGTTGTCTAAATGTTGTAACAATAAAATAATTTTAAATAAATATAATTATAGTATGATTGGATTGGCAGTTTCTTATTGGTATAGTTATAGTATTAAATCTTTAATGATTTGCTATCTTAAGTAAAGTAAATTGTATTTTATGCCCTCTGGCATAAAAACAAGGGTGTTCCCAATGAGATATAATTCAGATGGTGAGTTGTGTGAAAGAGTTAAATTAGGGAAATATCTTCATCATTGTATCACCAGGCTGCATAGATGCAGCAAAGATAAAGAGGTCACATGAAAGAGAAATACATTTGAAGCTATCACAATGCTTAAAAGATTTACAAGGTGACTTCAGAAGGTATTAAGATTATGATTTTTTTAATACAATTTTTTGCTCTACGCAGATTTATTTTACTCATACTAAACTCAAGAATTATTTGTTTTTTTTATGTTAGATACCTTGCCTGTGTGATTGTACACTTAATTTATGGTGAAAGCCTATTACACTCTTATATCGACTGGCTCTATTACAGCCTTAGTAAGGTGCATCATATTGTACACAAACAAGGGTTTGCTACCTGAAACATTGGTTTCTCTGTGACTGGTGCACACACTAGACTGCCACGAAAATTTGTTTTTAATGAAGGAAGGGAAGTTGGTGTGGACAATGACTCGGAAATTTTATTCAACCTGAACTGCACTTTTATGTGTGTTCATTGATAATTTACTAAACTTAGGGATTGTGACTAACACATAATTCAAAAAAAAATTAACAAAAAACATTATAATAAACTTGTATGTTTTTTATCCATAAGATTTTTTCTTATGATAATTGAGTAATTATTAACTAAATTATTTGCGTGAAATCTGTAGAGCTAGTAAACTTATACATAAAAAAATAGAGTAGGCCTAAATTGTCACAGATAACTTAACCAGATCTAATTTATTTTATTATTTTAATGTTTAATGGCATTAGGCCCGTGCACTCACCTAACAAGAATCATGGATCCGCCCCTGACATCCTCTTGTCACACATAAAACTTACCTATCCTCGCATTCACTTTATACAGCATACATAAGAGAGAGAGAGGTGTATCAAGAAGATAGGTATGATTTATCTTTTTGGGTCTAACTAATCTATTTTTGTGTATTCAACGGGAACTGCGGTGTTAGAGCCCAACATTTGAAGATAAGTTTTAACAATTTATAATTTTGTAATAGTTTACATAGACTAGGAATAAAATATATTGTGTTACACAGTCTACTTGAATGGGACTTTGAAATAAATCTTGTTGCTTCCCCCCCCCCCCCCCCCTACCCCATCCATATTGAAGATGTGTGTACCCTTAAAAAAGTTTCTTCGAAAAGTTAAGTTCTTGGTAATTTTTCTTCCTATCCATGAAACAAAGATAAAATCGTTGTTAATTGTTAATTAATACATTGAAAAAGGTTTTCTTGTCTTTAAATTATCTATGGAGACAGTAAGTCAAGTGCTAAGCTTAGAATAAATAGTTATCTATATTCAAATTACTCTATAGAAAAACTGATAAAATACTCACAGTTAAACTAGTTATTAGTTAAATAGTGTGTAAATATGTACATATTTATAAATCACAGTTTTGGTAACTTAAATTCTCCATGCAATAGCAAACTATTGCAAATTTTCTTCTCTTAACTATAGTAATTTAGTTGTTGAAGTACCTATGATTTTTATTTGATTTATTGTAATAGTTTTTGACAAAGGTGTCATTATTGTATCATTCTATGGTTTGCTGGTGTAAAAATCCCAGCTGGATTACTGAAGTGTTTTTTTTTTTACCTTAAATGGTTTCCTGTGTTCCCTTTACACAAATGTAGGTACAGTTCATCTAAATTTTACCTTAATTAGTACTATATAATTAGTGTAAATATGGAAATAGCCCAGACAGATAGTAAGATGCAGTTCATTTTTAGAAATAATTGGGGAGGGGGAGGGTGGTTATTCTTCCTAGATTAATTTGAAGAAACATTAAGACTGACTATTACTCTCTTGCTTAAATACTCAATTAAAAGGATATATATTTTTTCAGTGAAGTAATGTTCCTCTTGTCTAACTACAGCCTCCCTCCTTAATATTAGAAGTGTTACATAAAGTTTTACCAAATATTTGCTTAGGGCTGGGTGTTATCTTGATAAATAAATTATATTGTAGGAGGTTCATCATTGCCTGACATATTAATGTAAATAGGCACCGGTGGTGGAATGTTAAAAGATGTGCAGCTGGTTGTTAAGGCTCTTTGTGCTATGTGTTGCTAGCACATTCTTGGCCAACAAGACTAGTAAGCTTGGGTTCACCTATTGAGATGTTCTATTAATAGCCACACTCTTAAATAGAGCATCATACATTGGGGAAGTGCCACTGCTATTTACCAGTCAAGTGTACATGTGGGGTAACATCGGAGGTGCTTTTCAAGACTGGCATGTGCTGAGTAACACTGTGGCACTCTGCATCGTTGTGGTTATCATCATATGGTTTGTCTGGGGGGGCACAAACATACCTAACAAAAGAATGGTGGGTAAATTCTCCATTAATTCTAACTGGTTTGTCTAGAGTGGCATATACTCACTATATTCAGAATATCAAATTAAGTGTTGACAAAATAGAAGGTTTTCTTTAAATTATTTTATTTTATTTTTGTTAATTTTAAATGGCATATATTGTGGGTTTTTTAAATTAAAATAATACCATTTTATTTTTGTTATTTATTTTTAATGGCATTTATACTGTGTTTTTTTAATAACTAAATCATTATAGACAAATAAGTTTTTGGCAAAATGTTTTATATACAATAACTTATTAAATTTGAACTAATGGCATAACATTTGATTTGTTTTTATATTTTTATTATTTAAAAAAACAACTTAAGTTATGGTAGCTCAAATGTCAGTTGTTTCTTTTCCCCTAAAGTATTTTATAAAGTAACAAAACAAGGCACACCTTTATGAGATAATTTAATCCTTACATATTAGAGATTCTGCCCCATGTGAAACTATCCAGCTTTGTATATGAATTTGAGTCAAAACAAGGGGGTAATGAAGCATCTTATTTTATGAAACCAAAATAAAACATGATCACTTCCAGAAGTAGTTGTTGTTTTTTTGCAAAATTATTATAATATTATGAATTTTTTTTAGATTGATTGCATTTTAGGGTATTTTAACCTTAAAATAACATCAGATTATTTTTTTATACTTATAGCAGGATATGAACTCTTAAATTGAATATTATATTTAACTAAACCTAGAACTTTTGAGTTAATCGTCAATTAATAAATTTGTCAAATTCATACAAAGGGTATTGTGATTGTCAAAATAATCGAACTTGAAATTTTGATGAATCTCAACGTTTCATGACCCCCGAATCTGAAAAAGTCTTTTTTGAATTTCTCTCTGTCTGTCTGTCGTTCTGTTTTCCTCCAATTAGAGCCTAAACTTTTTTACCGATCAGGCTAAAACCTGGTATCTAGGGTTTTCATAGGGTTGTCCCGAGGGGTTTTTGGAATTGGATAGCTAACCCTAAAATTAAGGGTGGTTTACTGAAAGGCAAAAAGAGAAAAAGTCAATTTTCTCAAAATCAACTATAACGATGTTGATTAAATTTCATTTCCAAACATTTATAAATATTCCAAACAAAATGGCTACTCTCAATATTTTGGCAAAATGACTTTAGGGGCTCCGGTATGATGCGTAATTTTTTTTTTTTATCATATCTCCAAAACTATTTGAGTTATGAAATTACTTATCATTACAAATATGTAGATCTATTTATAATACAAATATTTTATTCGAAGCATAATTTTATAAAACCAATAACTTTCTATCTATATGCAAATATTTTCTATTTTTTAATTTATCGAACATATAAGGTAAAGTATTGCGACCTTAAAAAAAATCTAACCTGAAATGTTGATGGATGTCGACGTCTCATGACCCCCCGAACCCTAAAAAGTGGTATTTGCAATCCCGTATGTCTGTGTGTCTGCATAAACTTAAAATTAAGAGTAGTTTAATAAAGGGTGAAAAGAGAAAAAAATTGATTTTCTCAAAATCAGCTCTACGATTTTGATTGAAATTTGTGTCTAGTCGTTGATTAAGATTATAAATAAACTGGCCATTTCTATTTTCCCTTGAAAAAGACTTTTAGGGTACTTAACTCAAGTGGAAATTTTGTATCTCCGCAACTATTTGAGATACTAAATAACTTATTGTTGCAAAATTGTAGTACAATTAAAAGTAAAAAACTTTTATATGAAATATATTTTTATAAAACCAACAGTTTCTGAGATAGTGGCAAATATATTAATACAATTTTGTGAACTTTAGTTGTAAAAAGGTACTACTTAAGAAGGGAGCGCAAGTGTTTTTACAGAATTGACCTTTTTTGGCCAAAATAAATCAAATATTTTTCCAGTAGCAACATAGAGTTTAGTTTTCTGGAGATGCTAATATCAACAGATCTTGAATATCTGTTAAGGGTGTCCTGGAATTTCGTCAAAACTTTGTCTCTTATTTAAAAAGTTTTGACAAAATTCCAAGACACCCTTGACATATTTTCAAGATGACATGAAGATATGCAACACTTAATAAAATGTTGAAAATGTTAACTGGAAGTCGAAATTTTATTTTATCAATCCTAACATACAAATGAGGGCAATAGTTCTTTAAAAATAATATTATAAAATTTAAAACTGGGACTCAAAAAATGTTTTACTTAGGTATAGTACAATATACTCTTGGGTTTGCTAGTGTATATTATTTTGTTTCACATATATTACGAGATTTGAGTAAATATCTCCATTTTTAAAGAATAGAGCGAGAAAGTCCTTACAAAGTTCCGTACCATTTATTTCCTTTTATTTGCTTGTAGTAGGCCTATTCTTATTAATGGTCACCCCAAATTTTAATGATAGCGGTAAGCTAAACAAAGCCATGACAGAGGAAAATCTATGAAAGCCTATAAAATAATTGATTAAATCACTTAAAAATTAAATTTATAGATATAAAAAAATAAATGTTAATTATTTATAGAATTTGGTGATGCTACCTACGCAAGGCTAAAAATATAGTTTGTAGTCTACCAAAAATTCAAAGCATTCCAGTCATGATTTAAAACTCATATATAAAAATGCTTTGTACACATCTATAATACTTGTTCATATTTATCCTCTAAGTCATCCATCCTAATGACTAAAGGGTTAAAGCTGTCATACACAAGTTAGAGAGGCTCTCATTTGATTCCAGGTCATGCTGGCAAAGATATTCACTCTAAATCGGTTTTTCTTAATATCTGTTTGAGTAAATATCAAGGTGATAAAAGTTCACTTCCGCTTCAGGGGCCAAATGGTCTAAGCCTCTAAGCCCTAAGGTGTCACTCTCATGTTAGACTGGCCTACTGACGACAGGGATATTGGGGTTCAAATCCTGGTCAGGTTTACCTAGGATGGTTTTTCCTAAATAGTTTCTCACTATACTTTCATGCAGATTCGGGTAGATTACCTCAAAATGCTTCTTTCCTCATCCCTACTTCATTAGAGTAATTATGTAAAACCTGACCAGGTCGAGTAGTACATGGTGATAAATATTAAAATATAGAAGTTCACATTAAATACTATCCCTTTTATTACCCCAAAAAATTAAAATTTAGATCTCGTTAACGTATAAGAAATCCATATGTAAGATGCAGTTAAGTTAACGATCTTGTTACAGCATCACCAGTAGCTCTGACTTAATTAATCATTCATGCAATTATTTATATCTAATTGTGTTAAATGATAAAAGTTGTTACCTCTATAAGCTGTGACATGTTCAATGTGTTATCAAACATACTATACCAGCACATACATGGGATATGATGAATTGTTTATGTTGGTACCTCCAGGCATCACTGGACTGGCAGCCCGTGTCTGAGTCAGGACACAGCAGGACCAGAAAAACCAGCAACACTCGGTCCTCTACTCTTGAATACCACGACTTTGCCTCCAATGTTCCTCACAGCAATATGGACGGTAACTACTAATAGTGCGATATTTTCTTGAGATCTTGCCTGCAGGTGTTTTCAATTGCTTATTTTAGAACTGTTTTACACACTAGAGGAGTTTAGCGCTTGGAGTGATCCCAGAACCACCCTCATCCCACCTGCTCTCTCATCCTGAATGGGAATTAAACCAGTTTCACAGAGGTAATTTGTTAGTCATCTTGCGAAGCACTATACTTTAACCACTAAGACTATCACTTAGACGTCTTGTCGACCTCGGTGGTCTTGGGATAAAGTTCTTGTCTCAAGACCTGATGTCTGTGGGTTCAAACCCAGCCAAGGATGGGGCATTGTCCTTGAGTTATAAAAATCTATAGTACAACTTTATTCAGTGAGGAAGTAAAGCCGTTGGTCCCATGTTGATTGTGACATTTAAAAGAATCTTGTAAGGTATGTGAAAATACCTTTCCTAGTATAAAATGGTAGACACACTCGCTTTTGTTCATAGAAATTCTCTTGTGCTGATATAATCAGTCAATTCAGAAAATGTATGTTAAATACCTCAAATAAATAATTAACTTAGACCTCTTTGTTTTAACAGTTTACTATAAATTTATTACTATGTGTTTTTTGGAATATATATAAATTAATTCTTGCTCCAAGTGGGGGGGGGGGGGGTAAAAATTAGGCTGCTTAGGGTCTAAGGCAGAGGTTACTGAACTTTTTAGACCAAAGCAGCCCTTGCGCCCAAAAAATACATGCTGGAGCCCTCATAAAAAATGTTAAACTAATATTATGAATCATGCAACTATGACAATTAAATTTTTTTAAATAAAACTATAAACAAACTCAAAACATTACATGTTTTGGCTGTATCTTTAGCATATGTCCCTTATTGATTTTAAAAAAATTGGCAATTCCAATTATTGACACTCTTTTAAAGTGTGATAAACAATTAAAGATTATTCTAAAATTGGCTCACATAGCTTGAAATAACTATGGCAAAGCTCAAGGGCTCCCGGGGACAAAGTTTGAAAAATTCTGGTCCAAAGTTGAATGTTAAATGTTATTTGTGTTGGCCTAGATTGCATTAGCTTGTAGTTGTTTGCTAATACAACACTATTCAGAATTATGGTATGTTAATAAAATAGATTAATATATAGTTGACTTTGTGTGCACACATATACAGTGCTTAACTTCTGACGGAATGGCGTTCCAGTGCCTCTATTAAGGCAAACACAAAATTTATTCAAACACATCACATTATGATGAGTTTTAAAACATTTTATGAAGCTTAAATTTAAAAAAATAAATCTGGTGGGGGGGGGGGGGAACAAACCCCCTGGTAGTTTGTTCTGGTACCTAAAATTTTAGAAATCAACCACTGTTTGTGTATGTGTATGTATATATATATAAAAAGTCTGTTCACCATAAGAATTGTTTTCTAAAAAGGCCTTTTTCCCTACCAGAAATCTATTATATAGTAGGATATTGGTAGGATAACAGACCTTTCAGAGAGTAATTCCTACCATGAATGGAGTATATGTGTGTGTGTGTTATATATATATATAATTTTAGAAAACAACCACTGTGTGTGTGTGTGTGTATATATATACACACACACACACACACACACAGTGGTTGATTTCTAAAATTTTAGGTAACAGAACAGCACTAGCAGGGGGTCTACCCCCCCTCCCCCCCAAGATTTAGCTTTTAAATTTAAGCTTCATAAAATATTTTAAAACTCATCATAATGTGATTGTGTTTGCCTTAATAGAGGTGTGTGTGTGTGTGTGTGTGTGTATATATATATATATATATATATATACACACACACATATACACACACAAATGATGTAACTTGAACATATATATTTTCTAGTTGCAGATCCTGCTGTTTCTCAAGACAATAGTCACTTCACATCCACATTGTATGTTCCTGTGGAACATGAACAGCAAGTATGTTAAATATTTTGGACTTACCAGATAGATACTGTGCCTGACTCACCTTGAAGGCTGTAACTCATTTCCTACCAAGGATTTTTTTTATAACCTACATGTATATGGCATGAATTATGAAACACCCGCACATAACTTGAGAGGAATAAATTTCACTTAGTCATTGATTGAAGACTCTTTAAGTCAACTCTTGTTTATGAATGTAGAATGACTATCTTTTATGATCACCCCCACATATAACCGCCCAGTGGTGTAGTGGTCAGTGCACCTGGCGATGAGCGTAGCGGTCCCGGGTTCGATTTATGGCTGTTACCTTGGGTATTTTTCCAATTTTTCCCAAAAGTTAGGTTTAAGTGTTTCCACTGGTTCTACACACTCATACTCACAATCACCCTCATCTCATTGAAACATGGAAAGAGCCTTCATGGTACATTCAGGCGTCCCTTGGACAACGGTACATTAATACTGGCCAATATTTTCACTACTGGACTGCAAATGATGTAGCTCAGACACACAGTATTATATATAGGCCTATAACCTAATATATGAATTTGGTATTAAGATATCCTGTTTATGAATTATATTTCTCCAATTCTTGTTAATGAATGTGGTTTAAGCATGTTTATGAATTTGTTTTCATGAA
Organism: Timema cristinae; assembly: GCA_039000515.1. Lineage (NCBI taxonomy): Eukaryota > Metazoa > Arthropoda > Insecta > Phasmatodea > Timematidae > Timema > Timema cristinae. Next base: position 51,445,069 of record JBCFYV010000012.1, read on the forward strand.
TTAGTAGTAGAAGTACCTAACACTGCCCACGGTAACCATGCAATACAGTTTGTGGCTAACCTGGGCAACTCTTTGCTTCAAACAGACAAAAAAAAAATCTTCAATTCATTGCTTCTGACACGGTTTTTAATTAATTTAATCAAAATTGTAAAATTTCGACTTGGAGGTGTGCACATGTTTGTGTACAAGGCTACTAATATTTAAATTTAATCGCTTTGTATGTGATAGATATCACACAATGCTCATGATGAGCAGACAAACAAACTCTTCATTTTATTTATACAGAAGATGTATGATCAACTCTTGTTTATGAATATTTCAAGAGTATTATTTGTTGTTAAGATGTCTTGGAGTATGCTGGGCCGTCATTCTCAGGACATGACTGGACAAGGCAGTTCTGCTCCAGTGAGGAAGGACCCTCAAGTTCGTAGGACTCCTCGCAATGTGCTTCCTGACAAGGAAAACAAAAGCAATATATCCAAAATGGTGAGTTTGAACCTGTGCAAATTAGAACAAGATCTTACTATTCTACTCACATTTTCAATTTTATCTCATTTCTTTTTATTGTAAAGTAGATAATAATTATAAAACCTTTAGAAATTTTTAGAGATTTAATTGTTTGCATCTAAGTTAAAAAACAAAAAGAGGGAAAAATTTGATTCTAGTATGAGATCCAGAAAGGAATATTTACTGTGCAAATTGATTGCATACATAGTACACTTGGGTGGAATTTAACAAATATGTAATTTCAAAGTTACTTTAGGTGATTATATTTTTATAGTAAATAGAAACTATTTCAAAATTTACAAACACTGAAAAAAAAAAGTTAATAAAAGCTAGTATTTTGATACAGTATATACGAATGATTGATAATTAAATGTTGTGCAACCATAATTTAATACTTTTATCAAACTATTTTGAAGAAATTCTTTTCTCTTCTCAGGGCATAATTTTTAATATTCGACAACATATTATACTAATGGCTAAAATTATTCACTGAAGTGTTTACTGGCTAAAACTATCATTCCTTTAAATTATTTTATTTTCCGTATGTTGTTAATCAAGTTATAATATAAATGGATTAAACCTTGTAATCATGTCTTCATTCTGCCACTGAGCCACTTGTCTTGCAGGAATTTATTTGAATGTATAATTAATGTACTTTAGGTCTTTATAAAAAAAAATTATCCTCCAGAACTTTAAGAATATTAAATTTGGTAACAAAATCAGAACACAAAATACATATTACTCTTTAAGGGAATTTTTATAGTAAATAAAATTATAGAATAGTAGGAAAATAATAGAGCACAAATAAAAGTAAAAACACTAACATATATTTACACACACTTCAATATTTTGATGTTATTATAGTATCTTCCTTAGGAAGTAGTAGTAGTTTGATTGATTGATTTGAGGTGGACTTAAAAGCCATCCGTACTATGAAGATGCCATCGATGAAGTGAAGCCAGCAAAGTGGTTTGTTGATTTGGTGGCCAAGAAATGTTTTTTTCCAGTTTGCCCATGAACAGATTGGCATACAAAGGTGCTATCCTTGTACCTATCACAGTGCCTTTGGTTTGAATGACATTGTGATTCATGAATTGAAAGTTGTTCTTTTCTAGTATAAATTTAGTGAGTTCCAGAATAAATGATGTTGTAGGTGTGGTATTGATTGGACGCTTGTCGAGAAAATGTTCTATTGCAGCCAGGCCATTAACATGAGGAATGTCGGTATACGACACAACATCATTGGTGACAAGTATGGTATTTTGAGGCAAAGGGTTGTTTAATGCTATTGAGTTTTGGAAGGAAATGGTTGGTATCTTTGATGTGGGATGGTAGTCCAGGAACATAGGCTGACATAGGCTGAAATTCTTTAAGGTAAAAGAATCTCATCATTCTTTCTGCTAACCAAACGAGTTATTCTTTTTTATTTTGTAAATTCTAGGGTATTTACCTTTAAAAAGAAAACACTACACACTATAGATGCTTTACCTGTACACACATATCATCATTATTATCATCTCACTTTCTATCAGACTGTGTATCAAACATTTATTCAATTTTTGATTCAATTTCACTCTCTTAATCCACCCAAAAATAAAAATAAATTATTATCTTTCATCATTTTATATATGTTTCTTGAATATTTGTTACCAGTGTTGGCCACTTTACATTAACACTCCGAAAATAATCTATGATAGTTTATACATTGGGTCTAAATGGAAACACCAGAAACATTTGGGATAATTCTGCACTTAATGATAATTGGGTAGCCAGCATTTGTTCTTTATGGAGACGCTCTGAAATGCATTTCAAACTCAGTGACTTCTGATGACATCACATGCTTGAGATACAAATATGGATATCCCTTTACTTAATCTACTTAATCTTAATCTAAACTCTTTAAAATATGAGTACAGATAAATAATTAACTCTAAAAAAAACCATAAATAAATCTATCTAATTTTTTTTTATTCTTCATAATTCATATGATTTCTAATAACAAAGTGTAAAATATCTTGGAAGTATTAATAAGGAGAAGGGTCAGTGTAATTAAAAGGCAGCATGGGGAGATGGTCTATAGATGTGTACAAAACCTGCTTTGGAGAAGAGAAGTGCCTTTGATGTGTGAGGAAATACTGTACAGGGTGTACTTTTTACCTATTGTCTCATATGTAGCAGAAACATTGACATTGAATGTACAAGAAACAAGAAAAGTGGAGGCCATGGGAATGAAGTTTGTGAGGAGAATGTTAGCTGTCACGGGGAGAAAAAGGATAAGGAAATAAGATAACCAGGAAAGAGTGGAAGAATATGAGATAGTATAGGAAGCAAGACTGAGATGTCCCGGGCATGTAATGCGGATAGAATGGAAAGTATGCCAAAGAGAATAGTGGAAATCAAGTGTGTAGGAAATAGACCCATCGGAGACCAAGAAATTGTTAGGAAGAGCAGATAACGGAAAGTGTGCAAGGCAGTGTAAACTAATGGAAGCGATTAAAGTAGGAAGATTGGTGAAAAAATAAATGAAGATGGAGGCATTATACTAAACTGACCTGGCCATAGGTTATAAACAATTGATATGATTTTGAAACAAAGATGACTTTTTTATTGTTTTTATTCAAAATAACCTAGCCATACTGATAAATAAAATCTCGGTGTATAATAACTATGTAGTAAAAAATAAAAGTTCAAACATCCCCTTAAAAGCCGTAAGTAGAAATTTCTATATTAAGATTTATATTAAAGTCAGTCTACTTAGGCCTATAATTTTCTTGTAATGTTTGTAGGTTTCTTTGAAAATGAAAAATCAATGACAGCACTTTCAAAATATTTTTATTATTCTTTGGTTTACATTATGCCATAAAACACTTTTTTTTAGTACTAACTATTAAAACTAGAGAAGGATCCAATCCATTATTTTATTAATCTAAATCTTGAATTTGAATCTTCATTTTACATGAATCTTAGTAAATATGGCAAACATTGGTTTGTTTTACTACAGTAATTCTTAAGTTTCAATAGACAATAAAATGATTGCTGAATGTTAACATCTTTGTTTATAATACAATCAGATGAAGGGTAAATTAATTAACTTGCTTTGGTTGATAAGTTGTTACTATAATTATTATGCTGGGCTTAGTCATAAATAAGCAGTTGGGTCAAATCCACTATTTTACGAATCTGAATTGCGAATCTTGAATTTGAATCTGAATCTTGAAAAAAAAAATCATGAAACCCAGAAAATAGAAATAGCTACTAAAAGTTAACTTTTTTCTTATATTCCATATATTATAACATTTATACATTCAGTTAAGTGATAAATTACTGGTTTGGGGCCTGGTTGTTGAGGCTTTCCTATAATTATGTTTGTTCTGAACCACCAATAGGCAGTTATAGAGTCTTCAAACAAATTTAAATTGAAAAACTGAATTTTTATTTAAGGATTTGAGTCTCAAATCTGATGTTTTCTCGAATCCTCGACTCTCATATATCCTTAAGAATTCAAGGGATACGAGGGTTCCTAATTTTTTTATAAAAATATATTATATTTATTAAACTAAATAATATATACAGTATATTTTTGTGTACTAATTATAAACAGCCACAGAAATAAAACTAACAACTAACTATTTATTTACTTTCTCTGGTATGGACTTTTAATAAGAAAGTTAAGCTTGTAACAGTATTGACTGCTGATTAAAAACTATTTCAAGTTTTATCATTTCCTTATTTGTTCGCAGCCGGACAGAAACCAGGTCGCCAGCCGTTTGAATCAAATCAGGGAGTACATCAAGCAGACGTCTTCTCTCATGGACACTTTAAAAAACTCTGGCAACCCCGTAAGTATTCTCATGGGACTTTTACTTTATCTATTTTATAAATAAATATTTATTGTTCACCTCAAAATGTGAATTTTATTTAAACTTTCTTAAAAATTTGTCAAAAGACTTTTCAATTTAATTTGTAAATAATTAAATATGGTCTAGTCTAAGTTATTTGAAATGATTGGAAATTAAAAGACTCAAGGTTCCAGCTCAACTTTGTTAACTAGCCTTGGAAATCTAAAACACACCATATTTACACATGATTTTAACTTGATTGCAATACCGCTCTATAATTTTAAATATACATGTTTTTAAGCTTTGTGTCTTAAAACTGATTATCTTTTTAAAACAAACAATTCACAATAAAATACAGTTTTATAAGGATTACTTTTAGGAGGCAATAGTTATTATTTTTACCGGAACATTAAAATGGCTAAAAATGGCTAGTGAGTGTTGGAAGGAAATGAGAGTAGTTCATCTGATGTTATGGCTGGTGACCTGTATAGATTAGGTGATATATTTTATGGGTCCGTTTCTCTTAGCTGGGAAAGGTTGTAGATTTATGAGGGTTTTAAGTATATTAGTGAGTTAACATTGGTTGAAGTCCAAAATATGGGTCTTATCATGTTGGTTTTTCTTTATTTTTGATATTTTGATCGTGTCTATGGTCATTAATTTTTCTTTGACTTATTTAATCATGTTTTTGGGGTGAACTTTGTACCCCTTTTGTTATCACTAGGTACATTTCCCCGACACAATGTAGTACCAATACGTCACTACACGGTCACATCACCTCGTTGACCAAGAAAATTCCACTAATTGAGCTTTGATACTCGGTTACTACCCCCTGTTATTTTGTTTACAAAATAAGACTATTCCACTTGTAAAGAAAACACAGTCGGGTTAAGATCAACATAATTATATTAATGAGAAAATTGATTAACTTTTATGGCCCACAATATTGTAAGGCAAATGAAACATAACACACTTAAACACTTTAATACACTGGCCCACTCTGGCACTCAAGAAATGTTTTCAGTCTGACACTGTTCTACCTCGTGCAGTGCACGGGTCAGTCCTATCCTGTTCAACAATCCGTACATCAATGACCCATTCTTATGCAATCCACCTCTGAACTCAGTGGGCGCGAAGTGCCATCTATCGGCACACATTTCAGATAGTCCTCAAGGTGTGACGTAGATGTTACAGCTTTGAGCTGATTGTATTCTAGTTTGAAGACAAAGCTTTCAAAACCAGTTTTTTAGGGGCCTTTTATAGGATATCTTATTTTGGTTACATCTAGAGTTTTGCTTCTGACAAATAAACTTGAATAGTTAAAAATAGCCCTATGCTAAATCATTGGGAATGATTGTAAATTTAAAATAAAGCAGCCCAGCCTACCTTTTTGGGCATTTATTGGTATTGGTAATTTAGTATAACACACAATATTTACAAACACACATAATACTACTCAAGTGTGACACCATCGTCTGAAAGAGGATAAATATATTGGATAATTATCTAACAACTCATCCTAACAAAGCACAATAAGCATCAAGAGACACTTGGCCACTATGTTAAACCTCTGGCCAATGAAACTGTCTGGGACAGTGGAAGCTTGAATAGTAATATGTGTTTTTGTTAATATTATATATTTACTAGATTCTCAAAAGCAATAAACCGCCATCAAAGATATTCTGGGTTCTTATCCTTTCCATTACCAAAGAGGATGTGTGAAGTCCACTTTTTAAATTCAAAGTGAAGTCAAATCGAATAATATGAGATATTTCTGAATCTGAATCGAAAGTTTTAATATTTACAAAAATGTTTAGTGTTGGGTAAAAATTAGAACTCTGCAAATTGGGGCTGTTTCATTCGAGTCGAACTCAAGGCGAGTATTCCAAAAAGCTTCAAAGTTTGAGTCTATTTATAATTTTAAAATTTTAAGAGAATATATTTGTTTATTTTAAAAGGAAAATAGTAGCCTATATTTAAAATGTCATGGCAAGACAAACATTATTAAAAAATTACTCAAAAATAAGAACAACACTCACAATTAAAAATATAATTTAAAAAATATTAATTAAACGATTTTGTCACTCATGTCTTTAAAGACATTAAAATTACACTCATAATTACAAAAAGTTTAGAATTGACCTTTTAATGAACTACTATTTCCCCAAAATAAGCCTTCATAATTTTAGTAACCTATATGAAAACATATAAATCACAAGCAGTCAGAAATTTGAAGTGTTTCATTTTCTATTTATCAGTCCTTAATGCAATAATTGTGCATGAACACTTCTATTTTAATTCCATTCCTCTATGCGTAGTTGAGCATGTGCTTTACATGGGCTCTCACTGGAAATTATCTTGCTATGAAATTTATTTCAGTTAAATTTCTAATATTTATGAATAAGATGGTTAAAATATTATTTATAGTAGACAATATAAAATAGTAAATGATTTTTTTATTTAAATGTGGTAAGTTTGGTTGAATATTTATTGCAAGGTTGATCAGCACTGATATGAGACTGGTTAGCCAACATAATTCTATAATAAATGGTAACTAATGCTGGTTTTGTAATAGAATGTATTAATACAAGTTTTAAATAATTATAATTGAAAACAATCAATATGAATTCTCAATATTTAATTTTTAATCCAACAGAAATTATAATTTTAAAAAGGCACCATTTAAAAATAGTAAAAAATAACTATTTTTAAGTTTTTCCTTCTTCCAAATATAATGTAACTGCCTTATAAAGTGAAAACAGGTTTTCCTTATAAAGATGTATTATGTATTCGCATCCAATGTCCATTTCCTGTGTTTGTCCTTTATCTTATTCCTTTTACATCTTCCTACCTAAGTGTCTTATCATTATTTACAAATTTACTTTTTCTCCCTTTTGTGTTTTAAAATAAAGATTCAAATGTGTGTTTTAACTTGAAATTTTTTATTTATTTTTTGCAAAGCTTCATAGTTGTTGAATACTCAATTTTACTTTTGAATTAAAGTTGAAGCGAAGTCAAAGTTTATTGAAGTTTCGCAAACCCCTAAATAATTCACAATAAAAACTAAATGTTTTTTTCTGCTTGGTCTTGTAGGCATGTTAAATTGAGTGCACTCTGTTTGGTTGTTCACTATTGACCAAGGCATGTTGTAGATTGAAAGTTCGTAATCGTTAATCATTTATTCTTAGGCCTTGATAGCTAGGCTAAATGGAAATGATCTCTTCATTCTCAATAAGTGAGAGCTGTCATAATGGTGGTCGGTTTTATTAATGTGCATGATAGCTTACATGTTCCTGATTGAGTGTCATGTCCAAATACATAAAAAGTATATTAAGGGTGAATTAATTCACTTTATGGGAAGGGGATAGGGGATTGTTTAGTTCTGCAAGAAAGAAATGCAATTGCTCAGCAGTGTTGATTAATATCATTAAGATGTCATTAATATATTTGAACCAACATAGGGTCTGTAGAAGTTTTTGACCCAGGAACATGCACTCTAGTCTTCTAATGTATATGTTAGTATAAGAGTGTGCCATACATGTCCCCTTAGTAGTACATTTTATTTATAGGTATACTTTGTCTGGAAATGTGTAGGAGTTCTTCCCTGGTATGACATTTTTAATACAGTTTAACTAGCAATGCAGTAGTAAGTTGATAGCTAGGAGGCCAATCATCAATTGCTGTGAGTGTGTATGTGGGCGATATTTGTGTAGAGTGCATTTACTTCTGATAAGATCAGGATAACTCCCTCCCGGCAGCAGAAAGTTTACTAGTTACTGGATTCTTAAAGAAGCAATAATTTTAGTTTCTATTTAAGATTCAAAAAAACATGTTGAATTTGGTTTTAAGATAAATCACTAGAAAAATGTTTCTCATTAGGTGAATTTTGTAGTATTATTTAAGACACTATAGTGAACACATTATTAATCAAGGTGGCCACAGTCAGGAAAAAATATTTAAGAATTGAAAATTTCATTGACATGAAAACAGAAATGTCAATAGAAATGTCAAAGAATTGTTTAATTAATCAAGGAAAATAGTATACTTGACTCTGAGGATACCTAAGCGAAATATATTTAACCCTCAAGCTAGCAGACAGAGGTATAGAGTACCCCAAATTTATATTTGTTGGTGTGGTAACACTGTAAGGTGCCTGAGAAGCGCATTAATATTTCTATTTCTTCAGTGTGGCGTTGGCTGCCTGCTGGTATATTTGAAATTAAATTAATGTAATTATTTGTTTGTAAGTTGAAGCTATTTAAAATACTCGTGTATTGAAATACCCCACACGCCTGCTAAAACAACACAAGTTTTTTATTTAGCAAATGGATTTTCAAATAATTATTCCATATTGCTGTCTAACTATTAGCTGCTTCTTTTTTTTCCTCCCTTATTGAAACATGGGTCCTTGGTTTGATTCCCAGCAGGACTATAAAGTTATAATTAGTGAATTTACATTTTGAGTACTGATTGTTTTGTATGCACTAGAAATAAGTTAGTTCCTAAGTCATGTGCTAATATAGTAAACTGGTTTTATAAAGTGCACATTCTCATAATGAAGGCAAAAAACTAATCACTATCCATTTTTGATCATATCTTATTGCGTTATGGAATTAATTGGTTCGTGTTGGGTACCAATTAAAGTGTTACACGTCGGCAAAGGGTGCCGATTGAAGTGATACCGTTTAATTAGGTGATAATTGCCTCATGATCGAGCACTAATTAAAGCGGTACGGTATTATGAGATAGTTGGTTCTTATAGCCCCTTGATTGAGTGTCAATTAAAGTGTTATTGAATTAATTGGTCCGCGTTGGGCACCAATTAAAGTGTTACACGTCGGCGATGGGCGCCGATTGAAGTGATACTGTTTAGTTAGCTGATAATTGCCCTGTGGTTGAGCACTAATTAAAGCAGTACAGTATTTCGATTATATAATTGCGTACTGTATTTGTATTGTGAGATAATTGGTTTTTATAGCCCTGTGATCGGGCGCCAATTATTATGATATGGTTTTACTATTTGATATTTTAATTAAATAAATAAGACTTTTAATGTTGCACATGATTTATTAAAGTGATTTTATCCTTGGCACTGAAGATATATAATTTTATATGATACACTTTAGTTGAACTACAGATTATTTCTCTGTAACATTACACGTTCCATGTTTTGAGTACCTCGTGCTGTGTAGATTTATGTGACTACTCTCTATATTCATCAGCACAAGCAGCTTATATATGAGCTACCCCTTGCCCCTTAGACCTCTTATGGCCAATGTCAAAACCAACTAATAGAAAGTGTCCTAGCGACATGTTGTGAAGGCTAGCTTCCTATTGGGTAGAGGGAGCCAGCGTCACTTGATTTTTTTGGTAAACACTATGGAGTTGATTTAAAAAAAAAGTTTTATAGATGCACTATATTGACATCAGTTCTGAAAAGCAAGTGAATCTCCATGGATGAAGTATTAAAAGAATATTTTACATACAATACTTTAAAATAAAAGAAAAATACACTTCATCTATGACTTTTTAAATATACGAGAGGGGTCCAAATCAGTATCATTACAGTCTCCCGCAGAAGTTGGTAAAATATTGATAGAATTTTCAGATGAGGATTGAGGGCAGTACTAGCCCAAAATATAATCTTTTAAAAAAAATATTTTTAAATTTGTCTTTATAAATTGAATATGTATTGTAAATGTATTCAGTATTTGTATCAATACATATTAGCAAAATAATAGTGTAAACAGTTTTTTTACATCTTTTTTTTTTAAATTCATATTATCATATTATGATATTATTTATACATTAAAACAATCATTACTATTTATCATTTAGTTTTTTTTATTCTTTGAAATGCGTTTAAATAGCACTAAAATAAAACAAAACATAAAAAAAATCATCCATACAAGTATCGATAGTTCAGTGAAAACTGACCGAGTTATAAAGTACCCCACACGCTTGCCCATGTTAAGTATACTGGTCCACCTGCTCAAAGGTCAATGGAGCATCTTACTTAAACACAGTTTTTAATTAAGTCTATGTTTAACATTATTTTAGTGCATTCCAAAAATAATGTTTTTTAATAAATTAAGTTTTTTTAATGTGTTTATTAATTTTTTAAGGATTTTTATTGAGTCAGTGAAATTTAGATTACTAGAACAGGGAAAAATCAGAAAGAAAAAATTCTTTGATTTTGTAAGCATTGTGTTGAGCTGTCTGCGAACAGTACACACCTTTTAGATATTACATCAAGATTGTTGCATTGACATGTGGTAGCCAAACAATACATGTAATGCTGACCTTGACGTGTGGGGTTACTAAACAAGTACTATACTGGGAAAATTATGTCCCCCATGTTGTTTGTGAAATGTGTGAGTAAACAAATATGGTGGGTTTATTCTCGTGTAGCGCCACGTGTCTCAATACGCCAAACTGGCTAAGATGGTTGTAGATTTACAAGACAGTGAAGTAAAGCTCCAACAGCTCCTCAACACTCTTGACAGGGTGGCCGTGGATTTGGAGAAGGCAGAGAATGAATTGGTAATTTTTGAGTTTGACTCTCGAGTTTGTTTTGCTTGGAGTGTTTTTGCCTAACAGTTTTAAGAGTTTCTTGCTTAAGTAAAGTAGACCACATAAAAAATAATTTTGAATTTTTTTTATCTTATTTTTAAGATTTACTGAAACACAATCTAGTCTTTGATTATTAACAAATAATGTGATACATGTATTAAGTAAATTATAAAAATGTAACCTTTATCTTGTGCAAGTATGCTCTTAAAATTATTGTTTTGCTTTTGATTAATCTTCACTAGGATAAGGGTTTAAGTGGCATAGGTCTAATTTTTAACATATTTTAATAACTACATTTCTATTCAATGGAAATTATCAAAATTAATAACATTTTGAGGCAAAAAACTTAAGCGATTACCACAGACAAGCATGTATATGCATCTCTTTACTATGGGTAACCTTCAATTCAAAAAAACAATATTGCTTATCAAAACCATAATTATTGCTTGTAGGGAAAGGTTTTTCCCAGTAGCTTAGTGATTAAGGAGACTAACTACAAACAAGGGGACACCAGGGACATCCATCCGGCACTGGGCATGCTCTCAGTCCTTCAGCTGCTTAGTGCTATCTGTATCATCTGGTAGAAATTCCATGCACTAAGGGAGTTCAGAAAGTGTGGTGGGTCCCTGTGCCTTCCACACTTAATTTTTATGAATGAGCACCCAAAGGATTATCAATTTTGCCAGGAAAGGTATTTCTTCATACTTTCTATGGTTCTTTTACATGTCGCACTCGACATGAAACCAATGGCTTTACTTCCCATCCGAAAGAAGCCGTGCTACAAATTTTAATGCTCAAGAAAAATCAATCTACCTTGGCTGAATTTTAACCCACAAATATTTGGTTCTGGAATAAGAGCACTTTACCCCAAGACCACTGTGGTTGACTCTCTTTACCTTGAATCAAGGATGGCAAATCTCTGGCATGTGAACACTGTTTGAGTGGTAAACTGACATGAAGAAAATAAACAAGAAGTTATGAACCATACATTAATATATTAGCTAGCAAAATGCAATACGTTTCAAATTTTAATGGAAAAGATTATGTAGTTTTTTCATTTTTATATATGTATTAAATAATAATAATAATAATAATAATATTTAGCACCGCGTCTTACTACCCGTTCGGGTTATACGCTTTAAGTACTAGTTACGCTAATGGATTAGGAATTGGGAAGGTTTAATTAGAGGAAGTGAACCCGCATTTGCGTGGAGGGAGAGTGGAAAACCGTTTAGGAAAAAAACAAAACAGTTCACCCGACCGAGATTCGAACCTCAATCTCCCCGTCCTCAGCAGTCGAGCTAAACACGACACGCGCGTTAGCCAACTATGCCACCGAGGCGGGTTATATATATGTATTAAAATCTATAAGTATTTTAATCTGTATAATTTAATTAAATAAGGGGTTGATTGTTTTAATTGTAGTGAACTAAATTTAGGAGTGATTATTATGTGTTATAATTACTTTCAGATATCTTTAAAATCAATTTATAGGTATTTTAAACTGTATAATTTAATTAAATAAAGGGTTGATTCTTTTAATTGCAGTGAACTAAATTTAGAAGTATTATGTGTTGTAATTACTTTCAAAAATCTTTAAAATTAATTTATAGGTATTTTAAAGTGTATAATTTAATTAAATAAGGGGTTGATTGTTTTAATTGTAGTGAACTAACACGCGCACACACACACACACACACACACACAGTAAAACTCTGTTAAACGGAACTTTAGTAATCCAAAATTCCAGATGATCCAAACACACTTTTCGGAAAACAAGGATAAAACTTAAGTCAAATAAAATATTATTTTATTGATTAACAAGCTCAAAGTTAAAAGAGAATTGTAAGAAACAAATATATCTGATAATAAATGCTTTGTATGTACATGTTGTAGTCAACTCAATTTGTTTTCTTGTAACTAAAAATAATTACAGAACATATTACCTGTTATACATCAATAAATAAATACATGAAAAATTAATTATACTCATTGGACTGTAATTTAAAATTCATTAAAATAATGTATCCTTGTATTATTCCACATAATCCGAATTTCCGCTAGTCTGAACAAGCTTCGGTCCCAAATAGCTCAGATTAACAAAGTTGTGTGTATGTGCGCCTTTATTTTATTTTTTTGTGTGTTTTGTGCTTAATAGTTAATGCTTTTTATTGTGTTTTTCGTGTGTTTTGTGGGGTTTTTTTTGTGTGTGTCTATGGTTTTTCTGTGTATGTGTGTTGTGCATGTGTATGCACCTGTGTTTTTTTACTTACGTTGATATTGTCTAAAACACTCACTTTGACAATTTAATAAATTTTACTAATTTAACTTTTTGTCGGTATTAAAATATTTACAATTACATTTTAGTTGTTCATTACATTTAATTAATTTTATTATCATTACTTTTTAATATTCAATAAGTTTTGATTTCTAAATACTCATTAAGAAAGTTAATAAGAGGTAGCACACTGGTCATAAAAGTTATGCCATCCCTGACCTAGATGCACTTAATTGAGAGCTTAGAAAATGAAATCATTACTATATGATGACAAAAATGGTAGTCTTCGACTTTATTTCACATGTATTAAGCTTTGCCGTGACTTTTCTTCAAATATAAAAAAGGACCTTCACACACCACTAATAGTTAGTTCAAAGCTTAAATTAAATGGAACATTAAAGCTCACTTATAGCCTATATATTACTGATTAGAACCTACATATATGCTAGACAATTTTGAAAACAACGCTTATCTGATATTATATTCTGTATTAGATATTAAATTATTTGTCCTCCTTAATTCATTAACTAGATCCACGATAAGTATGTTCTATGTCCAAGTTGTACCACAATTCACTATTTGATGACACCTGTTCCTGAGCAAAGACTATTGGTATTTTTATTATTATTATTTTAGCACCACATCTTACTACCCATTCAGATTATACACTTATTTACTAATTATTATGCTAATGGGTTGGTGGTGAGGAAGGTTGAATTTTAGAGGAAGTCTACATGCCTTTACATGAAGAAAGTGGGAAATAATTTATGAATAACCATCCTCAGTACACCACACTGGGATAAACTCTCAATCTCCCCATTAACAGCAGTCTAGTCTATTGTGAGATTAGCACCTTAGATCATGCCGCCACCAAGGCAGGTACTCTTGATATTATCGAGCTGTTTTAGTTAGAAATCATTTAAAATGTAGTCAAATCATTTGTATAGTTATTATTGCTATTATAAGTTGGTTAGTTTAGACTGTGTGTGTAGACCTACAGAACTGTAAAGTAGGTACTAATATGTAATTTTACACGCTAAAGGCCAAAATATTTTTATTAATCCAAGTCCAACCCCTGTTGTATCATTCTCAAGGGAATTCAAATTTTGTCTGTTCGAAAATGGACTTGACTCTGCACATTATATGTACACATAAAATTGAGGATCTCCTTCCAATCCATGCATGTTTACTAACTTATGGCTTGACTGCCTTGTTTATATAAAAGCTTTTGTCTGATACTAACCAACCCGCCCTTACAGCCTGATTACACTGAGTCCTACCACATGCAGAGGTTTTCTCATCTGCTGGAAGTATTACAAGCACAAGAGGATATGTATCAGAATATCTGCAAAAACAGGGTGCGTTTTCTTGGACACACTCATAACCTACTTGTGCATGTTTGCATGGGAATGGTAGATGCTTATTTGTGGTGCTTGGTTTTGTAAAGCATGTTTTATTGTTATATACATAAATCTTCGAGACTTGAATAGCAACACATGGTTATAACCCTGTGCTAATGACCAACATACCATTCACAAGGCCTCAATCTGCATACATATCTGCATCTACAATTTTTCCTTAATATTGATGGGTATTTGGTGGAATTATAATAAATTCATAAAAATATGAACACAAACAGGTTTCAGTTTATTTTGTTATACTTAGCACTTATTCCACAAAGTGGCAAAATATGATTTAAATTATACATATATTAATCTTTTTTCTGGCTTCTATTATAGTACTTTTATAAAACAAACTAAAAACTAGTTGTTTCTAACTCAATCCTTAGTTTTATCTCCAATCCGTACCTGTATCCAATTTATATCTCTCTTGATATTATTTTCACAAATATGTACATTTGCGAAGGGCTCTATTCATGGTTGGATAATTTTTTGTGGATATTTGCACCAGCACGAAGCTTTACTAATCGTTGGTTTTTGTTTTTTCTAAATTGACCAAATTGTTTCTAAAAGATTTGCATACATCACAAATTATTGAGTTTATCTAGCTGTATAAATTATAATTTTGATTATATGACAATCTCATACATCCATCGTGGACTCTATCCTAAAACTATGAGTGGTATGGCGTTTGGCACATGACAAAACTGGATAGCTCAGTCATGGGTTTAGTTCTCATCTCTCTTTGTCACTTTAGACACGCATTTTTTAGCCATATTTGGTGAATGGCACATAATATAAACCAATTAACTCTACAAAATAATTTATTTTTAAATTAATCCATATAAACTAGAATTCAACTAAAAATTATTATTTTTTTAAAATATTTACTTGTTCGGATACATTTAGTGTAACCATATGGTGGGGTGTGGTTTTATTGGTAACACTAGGATAGAATTTGAATCAATAGAGGGAAATAGGCTTTCATCAAACCTTCATTATGGTGAAAGAAATGGGGTATCATGGTTATTCACTATCATCATTTAGTTGTGAATAGTAATTAGTCTTCTAAACCTAGCAAAATTATTTTGTATAAAATATATTGGAAAAATGACACCCGGACACAGGGATTAAACTCAGGAGTTTTGGTTCATAGTGAGTAGCATTGCTCTACCTCTAATCTATCCAGGATTCCTTTTTAGGATTCATCCTTTGCTTCAAATTATCCATCACTTATCACTCACAGTGTATACACCAAACAGGTAGTAAAACGCAGTGATAAATAAAAAAAGTTATCACTCATAATATAAGGCCACCATATTTTAATAATTAATGTAATCTCTTAACTAAATTTGAATGATGTCTTGGTATTTCCTTAACTTCCTTCTTTGTTCCAAACTATAAATGTTTAGAATTATATTTTTTACACAATTGAGTCCACTTTTGACTAAATTCACCGGGCATAGTGAAAGTGTACATTAGAAAAGATCATTAAAATAAAATACAAGGTGTATATCATGAAAAACTTCCATAAATAAATTCTCTTGGCTTGTTTTGAAAGCTATTTCAACAATACTATGTTCATATTGAAAATATTTCACTAACCCAGGAGTGATGGAAATGTCCCAGGCTGGGTTTCTTGGTTGTAGTTATACACTCTAAACGTTTTTTAACTTTTCCATAGTCTAATCACAATAAATTTGGCCTTTTCTGGTATTTGAAAAGTTATTCAAAAGTTCTCTGTCTATCCACCTAACAAATACGTTTTGTCAACTCTACAATTAAAATCACTTTACATCACATGTCAAAAATGACCAAACCTATTTGGAAGGCTGGTGGATCCAGATCAAATTTTAGTTGCCTTTCAACTGTTAGAAAAGGTTAAAAGTTGCAATTAATGTATTAAACCTTCCACACCATTCTTTCTTTTAAGGCAAAGCCATACCTATTATTTGCGTATCTTATAGTGGAAATCCTTTTGTTAGTATTAGTATTTGAAATCATTACTATACGCTTTATTTGAAATTGGTTTTATATGTGTAATAAGATAAGAAATGTATTTATATCCTAATTTTTTAGTGTTGTTAATAACATTCCATTTATTTTAAAATCGGAGATGAATAGAATCCGAAGCTAATATTTTCTTTAATACCTCAAATCGAGATTATAATCTCTTTATAAATTTATATATATATATATATTATATTTATATATATATATATATTTATATATATATATATATATATATATTTTTTTTTTTTAAAGAGAGAGAGGGCAAAAACATTTTCAATAAATTTGTTTAATGAACAACATATAAATTTACTAAATTTTATTTTATTTTAGAAACTTTCTCTAGAAGGGGAAGGCAGGACTGCTCACACTTCGCGTTAGACAGTGACATTCCTACAGTAAAAACTGAATATGGATTGGTGTTTTCAATGTTTGTCCACTGCCTAAAGAATCTTATGCATTAATTTGCATCTATAACAGTGTCTGCATTCATTATTGGGAAATTGTTATACAATAAGAGCCCGGGAAATTTAAACTGTCCCTTGTATAAAAAAAGAACTCGCAATTCAGAGGTGTATATTAAGGGAGACTTCACTATAATAGGAATGGAATGTCTTTATAACATCTACGGAGAAATTATGTCTAGCCGAACAAAATGAGAGCAGAAGTGGTCCAAATTAGCTACAATCTCTATACTCTGGTTGTTGTATGAAAACTTAGAATTTGTAATAATCTTAATTTTTTACAGTTTCATAATGTCATTTGATAACGAAATCTGTTAGTACGACTGACTAAAATGATCCAACACTATCTTCAGATAATTAAATGGCTAACCAGTGTACTACACAATAAAATGAAATGAACCATACTTATTAGCGGTATCTGTACCATATTTTAATGTTATACATTTGAAAGAAAAATTGTATTTCAAAAATCAGTTATGTGTACAATACATTTTTATCACTGAGATTCACTGCAAGTACTAGTAAAAGAAAATAAATCCAATGTATTTCTACTAATGATTTGAGATATTGTACAATAGACAAAATATATTATATTGGTTTTACTCTAATTTTTGGCACACAAATTTTGGTCATTTTCTAGAAAACCATTGACCTCATTGGTCTTGGGGTGAAGTATTTGCCTCAAGACCCATGTTCATGTGTTCAAACCTTGCCAAGGTCCACGTATTTTTCTTTAATGATAAAAATCTGTAGCGCAACTTCCTTTGGGGGGAAGGTAAAACAGTTTGTCCTATGTCAATTGTGGCGTGTAAAAGAACCCTGAAGTTATGTGAAAATACATTTCCCTTCAAAATTGGTAGGCCCTTTTACTTTTGCTTATAGAAATTCTTCTGTGCTGATATAATTCAGCTCAGAAAGTGCACGTTAAAAACCTAAAATAAATTTAAAAATTCTAGAAAGTCAGTTCTCAGATATTATTTATACAAGTCATAAACATCATTATAAATGCATACTTATTGATATTAAAAGTTACTAAATTTCACTACACGAATTATTTGCAACTCTTATGTGCTGTAGATTAGAAATTTTTTAATGACACACATTACAGAAAGACAAAAACAAATTAATGGTTTTATAATAGTTGAATGGAATGTTAAACCAAGAACCGAAATAATATATACAAAATTGATTGTACTCCTCTGGGGCTTATATTTAATTGTGGCCAATCCTGTTTTGTCATCGTGTGCAGAGCATGACTGAGATGGGCAGTAATGTATCCCCAGTACACGCTATGTATGGGAACAACAGACCCACGTCTGACGCCAATACAAGCCGTTCATCAATAGAACCAGTGATAACCTCAGGCAGGAGTTCACATGGACAGGAACCCGTAAGTCAGATTCTAGTTTGTTTGTTTTTTCTTAGTATTTTACAGGCTCAAATTGTTTCACTGTTAGACCACAGAAAAGATCTATGTGATGAGGAATGTAGAATTTAGAAAAAAATGTGCCCTTAGTTCTAGGGGGGAGAAGGAAGAACCATTTAGAATAAACCCAACCCAGTATACCTGGTCAAGATTCGAACTATGACCTCCCAGTCAATGGCAATCCAGACTAGATGATCATGACATTTAGTAAATGTGGTTGTTGATGCGGTCAGCTAACAGATTTTTGATATGACGAACTCACCTTTACTGTGAATTAGACTTAATATCTTCCCTTGCCTTTTCACTTGTAATGATGTCACTAAATAAGGATTTTTTTTTTGTCTGACACAGCATGTTAATCAGTAGCATATATGTCTACTTAGCTAAGGGCTTAGTGTTCATTTCTTGGCACAGTTGAAACCAGTATTATCAGTAAAATTAGTATTTCTCCTTTCATGGTGATAAATTAATGGCTGGGGGCTAGGTGTAGTGTTTGTTATAGCGCTAAGTTTTCTTTTAGGACATAGTTTGATATAATGCTCAGAAAATTATCATTAAATAGCCCCAATAAAATACATATACATTCCCCATTAGAATATAAGATAAAAATCCAAAGCCAACAAATGAAATACTGCATTTCCGCTAAACTATAATGCTCACTTCTAAGTTTAAATACAACTTACAACTAAGTAGCTATAAGGTCCCAGCAATAATTAGAGGGTAGCATGTTAACTCTATCTAAACAATGCTTCCTTGTTTATATATGTAGTTTATTTTATTAACTACTTTGAAAATTATTAATCTAAATTATAACTAATTTGTTAAATATCTGGTTTGAGCAAAAGGTTTTGTGTGATATTTTACTAATAACCTAACTTTAGCACAGGGTATAAGCAGAGCTGCTACAGGTATAGAAACCGAGAAAATTCAAGGAATTTTGAAAGGATCAGGGAAATCTGGGAAAAGTCAGGGGAACTGAAAAAAAGTTCTGGAATTCTTGAGAGTCAACCTCGCCATGCTGTGATCCTTTTCCATTTGTGGTTTCCCTTAAACTCATTCAGCTCTGTGTTTTCTATTCATGCCAATATTGAACTGCAGTATTGGAATAAAAACAGACACATTCAAGCTTGAATGGTGAGACGATACACTCGAAAGCTTTTGGGTATCCTCGGGCTAATGGCATCACTTGATGTCAACTGATTATTCCGTGCCCGGTTCTTGTATTGTATTTATGACTGGTGTGTTAATTTCGATGTTTCATTCAGTCTGTGTAAGATAATTAAAGGTGAGTATAACTTAAAATTATTAGTTATTTGTATAGGTTACTTAAAAATCTACTTTACATCTTGCATAGTCTACCACATTTGGGCAGCTTTCACACGAGGCGCAATGTTTTATTCCATGACTAGTTCCAAGAAAAACATTAGTTTGCCAACATTGTGTGTCAAAAATATAAACATTGTTTTTATTTTGAGTATAACTAACACGCAGCAATGGTCGAGTGGTTGAGTCATTGGCTCGCAATACCTGGATCGCAGTTAAGGTTGGAGGTAGTGGGGTATTAAACTAACATTATTATTTAATGTATGGTAAATTAATATGTGCTTTTAGAATTAACTTAGCTGAAGTGCTATGGCTTTGATGTTAATTTTCAATAAGTTTTATTTTTGTACTTTATATCCAGTTATTTGAAAAAGTTTTTTTATATGCTTACTAACCTTTTTTTCATTTTTACCCTCAGTAATTGAAAAACAGTTTCTCACTTGTTCTTAAAATGTACAGAGATATTTGTAGCTTTTTTCCCAAAAGTCAGGGAAAATTGACCTGAAGGTCTGGAAAACAGGGAGAGAAGTCAGAGAATTTTCCATTTCCTTATCTGTAGCAACCCTGAAGTTAAAGAGGTTAAAATAACACTTAACCAAATATTAAATTACTTTAGGTAGTAGCATTTAGGATGGAATTAGTGTCCACAAAATCTGTTGCTGACCTCCCTAACCACTCAGCAACCACCAGAAAAGTATGTTGTACTAATGTTTATGACAAGGATTGTAAACTTAAATTTCATTCTAGCCACAAATACATTTTTAAATAATATGTACTATAATACTATTTGTTTCCCTGGACAGAGTGGAGCTGTGCTGAAATCTTCAGACTCTGCACGAAGAAATGAGCTAAAAATGAAAGTGGAGGAATCTCAAAGAAAGGTTTGTACTTTTATACCAAACAAATTTTTCATGTTTCATATAAATATTTTAGCTGTTTGAACATGGTTTGGGTATATTATTTTTGTCTCGTTTTATCATATATCTCCAAATTGTATCCATATCTTTACTAGCCTTCAAAGGTGTACAAAAGTCTAAAAACTTCAACTTATCTTTAAATATTTGTTAGTTTCAACTTTGTTTCTTAGAAAATATGCTAGCTTTGACAACCACAAAGCTTTGTCAAAAATTGTCGACTACTAAAATATATTTATTTTCAATTTGGTACTATTCGGTACTGCTATTCATGTTTCTATTAATGTTAACATGTCAAAAATCTGTACTACATGCACTATCTTATGAATAAGATGTGTCCCAATGTTCGTAACCCATAGCCAAGGTGTAATCCTTTAAATGGGTCAAACATTCTCGAAACAACCAAACATAAGCCTACTAATTTAAAATTCAACGGCATATAGTAAAAGAAAAAATTAGATATGGTCCACTCAAATCCTCGAATCCGTCGAATCCTGACAAGTATTCAAGATTTATGGATTCAGTGTTTTACAGGATTTGATGGTTGAATCTTACACCTCATAAACAAAGCATAATATTTTGAATTCATAAATTCCTTAGTTAGGCCTACTTGAAAAGCACAACTTAATCCGTAATCTTTATTTTGTCGGACAAAAGAGATAAGCATGAATAAAATCATTATTTAAAAAAAAAAGTTTGGTGTGTAAAATATAACGTGCCTAATTCCCTACCCTCCCACCTGTAAGGGAAACATGGCTTTTCGGCACAAATACTGTCAACAGTCAGGCACCAAAAAACTGTTTATTTATGCCTACAGGCCTACGCATTGTATATCGCTTGTTTGTTTAAAATCGATTCAGGTAATCTGGTCACTTAGTAAACACTATCGAGTCTTAAGAATCAAATAACGACTTGCTAATTCATAATTTGTTTTTAAATTGATTTCAACTAAGAGTGTATTATTATTTTTAAATATGTTACTTAAGTAATTGTAATATATTCAAACATAATCCTGTCTAATAAAATGGGAATGAACATATTGCAAGAGCAGTGGTGGCTCATAGCTAAAATTAGTGGGGGTGCTGCTCCAGAAAATGTTTAGCCTTTGTTTTAAAATTGTGTAAAAGGAAAAACAAATTTATAAAAAGAAAATTTATTCAGTAACTCGATAAACTCTTAACAAAAAAAAACACTTTTTTACTTAATTTAACTTTTGTTACAGTTCAAGCTTGATCTATTCATTTAAAAATGAAATCCATTCTTCTTGTTTTAATCTGCACAAAAAGTTCAATAATTTTCTCCTTGATCTCTGGATGACAATTGAGGAAATTTTTTTCCATTGAAAGTAATGCAACCGCATTTAGTTTTTCTGTTAAATAAAAGAACTAAAAAAAATTAATCAAATAGAATAGCTGTAAGTAGAAAAATAATCTAATTCTACACTCTTCTACACTTTATCACATTCAAGAATATGGTACACGATTTTTAAGCACAACACATGCTGAATAGTACTGCGAGAGCAACAATGCTCTCTCTACCTGGCAGTCCCATCTTCCTCCCAACCCACTTCCTATGTGCGCATGCGCACAACAGTCAAACACCACATTGCTGGCACTGTGAAGTGCACAGTTCCATACAAAGATTTTTGTATCTTTTTCATAAACTGGGGGATGGCTACTGAGGTACTGACATTAAGATTAAGGAATATATATTGTACTACAAAAATAAAGAAATTATTAAAGATAAAAGGACTCATTATATTAAACGTTATCGATAATATCAAGTGGAAAGGGGGTGCTGCAGTTCCGCAGTGCCTATTCACGAGCCGCCACTGTGCAAGAGTCAAAAATATGTTTGCGTTTTAAATAGAATCTATTATCAGAAATCGATATATCGCAAGAATCGAATCTATTTCTTGTTTTCTACGTGAAGATAGATGATAGATATATAAGAAAATAATAATAAAACATACACAGGCATTAATGAGCTTACTATTTCCAATGTATGTTTAGTTGCTAAGCATGTGGTTTTAGTCTTTATTAAAAATATCTGTTTGTATTTTTATATTTGCTATCTTATTAAAATAAATTATAATCCTTCAATGATGATTAAAGTTGATCAAAGGTTAAAGGCCCCAACTCAGACTCCGTAGTCCATGCTCCATAAGAAATCAATACCACAATATCAGATTGATCTGGCCACAGAGTCCTTATCCTTAAGTCCTGACTCCGTAGAAGTTGCCCAACTTTAACTTTCTAGGGACTAGTTTATATGGACTACTAATCACAGCCGAGTAAATATGTGCATGCGCATTGAAATAAAAGAACGAATGGCAGTGAGAGTATCCGTCACTATGGAAACATATACAAAATGATAGGATGGCTACACGTGGAGCTATTTCATAAACATATTTCTAAAAATCTAACACCCCGGGAAGAGCGGCTTATAGGGAAAATGTTTTCTGAGAAATACCAAGTTCTCAGAAATATTGGCTTTGCTTATGTAGGGTCAACACCCCTCTTATTAAAATATATTAAAAGTGCTTCTTTTGTTTTCATGCAAAATAATAGTACATCCATTTTGTATTTTCAGGTATATATATATATATATATATTATATATATTTATTTATTTATTTATTTTTATTTTTTTCTTGTGATTTTACTTAACTTATTATTATTATATTAGTCTTACTATCCGTTTGGGTTATACGCACTTACGCTAATGTTAATGGTAGGGTGATTGTGAGATGAAATGGAGGACCTACAGTTTAACGTGGAATCCGAACCACGGTGGAGGCCTGGCATTCCCCACATTCACAAGATGTCTTGTCAGAGGTGAAGGAAGGGTTTGGTAATCAGATAAATCTGTGCCGAGACCGAGGATTGAACCCCGGAACCCAGCATAGAAGTCCGACACCTTACCCCTAAACCACCAGGTCACCTTACTTAACTTAAATTTTAGTATATACTGGAGGTTTTCTCAACAAAGTTGTTTTTGGTTTCTTTAATTCTTATATTATGATCAGCTGACTGCTTGATGCTCGCTCCTTGCTGTAGACGATTTTCTTTCTAATTTTATATTTGATGAAGTCTCTTACTATCTCATCGGTTGAAATGGTCACGTGATTATGGCTATTGACTCTGTAATCATGAGTAGAATTTCTTATAGACTAGGAACACAGACTATGGACCTATGGATATGGAGTGTGTGTCGGGGCCTTAACTAGACCTAATCTGTTTATTTCACATGTTTTTTTAGAAACATAACTCATTCTAACAACACTTTGAAAAATAACTAAAAGACACTCAAATTTTGATTGATTTAATCTTTAAACAATAATATGAGTCTAGATTGTTCAATTTGGTTGGATTTTAACCTGTATTTTGCGAGGGGTGTCTGGGGTTGATCAAAATTGAAAGCATGATTGAAATAAATCTTAATTTACAGTTTAGGCTTTTATTGTGTAATGTAGTTATATTTGTAAATCATTAGAATTTCTAACAATTTGTTAGGATACAGATTCAAGATTTGAAAAAAAATGTAGATTCAGATTCAAGAAATAGTGGATTTGACCCATCTCTATAAAAAATATGTATTTTTAATAACCTTGAATGATGTGATTGCCCTGGATGTGTGACTTAGTTGCTTACGCCGAGCTAAGATGACTAGATACTAGGAGGAGACAGTAGAATGGGATGATGGATGGGTGGAAAACATTGTTGGGTAATCTTCAGTGGCATTGGTAAAATCCACTAAAATAGTTTAAATAGCCCATATAATGCAATGTGGGTCTATATTAGGGTTGATGACCTTAGTGGTCTTGGGGTAAAATGCTTGCCTCAGGACTTGATGTTCCTGGGTTCACATACAGCCGGTGTCAACATAATTTTCTTGAGCATTCATAATCCATAGCACAACCTCCTTTGGAAGGGAAGCAAAGCCGTCAGTCTTATGTTGATTGTGGCATGTGAAAGAATCCCTTTAGTTATGTGAGAATACATTTCCCGTGAAAATGGTTAGGCCCAGTTGCTCTCGCTCATTGAAATTCTCATGTACTGATATAATCATTCTATTCAAAAAATGCATGTTAAATACCTCAACTAAATAATAACTACACTTGGACACCATAAACTGCAGACTAAGTAACATGGGTCAGCACATGGTGCCAAGTGATTGTATAAGTATCACCCATGACATCATGTTTGTATTGTAGTGACATAAGAGTTAGTTCTTATAAAGAAACATGTTGTAAGAAGTGTAGACTTTGATGGTTGTTCACAATTCACATGTTCAGAGTGTTTGGGAATCCCTTGCAATTAAACTATATACTGTAATATTAACCTAATTTTTCTGCTTCAAGATGAATTCTGTTAAATAAATATATTTCTAATAAAAGAATCTAAAGAGACAAACAAAAATGGAATATATAACATAAAATTTCAGAATGAAAAGGGTAATACAGTTCACACTTTATATTGCTATCACTAGACAAAGAGCTAATAGCTGCCTCTTGAAGAAAACTTGTTGCTACCATTCAATCCCTAGATCAGGGCTGCACGAATATTATAAAACTTTCCTGAGATAGTTCCAGAAAAAATCCTCAGATCCTATATATTTATTTTTGAAAAACATATTTTAAAATATGTGTCAAATACAATTTATTAATGGTTATGTTAAAGGCAGGAGAAACAGACTAGTGGCAGGTGTAACTATAATTTGATTTCGAGTAGTAGGGAAAATCCTTGTACTTTCAAGTTGTCCACCTTTGAATCCAATTCTTTGTAATTTATGAGTAGATTCTTAACATTATTAAATTCATTACACCTCGTTACCAGTTAAGTGGTTAGGAGAAACAACTATTTACCTCTGCTGTGAGCCACATTATAAATAATTAATTGATTGTATTTACTTTTTATGCTTCTATTAAAGTCAATTTACATTGACTATGTTGATTTAAAGTCCTGTTCATAATCTTGAAAATCTTGTTGACTAGTAATTTCTGATAACTGATTAGAATTACATTTCAAGAGGCTGCCATTATCTCTTTGACCAGTAGTCTCAATGTAAAGTGAGAAGGGTCAAACTCAACCTTATGAGGACAAATGAGGAGATACTTGATTAAATAAGTAGCAGCTTCAGTATAGAATATGACCTGAGGTCTCATTGTGCTGACCACATGACACCCTCTCCTGGCAAATGTTGGCACTATCATTGTTAACGTTGGTGGCCTCTTGGTCGGTATAGCTTGACTGCAGACTCATGCCATAGAGTTTTTTTATAATATTAAGTACCTCTAAAATGAAAAGAGGTTTTCCTCAAATAGTTATTTGCATTGCATAAGGTCTCATCTTAACTAACCTTCTTATCTTACAGGGACGACTATGAATGTAGATTAAGGACTTTTTCTCCAATACAAAATGAGTACAAGTATGGATCATTGTGCGGCCGCCATAAAATAAAGTTCATATTATTTTGTGCTCTGAATTATTTCCTGAATAGTTACAGGCTTTACAAGACCACCAAGTAGCGCTGGTTGCCTTGCAGCAAAAAGCCCAGGATCAGCTAAAGGAGGCCAAGGTTGCACAGGTTAGGACTACTTCTGACAAAGATAATACTAAATAAGAACTTATCAAACATAACTCATCCCCATAACAACACTTAAATCCAAGTAGTTAGATTTGAATTCATTTACAACAACAATTTACAATTAAAAACTATAATACTTGGTTACAAGGCATACTATCATATTTTAACCCAATACAACATTTTATAGCCAAGGAACTGTAATATTGTTATTCTTCAACCATGCAGTCAAACTTTGTAAAGCCTGCACTTTCATGCTTTATAAATTTACTTCGCCAAACCAACTATTGCAAATTTTCATACAATAGTTGATTAATGAACTAGAGTTGAGAAAAATTCACTATTTTACAAATCAAAATCTCCATTTAACTTTTTAATATCAAAGTTGAATCTGAATCTTGAAAGAAAAGAAAAATACTAATCTCAGAGGAAATATAATAATAATATAATAATAAAATAATAATAATAATAATAAATTTTTTATAATCCAGTAGTTATAATTAGGGATGGGACCTTGATTCTCTCAAATTCTTAGGGATATTCAAGACTCAAGGATTCAAGGAAATTTCAGATTCAACTCTCTCTTTCTTTTTTTTTTTTTTATATAGGGCTCTAATACTGCTTATTGCCTGGCAGTTCAGAACCAATTATAATCATAATTTAACACCTAATGGATTATAAGAAATAATTTTAACATTTAGTTATTATTTGTATTTTCTATTATTTTAATATATTTATATTTCCTCTTATGTTCATAATTATTCCAAAATTTGGACTTGTATTCAAGATTCAGGATTGAAGGTAAATTGGTGATTCAGATTCGTAAAACAGTGGATTTGATCCATCTCTAATTATAACATTCCTACATTCAGTTAAGTGTTAAATTAATCGCCTTGGGTCTGATTGTTGAGTTCGTCCTATAATTATTTTGGCTTTGAACCACCAATAGGCAGTATTAAGGTAAACATCCACTAGCCCGCATCGAACGGGCCACACGCTCGGATTTTTGTATTTTTTATATTATTTTTAATGAGACTGCGTTCACCTATCCATATCGTACACATCAAACATTGGCAATTTTGATAAGAATACCAAGGAACAAATTAAAATCTAATCTGCGCAGTGTGTGTGGATAACAATCTGAAATGCTGAGTTGTACATGCACTCCCCACTATTCACACCATTCCAATTCAGAATTACCAGCTTTATTAGCACTCCATTTAGCTTAGAGATGGTCATTACACTTCACTGTTGGGAACAGTTAAGTGATTTAGTTCACTAATGAGAGGTTAATTTACATAATTCAATAATTTGCATAATTTACATAATTCAATAATTTGCAAACTACTTTTTTTAAATCAGTTGTTAGAAAAATTCTTTGTTCGCCATCGATAGACATAAAGCTTTTGTTCATTTGATAACAACCAAACTTGATCTTTCTGTTTAGTCCTCACTAGTTTGCAAACTATTGTGTGAATGAGTTATTATTTTCCCTTCACATTATTAGTTACATAGTAAAGGTCTGGCATCTAGGGATCATTTTTAAAGTGTATTAAACCGTACTCGTAAATCAAATCTAGAACTTGCTATTTTTGCCAAAATAGCTGTAATAAACTTTAAAACAAAGCAAAAAATACTTGGATAAAATAAAAACCAGATTTTTGATCAGAAAAATAATACTTAAAAGCTAAACTAGATTAGTTACAGCAGCACCAGCTCTAGTAGCCTAGTCATACATTTTGAATGTAATTTCACTTAATACATCTACCAACTTATTAACTTTTTAAATTATAATATTTAATTCTTATATATATATATATATAATATATATATAGAGAGCAATATATCTAAGTCTTGACCTTTAAAATATAAGATAGGTTAAAATATAAACAATTAAACTACACACCGGATTGATTTAATCTCTCCTGTAATAGGAATGTCACGGTATGAATCCCAGCCCAGTTAAATAAGATTTTTTTTATAAATAAATTCCCACTCTCCACACAAATGCAAGTACACTTCCTCTGAATAATACCTTCTTAATCCCTATATTATTAGTATAGGTATGTGAATAAACTGGACAGGTAGTATATTAGGACATTGAAAGAAATTAAATAAAAAAGTATCTATGATACAAGACTGCCTATCCCTAACTTTCAACTTTGGTGCTACAGGGCTTGCTGTTGGCCCGCGCGGCAAGTGAGGGGACCGCTGCAAGATCTATTAACAACGAGTTGTTGTCAGGTGATGCTCCTGTTGATCCTGCTCATGGAAACATTCAACATCTAGAGGACAGGATTATGTCCCTGCAACAGCTCTGTGATAACAGGAATGAGGTACCACATCTACATTATATTACTTAACTTCTAATTGGTTAGCAATTTCACTTAAGGTTGCACTATTGGTCTAACGAGGTGTCAAGCTTTCAATAGACTTGATTGCAACTCTTGCGCAGGTCAAGTTTATTAAGTTATTATATGCATTCAATAGTTTATTTCTAGTAATTAAATGAATAACTTTATTTTATATGAACTCAAAATTAAAGAAAACAGCAAGCGCCAAAAAAAAGTTTCAAAGAATATAAAAAAAGAGATCACAAGACAAAAATGTAGATTATACTGAAGAGGTGACACTACACACTCATTATGAGCAAGTAAACTATAGCAAAGAAATACAGCACATGGTACCACAGAATAATGGGCACGATTATTTTTCTTTGATAATTTTTTTAATATAAATCATAATCATTTGGGACCGTTTTGCACAAATAATCTATCAGTGTATGTTTTCATCTCCTCTCCATGATAATCAAGATGCATTTTCACTCTGCTACCCCTTCGAATAAATCATTAGTAACTTTGGTTTTGCAAAAAACAAAATTGCAACAACATTTGTCTAAAGAAGGGATAAAATACCACAGTCCACATGGTAGGGATTCACAGTTCTCAGTCAAGTCAACCACTCGAGTCAAAGACTATAAGTACCTGTGACCTCATGATTACTGTGCACTGAATTACTTGTATCCTGCCTTGTAGATTTTCATTCAAAGCTTATGAGCAAGTTTTGAACAGGAATCTGCTGGAGATTGATTGAAGGTGATAGACAGTCTACAAGAGCGATGTACCACTGCTGTTGGTGATGGCAGGATGCAGTAATGAGGCGTACTATTTTTAGAATGTTACCAGTTACCTAAATTCAAATAGCCTCTTACCCCTGTATTATTTTCCTTTGTAAATCTCTAAATAAACAATTATTCACTAAAACAAAAACATAATAAAGAATTATAATTTTTGTTTCTCAAAGATTAAAAGGATATTAAAAATAAATATATATAAATTAATAGCCACTAGGGGGAAATGGTTTTAAAATTGCCCTCTATCTCATAGATTTGCAAACTTACTTACAAGAAGGCCAAATTAAAAAATAAAAAAGCCGGCCAAAGCCTTTTATTGATTAATTTTCATTCAAAATTTATTTAAAAAAATAATTATAAATACATATACAGACTGACATGAAGTTTATTCAGAAGATTTATATGATATGGGTTGAAATGAGTTAAATTGTGAAAGACCTAACATTTTCTTCTTAATCTGGGTTAAACTGTTATTCTCAAGAGAAAAACAGATACTCACGAGTAAGTCATTTTCTAAGATCACTTTTCCTAAGTTTCACGGCTGTAAATACTTGTTTGCATGCATATGAGAATGCAAACATTACTATATATTTTGGGCATTATTTATCAAGTTTGGAATGTTGAGGGTCAGTGCAGAAACATAACGAAACACAATGCAACACATTTTAATTATATATCCATGGGGCGTATTGAACATACCAAAGGATCTAGTTTACGCATCTTGCTCTAGCCTGAACACAGAGGGACACACATCAGTCAAGTAAGTAGCTTTATTGTGATCACCAACTCCCTTAATCTAGGCAAACACTTGATTAGGGACAAGACAACCTTTCAAATTGTTATCAATACTTACAATGGATACCAGCACCTATCGCCAACTGTGGGAAGTGTGGCAGTGATATTTGTATTTATTGTAGCTGGTGAGCTTCCTAGGAGACAGAGATGCTGACCTGGTCTCCGAACATTTGGTTCTTCAGGATAAGCTTCAAGATCTGGCATTCAAGAAGCAACACATGGACCACCTTGTGGCTCAGTTCCAGGCGCTCAACAATAACAACACCACGGCACCTTCAGGTCAGATTACCTTTTATGTTTGTTGAGTAAAGACCCAAATTAATTTAATATTTGTTTAATTATGAGGGAAAATATAATATTCTGCATTGAGCCTATTTTAATATATTAGGTGTGGGCTGATGCCTATTATTAATCTGATCATCGGCCAATTATCGTATTGATCGATATTTGAATCTCCGATTATTTATGCCGATTATTCAAAATGTGTGGGTATCTTTTAAGTCTAAAAATATTTTTAAAATAATTTATCCCTTCTTCCTTGTATGTAATCTTTTAATAATTATTTATCTAATATAACATTGAAGCGTGTGGTAAAAAAAAATTATGTTTCGCAGTGATTAATATAAATTATTCAAAAATTTAAGTCTGTGTATCAAGACTATAAAATATATCTTTTAACCCCAAGATTGTGTTGTGTTGCCCTCTGGCTAGACCTCAAGTTTTAGGATTTTTATATCATCCCAAAAACACATTGGTTTGGTAAGTTTTTGTAGCTGTCAGTCAGCACCAAAGAAGTCGTAGGGATACTGTAAAAACAGCTTGTTTTTAGCAACTTAAGTTTGTAATAAACAGCACTTCCAACATTCCAAACAAAATAAATATATTTACCATAAGCATTTTTCCAATTTATGCACGTTATTAGAAATAAAAATACTCAAAAGTAACAAAATTACTAACCATCAAAATAAAATATTTGCAGATCGGCATTGTTTTATATCGATTTGCCAAAGATAGTTATAAAATAAAGTATCAGACATAAGAATACCTTGCATGTGCACTACATTTTGCTTTACATGGAAAGAGATTCTATTTTCATTTTTTTTTAATACTATTCAAAATGTATGGATATATTTTAAAATCTTAAGTCATAGAAATTAGATATCAATTTTAAAACTAAAAGATAAATTTAACAATCCATTCCCACGTATATAAACACAACTTCTATTTTAATTTGCAATAAACAGGGTAACCAAAGCTCCTAACAATAACAAATGAGGATATGTACTTTTACCGTAGGTCTTATTCCAATTTATGCAGATGCACATTCACATTATTAGAAATAAAAATGCCCACAAGTAACAAATCTAATAATCATAAAATAAAATATTAGTATATTTGTGTTGCTTTATTTTGATTTGTTAAAGATGCCCAAAAAATGAAACGTCAGACGTAATAATCTTGCACATGCGCACATTTTGTTTAAATGGAAACCATTTTTCTTCTAATGCAAGTATGAAACTTTTCACTGGCAGGGAATTTTTTTCGCTCATATTTCAATATGAATTGGATTAATATATATTAAGTATTAAGACTAACATTTTACATTGTCTTTAGTAGTTAGAAGTAAATTAAAATAATTCTTATAATATTTCTTTAATAAATAAAATCCTTTCTATGCATTTATATTTATTTTATAATATTGAAGTGAGTTTTTTTTTATATGTCTCCGAGTACTAAAAACAGTTTTGTATGGGATTATTTTGCGATAAATCCAAATAATCACTCAAAAACTATGTGCTCATTTTG
This sequence comes from Timema cristinae, assembly GCA_039000515.1. Lineage (NCBI taxonomy): Eukaryota > Metazoa > Arthropoda > Insecta > Phasmatodea > Timematidae > Timema > Timema cristinae. Next base: position 51,477,122 of record JBCFYV010000012.1, read on the forward strand.
TACAAAAACAATTTCACGTGGGGGCACCTCTAATTTGGCAAGACATTTGAGCGTGTTTCACCACAGTGAAATTTCAAAAGGTAGTAAGCCTATAATATCTGTGAAAATTCTGATGCCTCAAGTTGTGGTTCTACATATAGTTTTTAATCTACGTCGATTAGTGGGAGAAGTGTTCAAATGAAAGTATGAGCTAGTCAAAAAACAATTACTGAATTATTTGAGCAAAAAACTAAATACAGCAGCTTTCATCTAAAATATATAGGGATAACTAAGCGAATCATAGAAATGATGTGCCTTGATTTGCAGCCATTTAGTATGGTTGGTAAGTTTAAGGTCTAACTTAGCCTACTCAATAAACTTAATTCTTTCATTCAATATTTATTGTTTTATGCTAATTAAAATAGTTACACTTACCAACAAGTTTCCAGAACCTCTAGTTTTGGTTATTTAGGCCTAGATACCTAAAATAATCACATTTCACCCTACCTAATCTAAAACATATATGATTTTGCCAAACAAAAATAATAATAATAAAAGCCAATAATTTTGTTTATAATTTATAAACAAATCCTTTTCTTTTCAGGTTTTAAGAATTTAATCAGCTATATTGAACCTTGCTATAAATTACCAGATAGGACTATATTTTCACGAAAAGTAATCCCAGAAATGTATGAATAAGTGAGAAATAAAACACAAGAACAGATAAACAATATTCACTACATTATTCTAACAATTGACATGTGGTCGTCTATAGCTAAACAGGAATATATGTCATTGACGTCCCATTTTTTTAGCGAAGACTTTGTTTATGTAAATCTTTGTTTGGAGGTTATACATTTTACTCCAGAGTATCACAATACAGAGAACATTGCAGAGTTTTTTAATGATACCATCAAGGACTGGGGTATTTCAAAGTCTCAGATCCATAGTGTAGTCAGTGACAATGCACGAAACATTACTCTTCTACTGCAACAAGCTGAAGTGAATCATGTACCATGCGCTGCCCACACACTTCAACTTGTGGCTCATTACTCATTGGTGAACCAACGAAGTGTGAATGACATGTGTGCCTGTGCAAGACGAGTAGTTGGTCATTTCAAACACTCATTAATTGCCAACAAAGAAATGAATGAGTTTCAAACGGCAAACAATTTACCCAAATGCCTCTTAATCCAGGATGAACCAACATGGTGGAACTCCACCTACCTTATGCTCAAAAAACTGTACAGTCAAAGGGAATCAGTTGTGTATCTATCTTCTCCCTGACCTAAACCTGAATGTAGATCTATCTACTCTTGATTGGTCCCTTACGGAGAAGGTACTCACAGTTTTAGAAACATTTCCCAAGGCTACATTAGCAATCAGCAATGAACAAACTACCATAGTAGAAGTAATCCCTATAGTCAATAGTATCAAATTAGACATGGAGTCCAACCAGACAAATCTCTTGGCCCCATAGTGAAAGATGTGTTGCCCAATACCAAAACCTATTATGTCAACATTGAAGAAAATAATCTTTTTTCATTTGCTACAATATTGGATCCTAGATTCAAAGTTGATGTGTTCAGTTCCCCCCCAATCTTCAAAAGAAGCAAAGTCTCAACTGGAGGCAAAGTTTAGCGAGGAAGAGGAACCGCCTGCTAAGCTGAGTAGAGTTGAGACTGCTTCAGGACCTGTGGCTTCTGTTTACTCCCAATTAATATCCAGACTAGGCCTAATAATGTAATGTCACCCAAAATACAAGTAGAAAGGTATTTGTTGGAACCATAATTGGCTGCCAACCAATCCCCTTTCAATTACTGGAGAAGCTCCCCTTTTAAAAACATAAAACAAATGGCGAGCAAGTACTTCTTACTTCACCTGCAGGGTCCGTAGCATCAGAGAGACTCTTTAGCACAGCGGGATTGGTTAGTGATAGAATAAGAAACTAACTCCACCCAAACAAAGTAAGATGCTGGTATTTTTAAATAAAAATTTAAAGCCCACACAACAGTAAAAATACTTTTAATAGGCCTACATATGTAAAGTTTATTCGGGTGTAATATTTGTCAAGATTTTTTTTTATAATCGAATAATTTTTTATACAGGCAAACATGATCTTAGTTACAGTTATTTAACTATAATATTAAAGCCATATTTTAATATATATTGGATATAAAAATCCCTATTTCATCTAAAACAAAATAAGTGTAGGCCTATTCGCCTTGTGTGCAAAAATATATATGCCTTAATTATTTTTTATCATGAACATTAAATTTAAATTTGCTGGTTATGATTTGTCTTTGTCTAATGAAATGGTCAGTAGGCCTATTTAATCATAAATATGAAATCATATTTTAATTATCTTATAAGTACCATGTATAAGTCTGTGTTTAATCCAAACAAAATCGGTGTATTCTCTTTGTGTACAGAAATTTGTGTTCCTTGATAAAAATTTTCATGAACATTATATTTAAATTTGCTATTTATTATTGTGATTTGTTTTTGTTTAATGACAGGTTCTGTTGTCTTAACAGTAACAATAAGAAAGAATGATTAAACAACCTTTACATTTTAAAAGTTTCTATCTAAATGTTATTAAAACAAACTTATATTGGACATTATAAAACTAGTAAAAGTAACTTTTTTTTGCTATAAAGGTCATTTTACTTTAAACACTTATAAAATTTAAAACAAAATAGATGATCAGCCCAGTTCTATAATATATTATTAATTAAATATGATAGGAATCCAAAAAAATGAAGTATAAATAAAAGTAAAAACACTGATATACATATACAAAAAATTCAATATTTTGATGCTCAGTCTAGAGCTTGGAATTCGAGTGCTCACAGATCCCTTATTTGTAACTATGGTGCATGAATTACAATCATATCTCTTAGGCCTTAATTTTAAGAATTCTTAGTGGGTAGTTTTGGAGGATATACTAACTGTCCAATCAACGACATGATATTCAACACCCTCCAAGATCAGACGTTACATTATAATCAGATGATAGGGCAGGTTGGTTGCTAATGGTCAGTATACTGGAGTTCTTCCATTTGCGTTCTTCATACCAATAGTGATGGGTTAAATTATTGTCCTTTAGAGTACTACAGTAAACAAGGTGATCTTTTATTCACTGTAATATCAGCTTCTCTACCAAATACATCCTTATAAGGAAAACTGTTAAACAATGAGGTGGCCCAATGCCTAAATAATTTTATAGTAATAAAAATTGATAAAGAATAAAGAAAAAGGAAAAAATAAACTAATGAGTGTAAATTTAATGAACTAAAGAGAAAAAATTCCTTCATTGTGATTAATTGTATTTTACTGGTAGCCCCTTTTATCATTTTAAATATGAAGTATTCAGACTGGTTAAAAGTACAGTGGTTCATTGATACAGGGCATTACAGTAACTTATTGCAACAAAACATCGATTCACATCTGTACCAGGGAATATTTGGACAAACAAAGACGTAGTTCAATGCCCACGCCAGGAAATGGATTAAACGGTTGATACAAAGGTAACTATTAATAACCAAGCCCATCCAAAGTTAGCTTAGTTGGTAGCATAGAAGTAGCTATAATCATTTTTGTACTATCACCAAACTTAAATGTCCTATAAGGGATGGGCCCTTGAATCCTTAAGGTTATTCGAGATTTGATAAAATTTCAAACTTGAGACTCAAATCCTTTAAAAAGAAGTTTCAGCTGAAATTTGTTTTAGCGCTCTAATACTGCTTATTGATGGTTCAGAACCAATTATAAATATAGGATTAACTTAACAACCAGACCCCAAACCAGTAATTTAACATTTAACTAAATGAAGATGTTGACAGAAATTAAGGGCTCATTTATATATTGAATACATGTATTTCCCTGTCAGACCGGCTGAATGAGCTCATGAGTAGCAGCGCACCCAGTGAAGATGGGGATGGCATTGAGGGGATTGTCGATGGGGATGTCAACTATGACATGGTGCAGAAGAAGGTGGCAGAGCTCAATGTAATGAAGGCACAGCTTAACCGTCTTCAGGGGCTAATGTCCGCCTACACTGAGGACCCACAGGTAAGGAATATAACTAGCTGCTATAAGTTTTTCACATATTTGATTTTTAGTTTTGGAGAAACATGTTTTAAAAAATAAGCCAAGAAGGTAGAGTTGTGCAAATATTCAAAATTTCTAATATCTTTTAATAATGAATAACCAAATATTATATTCACAGTGGCAAATTCAAATGTTGATTAGTTGTTTTATCCTATATTTCTCTAAAGGGGTTGTGAATGGCATCAGAGAAGGGTTTCAAACATAAATCATATTTAAAGGGTAACACACCTAGGGATCATTTAAGGGGTTTCATACCTTAATAATATGTTTGGTGTTTAAAACCTAGATCAGATTTATGGGGTTCTAGACCTAAAACATTCAAGACATTTAAGGGGTTTCATAACTAAATAATATATATAAGGGGTTTCAAACCTAGATAACCTTTAAGGGATTTTAGACCTAAAGAATATTTAAGGTGTTTCAATCCTAGATAGTCTTTAAGAGGTGTTAAAATAGAGAGCAGATAAGATTTAAACAGTTTCAAACCTAGAGGACATTTAATAAGGGTAAAAAGTTATTTTATTTTTTGCATTCTTCCAATAGTTAAATATAAACACAATTTTCAAAATAGATTAACTAATAAAAATAATGTATTAAAATTAATTATTCCATTTGTATTATTCAGGGGGGTGTGAAGTCTACTTTTTCAATTCGAAGCGAACTCAAATCGAAGTTTGAATATTTTTTGGTTAGTTTTTTATACTAGAAAAATATATTATATTGTTGTTTATTAAACGTTATGTATTGAAATTACTTAGACATTTTTTTATTGTACTTATTGTTACATTTTAATCTAGTAAATCAAGTTATATTACAACTTACAATTAGTGGTGACCTGGTGGTCTAGGGGTAAGGTGTCAGACTTCTGTACTGGCGGCCGGGGTTCAATCCCCGGTCCCGGCAAAGATTTATCTGATTACCAAACCCTTCGTCCACCTCTGACAAGACATCTTGTGAATGTGGGGAATGCCAGGCCTCCACTGTGGTTCGGATTCCACGTTAAACTGTAGGTCCTTTATTTCATCTCACAATCACCCTACCACTACACATTAGCGTAAGTGCGTATAACCCGAATGGGTAGTAAGACGCGGTGCTAATAATAATAATAATAATAATAATAATAATAATAATAATAATAATAATAAATAATAATAATAATAATAATAATACAACTTACAATTCAATTAATTAGGATTTTTTCCAAATAAATATTGTTATATATTATATATAAATGGCAATAATTGACCATCAATTGAGTATTTTAGCTGTCAATATTTTATTGATGAAGCTTTGAAGCCGGAATTATTTTCAAAGCGACATTTGTTTCGAAGTTTCGAAGCCAAGTCAAATCTTAGCACACTTCTAGTATCATCCAATATTTGTCCAAAAATTTTCTATCGATTTCAATAAAAATGTCACACACCCTTATATTATTATGTTTTTATAATATATTATTTCTATTATATTTAATAATGTCAAAGCTTGTACAAGAATTACAATATTAATTTTTAAAAATATTATATATTTTTAATTTATAACTATTCTAAAGCCTCTTTTTTATAATTTCCCATTCCCATCGTGATCCTGTATTTTGACTCATTCCTCACCCTGATATAAAAATATAATTCCCATCCATCCCTACTAAATACCTCAAAAAGTTAAAAAAAAAAAAGTTTTCCTTAAAGAGACTTTCTACTATTTAGTAAGGGTGTGCAAAGCTTTGAAACAAACATGAGCTTCAACTTCGCTTCAAAACAAATTCTAGCTTCAAAGCTTCACCAGTAAAAATATTGACAGCTAAAATACTCCATTTATGTTCAATTATAGCCATTCTGACCTGTTTTGTACACTGCAAATTAATATCCATATGGAAAAAATCTGAATGAATTGAATTATGTATTGGGATAATAACTTGATTTGTCAGATTAAAACGAAATATCACAAACATTTGTGCAATAAAACATTTTCCAAGTAATCTTAGTACATAAAGTTCTATAAATAACCACAACATAATATTTTTTCAATCATAAAATAGCTAAAAGAAAATATTCAAACTTCATTTCGGCTTCTAGAATATTTCAGATATTCGAATTGAGTTCGCTTTGAATTGAAAAAATGGACTTCACACACCCCTACTATTTAGTGAGTGTGCATCATAAATACTATATAGTTCGAATTATTCTCTTATAAATATACCTCAGTTTATCCATGTAGGTAAATTTTATTTTGAATTATGAATTATCAAAAGTTTTCCAGGGAAAACATGCGCTTTCAAATCAGATTTAATTATTGTTTCCAACCAAACATTGATTGTATGTTATTTTGTTGACAACAATCATTTCCTCCCTCAAGGGGAACCTTTCCCTTTAGTTTTTGATCACCCTAAACACAAAAATATGGGTGTGAAATGAATGCTTGCCACTATCTGTACTGCAGCAGCTGAACGAACCAACACCTCCAATGAATGTACGTGAGCTTCCCGAGGAGGAGGAACAGGCAGTAAACTTGCGTCGCCAGAAGAGGGAGGCAGGTAGTCGTGGTGGGTCAGTGGCTCGGAGCCATAGCAGCAGCAAGCCGGATAACATATCCCACGCATGTGCAGGCGAGGTGGAGAGAAGCCAAGAGATTCATAACAAGACTCTGTAAGATATTCAGCTGCAAGCTAGCTTGCTACTAACTATCAACAGTCCACTTTACATAGAAATAACTTTTTATATATTGAAAAAACCTTTTTTTTTTGTGTTCAACATTGAACTTTTTTTACTAAACTATTATAATATAAAATATTATTTTGCAATAAATAAAATTATAGAATTTCTTAATATTTTATCATTTAATTTACTACTACTACTACTACTATTACTACTACTACTACTACTACTACTACTACTACATACTACTACTACTACTACTACCACTACTACCACTACCACTACCACTACCACTACCACTACCACTACCACTACCACCACCACCACCACCACCACCACTACCACTACCACTACCACTACCACCACTACACGTTGTGTGTAAAAATGTGTGTTATTAATTTTATTTGTGCTTTATTTTCCCATGATTATATCATTTTATTTATTTTATATTACATTTTGCTTAATGCACTTTATTTCATACATAGAGATTAAATATAGTAATTAAAAGCTAACATTATTTACTATAATTTACATCCATTACTGGTACCAGCCTGTGTGCTGGGTCTTTTTTTTATTCAAGCCCTATATTTTCCACTACCGATACCGGCTTGCTAGGCCTATCGTGGCTTCATATGCCTTATAATTAGGGGTGTGCGAAATCCACTTTTTCAATTTGAAGCTAACTCGAATCAAATATATAAGATATTCTCAAAACCGAGTTGAAGTGTGAATATTTTTTGTTAGTTTTTTACATTAGAAAATATATTATATGGTTGCTTATTAAACGTTAGGTATTGAAATTACTTATAATATGTTTTATTGTACTTATTGTTACTAATATTTTATTTTAGTATAGTAAATCAAGTTATATTACAACTTACATTTCAATTACTTAGGATTTTTTTTCAAATAAATATTGTATTATATTAAATATATAAATGGCAATAATTGACCATAAATCGAGTATCTTAGCTGTAATATTTTATTTATGAAGCTTCGAAGCCAAGTCAAAGTTTCTATATCCCTACTTATGATCTAACTTAAAACTGAGACAGGCACAACATCTTGTCCCTGACCATTAATTTATCATTTTGAAAGGGTAAACCCACATTTCACCAACAATAAATTTTTCAGCCATGCCAGGAATCGGACCCTTAGCTCGTAGACAGATACGCTACCAACTGAGCTAAGGAAGGTGTCTGACTATTTGCTTTAAATCATTCATAATATCTTTTGTGCATACAGTTATTTGGTAAGTTAAAAGTCTGGACTCTAGGTGTCAGGTATACCTGATTATGTTGGATAAACCACCATCAAGCATAGTAAGAACTTTAAAGCAAATTCCAAATCAAAAATTGACAACATTTTTTTAATTTTATTTCAAATAGCTGTAAGGATTCCAAAGACTCAGGAATTCGAAGGTTACATCCCTAATATTTACAATTAAGACTCAACACTTGTCATTATTAAACTAATTATGATCTAGTTGGGATGTTGGTTGCAGAAAACTTCAAGAAGCGAAGGCCCGACTACAGCAGCTACAGGACCTGATGTCTCTGGTGACAGAGGCTCACAGCCAAGGACAGGCACTCCCTGAACAGTATCTGGAGCTTCTCAACCAGGAGACTGCCCGGGAGCAGCACGAGGCTCCCTCACGGGCACACAGGCGCAGTGTTGACCGACACAGGTGAACTTGAAATTGAACAATCAAAACTATATCGGTATAAAGGATTGAGCTACCATTGGTACTTATTATGAAATGAATAATAATAATAATAATTATTATTATTATTATAGCACCGCGTCTTACTACCGTTCGGGCTATACGCACTTACGCTAATGTGTAATGGTAGGGTGATTGTGAGATGAAATGAAGGACCTACAGTTTAATGTGGAATCCGAACCACGGTGGAGGCCTGGCATTCCCCACATTAAATGAATAATTAACTCATGGCTTAGAATTATACTATTATAGTGTGGAAATAGTACAGTAATGTAAGTTAAGAGATAGGGAAGGAAGCCATTCCTAAAGGATGATTGTATTTGGCCTTGATAGAAACATATGAACTTCTCTTTTCATAACTTCCTACACTCTTTTTTACCCTTCCAACTTCTTTGCACGTTTACATTTTAAATTTTCGGAAATATTCCTTCCATCCTAATGAGACAAATTGCATATTTTATTCGTTCATTTATTTATTTTTAACTATGTGGATGAAATTTTAATATCTCTTTCTTATCATGAAAATGGAATATTTTCAAAAAATAAATTTGTCAAAGTGATAAGAAGTTATAAGTGTGAAGGTGTATGAAGAAATGAAGAGAGAAATCTGTGTTTGTCCCCTTTTATTTTCGTCGCATCTCACTACTGATTCAATTTGTATGCATGTATAATAATTACGCTAATGTATTATAAATTAGGAAGGCTTACTTTAGAGTAAGGAAAGGGAATGGGGTGAACAATTTAAGAAAAAATAACCTTATTACACCTAACCAGGACTCAAACTCCGACCTTTCTGTAATTTGCAGTCTACTCTATTTCAAGTGCAGTAGTGACACCCAGAAATTTACTTTGAGGTGGGCATACAATCAAGGCTATAGTCAATGAAATTTCTGTGAAAGGAGTAGCACAACTGGGTGGGGGTGGGGCTGGAGGTGAGGGTGAGGGAGCACAACCCCTAACAGATTTGAGTTTATCTCTAGTGAGCCTATCATGAAGCTCCCGAGTGTCGCGAGTTTCGAGTTTGGACATAATAAAATATTTATCATTTTAAAACTTAATTATATAAATATAAATAAATAAACATGTATTAAAGTTATTAAAAAAATATTTTTTTAATCAAATATGACTTGTATATTTCAAAGAAAAGTAATATTTTAAAATCTAAAATAAATTGTTTTTAAATAATTAAAAAGTGAAATCCATGTAAATAGATAGAAAATCGCAGCATTAATTTTAAAATATACTGTGATAGGAAATGAAAAATGAATTGTGATTTATTTCAATCCTATTAAGGGCAATTAAAAAAAATCAGGAATATAGTTATGGATGTGCAGATTTAGCTATTGTTTTATGTAATTATTCACATTATATCCCTGTAAATCTGGAGAGCAGCTAATCACTTGTTTCTGACCTCCTACCAGAGAGAGAAGTCAAATGATTTTAAGGATGTGTATAGTAGAAATTGGCATTAAGATTTACTTGATACAGTCTTGCACTAAGCTATTTGTGTTAAACTTTACTATAGAGAGATTCCTTTCTATAAATATCCTTTATTTAAATACTTTCTCCATTTAACACCAAGTTACTTAGTTGCTGACCTTGACATTCCAATAGCAAGCTGCACAATACCCTCTTTGTTGAGTTTTTACTCCATTTCCATTCCTACCCCTGAACCCCTCTCCTACACTCTCTATTTCACAAACCACATCCAAACAAGCCCAGAGAAGAGTAAACAATTAATCATTCATCACTATACACAATACAAGGCAAATAGATAACTTTTTCAATGATCTCAAAATTTCAAGATCATAAATCTTTCGAGTCTACTTTCTCAAATATTGGTTAAAGCTTGGTTTGAAACTCAAAGTACGAATATTCTCAAAGTTCTAGGCGAAACTAATATTAAGTACCATAATATCTCTAGATTATATTTCCTACGTTATAATTTGTGCTGTATTTAATTAGGACTGAGCCATTCGTGCCATTTCCGATTATTTGTTGTCTATTAGGCCAATCACCAATGGCGATCATTTGGTTTATTTTATATATTACAAAGATCATATCAGTCTTTACAAATTTCCTTTTTCATCCTTTTTTTGGGGGAAAAGGGGGGAAGTCTCAATGCGTGTTTCACACTCCTCCCTGATGAGTTCCGATAGAATGAAACATAGGTTGGGGGATTGGGTGGTAACGATCGATTTTAGTCAAGAGGCAGCCATTACCTCTTTGTCCAATGGCAGTAATGTAAAGTGTAAACTGTGTTCTTCTTTTCATTGTAAAAGCCATATTGTGATCGTTCCTTTTATATGTTTCTATCCACTTTTCTGGTACCCTCTTCCAAATATAATACAAAGATAATATGAAGTAATGATATTAAAAACAATCTTTTAACATGTAACATTTTTATTTTGTTCAATATAGGTTTTCTTATACAAGTTTAAATAAAATCTTTAGAATTAATGTAAATATAGTTAACTTTATCATAGACCCCACCGCATTTAAAATATAATTAATTTAAATTAAAATTATTTTATTTTAAGTTTTTTTTAGGAATTTTATTTTGAAATCTGTGCATTGATGACTTTATTTTTATGATAAAAACATTTAAAACAATAGTTAAGTATGGTAACAACAGATAAATAAATTTTATTATTGAATATAAGTAAAGTCCTAGAACCATGATATAGTTTTAAAACCTTTCATAGTTATTTAGTTTTTTATTCCCTTGAATATTCCTTTTAGTGACTTGGCGGTCTAGGGGTAAGGTGTTGGACTTCTCTCCTAGGGTTCCGGTGTTCAATCCCAGTCCCGGCTCAAATTTATCTGATTGCCAAACCCTTCCTTCACCTCTGATAAGACGTGTATTAATCACAACTTATGAATGTGGGGAATGTCAGGCCTCCACCGTGATTCAGATCCCACGTTAAACTATAAGTCCACCATTTCATCTCACAATCCCCCTATAATTACACATTAACGTAAGTGCGTATAACCCGAACGGGTAGTAAGGCGGTGATAGTAGAAATAATAATATACCTCTTATGGTTCATATAGCTGGTTGACCTTGCAAAGACAAACAATCTCCTCTGCAATACATAATATAGTTATATTCTCTCACTCAAACAAATTGTCTCACTTGCTGACCTTTATAATCTCACCGAGGCCCCCCTTCCCGGCTCAGTTCCATCTACTTGTTATTGAAAGAAATAACTGTTTGCCTAGAGTACACTAGTGCCACCCCTCACCCTCACTCCTACCCCTCTCTCTGCAATAGAACAAAGTACAAGACAATCTGCTAGGATCTTAACAATGATTTGTCACCATTACCTGCTATGTGAAGTGTGTGCAGTGCAGTGCAGTGCAGACATTAACAAAGGATCCATTCTTGGGAATTAACTTTGGTCCAGTCCCATATTTAATCTTCGGCTAAGTATAAGAAAAGGCTAAAACCTTAGCTTGGCCAAATCAATAAAGGCTATTACTAATATGTTATAATTATTAAGAGTTGGGTCAAATTTGGAATCTTGGAAGTTGAATCTTTGAATGATTAATGATTATGAACGTAAGGGGAAATATAAATATATTTATATAATATAAAATACAAAATGTAACTAAATACTAACAATCCTAACATTATGTCTTATAATCTGTTCATTATGACATTCACACATTCGGTTAAGTGTTAAATTACTTGCCTGAGGCCTGCTTGCTAATTTCTTCATCTCATAATTATAATTGGTTCTGAGCCACCATGATGCCGTATTTAAGCTCTAAAACAAATTTCATTTGAAAATTTTAAATTATATGTATATTATTTTAAGGATTTGAGATTCATAATGCAAAATTTGCTCATATATTCTTAATGATTCGAGGGCCATTCCTAAATATTGTTATTATTTCTAAATAGCTCTGAGGCAAGATAATCATACTGGGTCAGGGTCTGGGTCCTTTTAATCCCAAAATCTCTATAATCCTAAATCATGTTGAGTAAGTCATAAATCATTCTAAGAAAATTAAGTTTAAAAACTATATTTATGTGTTTCCCCTTCTTTTTAGTTGTATTGGCTTGGATTTTTTTTTCTTATTTGTAAAATACATCAATACATTTTCACACATACACACACCCCTTTCAAAGATAATCATCATTTTGAGGGAATCCAATATTATGTTTTTTTAACTTTACATTCATTACTGTTTCCAGCCTATGCCTGGTCAGTCTTTTATTCATGCCATATATTTTCCACTACTGGCTTGCTACGCCTCTCATAGCTTCATGTGCCTTATAATCAAACTTAAAACTAGGACAGGTACTAAATTCATTCCCCAGCCATTAATTTATCAATGTGAAAGGGTAAACCCATATTTCATCAATGATAAATTTATTGGTCATACCAGGAATTGAACACAAGTGGTTTTAAATTTTTGTTTCTTGTTTATCCACACTTGCAGATCAATTGAATGAAAATTTGAAATATTGTTGAATGTGAATCGTCTTTCTTAAAAATTAATTATTCCAAATTATTAATGTTTGCATATTGTCACCATTTTTTGGAATTTGATAAAGCTTCTCTTTTAAAATGAGCCATATTTATAAATTTATAAATAGTAAACCATACTATTTGTTTTATTTCAATTATTTATTTAGGCTCTTGACATACAACATTTCATCAAAGCTTAAATACCTAATCAGCCACTTGATGAAATTATATGAAATTACCTTGAGCTTAGTAAATTAAGCTTTCAGGTTTGCAAACTATTAATATTTGAAAACCCTCATTAAAAATTCATTTAGATGTCAAGTTGAGTCAAAAATTAAAACAAACTCTGCCTCTCATTGATAATGTAAAGTTTTCACACATCTTTATTTGTGTGTGTGTGAGCATGAGTGAAGCATCGACTCACGGGAAGTTTCTACTGTGGATATGATAAACACAATGGCAGATGAACTGAGGATGCACACACAAACCATCAATGAGGAGCGGGACAGGCTTATCAACACCCGGCCTGAATTATCCAACTTGCAGGCAGGCCTGCCCTATCTTGAGAAGAAGACAAATACACAAGTGAGGATTGTACATTGGACTTTTCTGACCTGACACCTGGATAAGTCAGAAAAATTTTTGTGAAAGGAAAATTTTAAAAAGTCACAAAAATTATAATGTATCTGGTAATGATTTACAAATTAAAAGCTGTAGTGTGTGACATAGTGGAAAATATTAGTTTTCTCTTAAATTTATTCTATTTTGTGAAGAAACAGTAAAATATTACCAGGGTTGGACTGGACCCTCCAAAAGGGCGCAAACTTTGGATTTTTAGAGGGCATAAAATATCATTACAAACTCAAAAAAGTCTACCTTTTTATTGTAAAATAACTATGGGAGTAGGGATGTGAAAATGTATCGATACATTATTAATATAAATATTTTCCTTTCAATAATATTAATTTTTTTACTTGATACTTTTTTCCAGTACTTTTACTGATAATAGTACTCACACTCCAGTATTGGATCCGTTTTGAAAGAAACAACTTTTTTATCATCTTCACTCATGTTGGGATTACATTTTTACCATAGAGTGGGCTGTGGAGGAAGAACAAATGACACTATTTCCATTCTCACTCATTTTCTGCAACTCTAGCATTCAAACTCTTTTAGCTAATCATAATTCAAAGCGGTTCTTTCATTTTATCAATACAGCCTGATGCCTGATGGGCACAAAAGATTCTTTTGTAGAACTCAATGAACTCATACAAATAAAGGGTGCCCAAGCAGATGAAGCAGAAGAGTTTATGTATGATGTTTAAGCAGGGCAAGAGATCCATTATTTTATTGTTTGTCAATAATTAATAATCTATCTTGATAGAATGTAGTTAAAAACTGACACCTCCCAGAGGGAAATTATGGAAGATTTTTAAAAGTTGGTTAGCAGAATAGCATCTTGTAAAATTTGTTTTAGATTATTAAAAACCATGATAATTTTAAGTGTTTAGATAATGAAAAAAATATAATTATAATGCAAAAGTTGGGATTATTATTACTAGATAAGAAAAAATATTCTTCCAGATTAAAATTTTGATACCTATACTTAACTGTTATCAATACTTTTATTTTGATTAATTACACCTTGAGTAATAGGCTAATAAAGGACGTTAGGATTATACTTGGATTTCTTTATAAGTCCAAACTGGTAGTGATTAATTAACTTAAAAAGTTAAAAGAAGAGTGATAAAATGCACAAGGTAAATGTATTACTGAATCAACTTATTTATATTTCCAAGATGGACGCTCAACAATCACGTGAGGCTGAACTTCAAGCCAAGAGACGAGAACTGGTAGAGCTGATGAGGAAGGATCAGGGCCAGCCATCCAATGTCAACCAAGATGTTTGTAGCTTGATGTCTGCAGACAAGTCTGAACTCTCAGGACCTATCCCTGTTTCAGGTAAGTTATCAATTTGCCTCATTGAGCCCAAGCTCATCTGTGTTATTTTGCACTCTATAGACCCCCCAATCAGGACATAATGCCAGAAATACTGGTGATTTTAGTCCATTGTTCAGTCTGGTGTGATTTATCAGCTTTAAGCCATGTAAATATCTGATTGGTTTTTCGCATAAATGTAAGTGCTTTTTGTAAAGGTGTCTTTTCAGCTTACTTGGAACCATGGCTTGGTTTGCCATTTTCTCACCACAAACATCACATTCAGGACATGGGTGCACTTCTTCAGATGAAATTTATCCTAAGGATAAATAGTCTTCATTATAAATGGCGCACGACATTTTTAGAACTAACACTAACTGGACTAGTATGTATGATACCACTAGAACTAGTGCCAGCCACACTTACTCATTGTCTTCGTCTAACCTACGTTTTTTAATTAGAAATTTGTCCGTGTCTAATAGGTTCTAAAAATAAAACAAAAATATAAATATCAAAATAATTAAAACAAAATAGAAATAACAAACAAAAATGTATTAATATAAATTCACAAGGAATAGCACGATCCGAACATCAGCTGACTGAAGACTGACAACATTGGTTTTACAAGGATTAAAGGTGGGTTGGTAAAAAGTACATTGCAGACATATTTTGGGAACAATAGGGAAGGAAGTTATTGAAATGTTACCATTATAGCTTGGGAGGGGGGGGTCTTCTCTCTTACCTGCCTTCTAATAAAACTATACAGTAGCTCTAAAATTTACTGCAATAACTTTATTTTATATTTCAATTTTTTTTCTCACTTTTCCTTACCTTCCTTAAAAAATCTCGTGGCACACCTGTTGTAAAGCGCTGCTCTAACCATTGAACTCTTCAAAAGTTACCCGGAGCCCAAGGTCATTCTTCACTCATATTTTAAGGTAGAGTCTGTGATGAATGTTTGGAAATTTTGAGCTACATATGAGTAATAAATTTAGTCACAAGCTATCAGATAAAGCAGCCACCTTCAACTCATGAGGGTTTTATGAATAGAAAGATATAAAAGGGAACCAACACAATATGGCTTTTACAATGAAAAGAAGAACACATTTCACACGTCTTTACATTACTGTCATTGGACAAAGAGGTAGTGGATCGGGCAATAATGATACATTTTCTTCAAGAAACAGCCATTACAGCTTTGTCCAATGTGTTAAAATCTTTTATATTGGCAGATGGCTGTGCTCTAGGACGGAAGGATTTGAATAATTAGAGAATTGAATCATTATATCCTTACAAAATAATATTTGTTGAAGATACCGTAAAACTAATTATGAATACTGGGCTGTATTCCAGTGACTTTTTTTTAGATTTCTTTGTCTTATTTTTCACTTTTTCCTGTCACAAAAAAAAAGCCCTTACTTACCCGGTCTTTCCAGGTGCTGTTGATATTCATAAAGCACTAATTTTCTTGGGATTTACAATCCTAGTTATTTGTTATATTAACACTTTATTTATCTCATATATTATTAGTCAACAGGCTCAAAAACAGAAACCATTTTTCTCAGAAAACTATACTGGAAGTGACATTAATCTAGTTTTTTCTAATAAATCAGGAACCTTGTCTTTAAAATAGTTTTGAAGTCAGGGTTTTGTTTTTTGGGGTTTTTTTCTTTGGGAACTGGCATCTTTGAATGTTTTTAGTAGAAGTCTGAAAATTTGAGGTTTTTTTTTCAATCCTGTTGAGCTTCTTACAAAGGTCAGGTGCGTCAAGTTGAGCCAAGCTTGAATTAAATAAATATATTATTTTAAAACTAAACTGTTTGAATTAAAAAACTGCATGGTTATTACAATAACCCTATCTTTGAAGTTACAGTAACATTAACATTCTTACAATGAAAATCACATATGTCAAATTCACATTTCTTAAACAACATCCAGACAAATACAGGTAAAATTAAACAGTGAGTCATCCATAACCAATCCCACAATACAGCATAAAAATAGCCTTCTACAACAAGCTCAAATTTTAGGGGTGAGGGTAAGTTTTAACCCAAGAATTTACTACGGGTTTGGGCATAATCTCAACATTTTAGTACTCGCAGACCTTTAGTTTCTAGTAATGATTTTAAATGTGATTGTTGTATAAGGATTGTACTTTGTAGGAGCGTACAGTGCCCAAGGTGATGGGACAGTGATAACCTGTAACGGCACGTGGGGGGGCTCCACCATGGAGACCATGGATGATGCTGGGGAGCAGGATCATGACCTCCAGGAGCAGAGTGCAGGATACTCGAGGTCAGAACTGCTGTCATCTAAACATCGTTATTCCTCCATCCTCTTCCTTGGGTGCTAAATGTACAAACACAAATCATGATCAAGGAGCATAGGAACGTATTGAAAGGGAATATTATGATAAAGGCTGCTCATTCCATGCCACTGAACCAAAACGTTTCAACTAATTAACTGTAGGGGTGTGCAAAGCTTTTAAATTTTGACTTGGCCTCGAACAAATATCACCTTTTACCTTCCTTAGAAAAAATCCTGCTTTTACAATTATGAAGCCTCATCATTATAAATATTGACATCTAAAACACTCAATTTTTGTTCATTTATTGCCGTTCTTAACTGTAAACTTATTAGATTTGTGAGAAGGCATTTTTCCCTCTGAGTCAAGTTTGAATTAAAACATTGAGCTTTTTTTAGCTCCATTAATACAGAACAATACTTGTGCCACAAGTATTTCAAGTTTCTCCACTATATCCTTAGACAAACAATACATATACTTCCATTACTTATGACCTGGCGGTCTAGGGGTAAGGTGTCAGACCTCTGTGTTGGGGGTCCGGGGTTCAATCCTCGGTTCCACCACAAATTCATTTGATTGCCAAACCCTTCCTTCACCTCTGATAAGATGTGTATTAATCACAACTTGTGAATGTGTGTAATGCCAGGCCTCTACCGTGGTTCAGATCCCACGCCAAACTGTAGGTAGATCCTCCATTTCATCTCACAATCGCCCTACCATTACACATTAGCATAAGTGCGTACAACCCAAACAGGTAGTAAGATGTGGTGCTAATAATAATACATCCACTACTGTTTCCAGCCTGTAGCTTGGGTAATTTTTTTATTCAAGCCATATATTTTCCATTGCCAGCTTGTTAGGTCGTTTGTAGCTCCATATGCCTTATAATCTACTTTAAGACCTACCACAGGCACAACATCCAATCGGTCAATTTATCAATTTGAAAGAGTAATAAATTTTTTGTTTTACTGAGAATTGAACCCTGTGAAAAAAGATATAATCACACAAATTCAATTTTCTAACAAAATTTTATATAGCTGTACAATCTATAATTGTTTTTAATCAAACAGAAAAAATGGATATATGATTACCTAAAAAATAAATCTTAAAATTTAATCAAGTTGACTGAGTTTGAAAGTTTTTAATAATCATATTTTTCAATCTTTGGAATTCTTTTTTGAGTAAAGTTCAAACATCTACTAAAACTCGACTCACATTCTATAGTACTTTCATACCTTTAAAATCAAACTATAGTTTACCAATTTTATTCACCATTCTTACTGTTTTGATCTCAACTATACTATAAAAGATAGGTGGCTTGAATTAAAAATTACAAATGAGAACCAAAAAATAATTTCATTAGCTGTATGCGAAGTCCACTTTTTCAATACAAGGTGAAGTCAATTAAATAATATGAACGATTCACAAAGGCAACTCAAAGTTGGTCTATTTAAAAAAGGGTTTAATGTTGGAAAAATGTATTACATATTGCATAAATGAACAACTTTGATCCAAAACCTTAGTTCAGACGGTACCATGTCTTCTACTGAGCTAAGGGTTCCGGGTTTGATTCCGAGTATGACCGAAAAATATATCATTGATGAAATGTGGGTTTACCATTTCATGGTGATGAATTAAGACCCGGGACTGGATGTTGTGCCTGTCCTAGTCTTAAGTTATATTATAAGGCATATTAAGCTACGACAGGCCTAGCAACCTGGTAGTTGAAAATATATGCCTTGAATAAAAAACTTAACCAGGCCACAGTCTGGAAACAGTAGTGGATGTAAAAAAAATAACTGAATAACTTCAAGCACTAAATATATTTTACAAAACACTATATTGAAAACATTATTAATATTTTCATCCTTAAATTCTAAATTAAGTTATTATCACAACATGTAATTTAATTATTTTAGATTTTTGTCATATGAACATCAATTTGTGATGTAAATAAAGCAGCACAAAATGACAAGTTAATATTGACTATAAATGTGTATTTTAACTTTAATTATATTTTTCGGTGAAGCTTTATAATTTTTGAATTGGAAATTTGATTTCAAATCAAAGTTGAATGTTTTTGAAGCTTTGCACATCCCTTAATTTTAGTATGTATAAATATTTGTACATTGTATGTCTTCCAATTTAGTATTGTTTGTGTTAAAGTGAGGAGGGATTTGATGATGATGAGGAACCTGAACATGATAGTGCCAAACCTTGGAGTACTCTCCTCAGAATGTCTTGTCCAATAAATAGCAATGTCAATTGATACATTGGCACATTCAACTACTACAAACAGGTATTTCTACTGGCTGCTTAAATAACTTCTATCATAATTCATACATCAATTTTATGAAATAAAATAGCTCAAATTCACTATTAAGGAAAAGAATTTGTAAATTTTTTAATATAATATATAATATATATATATGAGAGAGAGAAAAGAGGAGAGAGTAATAAAAAAACTATAAGAGGATGAACTAAAGCTTTTACAATTTAAAAAATAACACAGTTCACACTTTACATTGCTGCCATTTGACAATGAGGTAATGACTGTCTCTTGATGAAAATTGATTGTTACTGCTCATAGAATGAAACATAGGTCAGGGAATTGAGCAGTAACAATTTATTTTATACAAGAGGCAGCCATTATCTCTGTCCCTTTTATATGTTTCTATCCACCTTTCCTCAACCCTCTTACAAATATAATTCAGTTACCTCATAAAGCGAAAAGAGGTTTTTCTTATAGAGATATATTATATAAACATACCTATTAATATTTTTGGAGAAAATAAACTTCTTATAATAGATATGTCTCTTTTAAAGAAAAGCTATTTGTATTTTTTGAGGTACATTATATAAAATACACCTGCTTCAGGGGCAGCATGGTTTTGGCGCTACTCTCTCAATATACTAGACTGTCTAATGAAGTGTGAATTTCGGTCAGGTGTACTGAGGGTGGTTTTCCACTCTCCCTCCATGCAAGTGCAAATACACTTCCTCTAAATATAACCTTTCTATTCCTAAAACCATCTGTGTAATTAGTACATAAAATATAGATAATTTTTTAAGGAAAACCTCTTTTTGCTTTTTGAGGTAATTGTATCATATTTGGAAGAAGGCACAGGAAAGGTGGATAGAAACATATTAAAGGAACGAACACAATATGGCTTGTACAGTTAAAACGAGAGCACAGTTCACACTTAATAAACATCGCTGCCATTGGACAAAGAGGTAATGGCTGCCGCTTGAAGAAAAGCAATCATTACCGCCCAATCCCCAGACCTAGGTTTCATTCTCTTGAAACTGATGAGTTCTAATAGAATGAAACCTAGGTATCCTTGTCTAATGACAGCAAATCTAAAGGGTGAACTGTGTTCTTTTTACTGTAAAAGCCATATTGTGTTTATTTCTTTTATATGTTTCTATCCACCTTTCCTGTACCTTTAGTATTTTCCACCTTAATGCAGTTTACAACATTTGTACTTAACTTTCAACACATCAAAATCCAACAAATTTAGAGCATTGCTTTTGTGGTCACTCCAGTCTTATTTATTTCCAATAAGTGTGCTGGCTATCCCTCGTAATTTAAACCATGATTTAGCCTAGTGCTCTATTCCAAATAACCTTATTTATGATAATGTATTAGGCAAATTGTAGAACACAAATAAAAGAAAAGACACTAACACCTATTTACACACACTTCAATATTTCGATGCTATTTAAAGCACCTTCCTCAGGAAGTAGTAGTAACTAGACTGAAAAGGCTTTGTCTTTTTTGCTTAATGCATTTTTTTCATAATAATACAAATAACCTTATTTGTGATTCATTAATTGTGTATGTCATGTAATTCCAGGGATGCCCTTAGCATGTCCTTGGACTCAGGACGAGGACCCCCCTTAGGCCACATAAATGCTACGCCACCTCCTCCTAGTGTGGGGGGTATCAACAAGCAGGGACCCCAGAATATGTGGCAAAAGGAATCCTCAGGTATGTATACACTCCAGATCAAATTTTTCACCTGCAGTGGTGAGAACATGGACTAAATGTCAAGCTAAAATATAGGGCATCCACATGAAGCGAGGAGTTGGTATCTGCGAGTTGGTTCTTTATTTCAAACATTGACTTAACATGACTAATGTCAACCTTTTTGGAAATTATTATTCATTTACTGATTCTCTATTATCAATAATCCATTTACTATGTTTGTTATTTATGTTATTCCTTTTACATGTTCCTATCTAAGTGTCCTATCATTCTTTACAAATTTCTTTTTTCTCCCTTTTGCGTTTTTTGGTCTCCTCTTTAGGAAGTGTGTTGTGCATGTCACACTCCCTCCAGATGAGTTCCAATATAATGAAACTTAGGTCATTGGATTGTGTGGTAACGTTTGCATTGATTTTCTTCAAGAGGCAGCCGTTATCTCTCTTTCCATTGGCAGAAATGTAAGGTGTGAACTGTGTTCTTCGATTCATAAAAGCCATACCATGTTTGTTCCTTTTATATGTTTCTATACACCTTTTCTGTAGCTTCTTCTAAATATAATATAGTATCAATAAAAAGTGTTATCAAACGAGTCTAAAAATACTTCACCAAGGATTACTGTATATTTGGCATTTTCATAACTTATTAAGGTGACTTGGCAGTCTAGGGGTAATGTGTCGAACATCTGTGCTGGGAGTCTGGGGTTTAATCCTCAGTACCGGCTCAGATTTATCTGATTGCCAATCCCTTCATTCACCTCTGACAAGACGTATATTAATCACAACTTGTGAATGTGGGGAATGCCAGGCCTCCAACATGGTTCAGATCCCACGTTTAACTGTAGGTCCTCCATTTCATCTCACAATCACCCTAACATTACACATTATTGTAGGTGCGTATAACCTGAATGGGTAGTAAGACGTGGCACTATTAATAATAATAATAATAATAATAATTCATAACTTATTGAAAGAACCAAATATATTAATTAAACTATTATGTTTTTGAATCAGATAGACGAAGCTATCATCTATGTATTTTGGTGAGGATAGCACCTCTTAGATATCATATCCTGAAAATTGATTCCCGTGTCCAGGTGTCATTTTTCAATTTTCAGGATATTATGTTTTTGTTTTGCGGTTGTGGCAACAAGAGATAATATTGTGAATTAAATAATTAATCAAAAAGGATAGTCACACTTGTATCTTGTTATAACTGGCCACCAAATTAATAAATGTTTTTATAGCAGAGAGAGAGTAAGAGAGCATGAGAGAGAGAGAAAAAAAACTCTAGGGAAAACGAGACATACAAAATATTAGTTTTAAAAAACCTTTTTACTTTGTAAACAACTCAAGATCACAGTGACAAGACATTTTGTATAATGTCATCAGCAACCCTTGTTCTAGCTGGTTTGCTATATTGATTTCAGAAGATCATGCCGTATTTTAAAAGTTCTTGTTTGAAAAGCATTTTTCTAAGTGAACTACAGACACTGTTTTCACAAAAATGAAACATCCAAATGGTTATTCATAACTTTGTATATCAATAATGTAAAAACGGTTAATAATTAAAAACTAATTATTTATTTTTGTGAATGTTTTGACTGCCAAAAGTAATAACAAATCATCATATGGTTTGGTGAATGGAGATGTGGTAACTTTTACTAGCTCTCAGATACACTTCTGCTGTCCTATAGTCTGGTTTGCCAGTAACAGGGAGGCTGGAGCTAGAATCCTGGCTGGTTATACTGAGATTTACTACTATACCCTCCTCCTCCCTTTTCAACACACACACACACACAAATCCAGGAGTTGTATTGCCTCTAAAGTCTACCGTTCTCATCCTTATATAATTGGTGTAATTAAGTGTATATAGCCAGGAACGATACAGGCCAAATTTTTTAGGAAGGGTCTTTTATAAAATACAAACTTTTTTGTGGCCAAAGTTATTCATCATTATCATCAATATTCAACGTTTACGCCTGTGCAGATTGTCCGGCACATCTTCTTCAATTTTTGTCGATCTCTCCAAATTCTCCCTCAGCCACTTGTCTCCAGTCCACTGTTTTAGCCTCCATGTCCTTCTGCGCTTGGTCCATCCATCTTGTCTGTGGTCTTCCAATAGCTCTTCTACCCTTCTCTTTGCTCTTTAAGGCTTTCTTAGGCGTTCTGCCTCCCATTCTCATCACATGACCGAACCAAAACAACCTTTTCCTCCTCAGTGTCTCTTCTTGTTACATTCTCATTGTATCTCAGGAACCTCATCTCTGCTGCCTGCAATCTACTTAAATCTTGCTTCGTCCATGTTCAGGTTTCAAAGCCATTTGTCAACATTGGATGATAATATATGCCTTATATAACAAAGTTTTGACCTCTTTTACTATTCCATTGCCAGGTTACATCCTTAACCACGTAGTAGAATTGCCCACTTTTCCATATCCTTTGTCCTCTTTCCTCCTGGATCATACTGTTTACAGTAATCTTACTTCCTAGATAGCAGAAATCTTCCACATCCGTGGTTCGGATTCCACGCTAAACTGTAGGTCCTTCATTTCATCTCACAATCATCCTACCATTACACATTAACGTAAGTGCGTATAACCCGAACGGGTAGTAAGACGCGGTGCTAATAATAATAATAATAATAATAATAATTTTAGTTTCTTTACATTGATTGTTACTTTTTTTGCTGGATTTGTGTTTCTAGCCACCTTCATTATCTTGTTCTTTTAGATGTCATGTAATTTTATATATGTATATATTGATGCTATCTACGAGGCACGTCCAGAGTAAGAGTACTGGTTGCCCTCTCGTGCTCTGAGAATTTTTTTTCCAAGGTTGGAAACACTGAGTGGTAGTGGGGGTTTCCTGAACACAACGAGCACAGGCGGACCTCGTTAGTATCAAAAATCACCTTGTAGTGTCCGTTTGTGTGAAGTATGTCAATAAGAAATCCCGCCAAGTGTAAGGTGTGCGCTGTCATCAGGTTCCTTCTCGCTGAAGGAAAAACACCGACTGAAATTTTTTCACGGATCAAAACTGTTTATGGCGAAGGTGTTATGAACCGAACGAACGTGTTTAAGTGGTGTCGTGAGTTTAATGAAGGCAGAAGATGTTCATGACGATCAGAGGTGTGGAAGACCTTCCATTTTGACCGATGAAGTTGGTGCAAAAATTCGAGAAAACTGTTCGTGAAGACTGCTGATTGACAGTGGAAGAAATTTCTGCGATGTTTCCACAACTCTCCAGATCTCTCTTACACGAAACAATTACAGAAACGCTGGGATTCCGAAAATTGTGCGCAAGATGGGTCCCAAAACAACTGACAGAGCAACACAAAGTGAATCGGGTCGCTAGCGCTCGCGAGTTCCTTGAGCAATTTGAATTGGAAGGTGAGGATTTTCTTAGCTCGATTGTACTGGAGATGAAACCTGGGTGGCTCATTACACTCCCGAGACAAAAAGACAGTCATTACAGTGGCGGCACACCAGTTCCCCATCTGCCAAAAAATTCAAAACCTCAATTTCGGGCAAAAAAATCATGGCCACTATGTTTTGGGACCGAAAAGGGATCATTTTGATCGAATTTCTATCTGAGGGGGAGACGATTAATGCAGCACAATACTGCGAGACCCTAAAAATGCTCAAGAGAGCAATTCAAAACAAACGGAGGGTAATGTTGACGAAGGGAGTGCGCTTGTTGCACGACACGCCGCCGCACACGGCCAACCATAAGGCGCTTTTGGACTCATTCGGTTGGGACATTTTGAACCACCCCGCATACTCCCCTGACTTGGCACCTTCAGACTTTCATCTTTTCACCTCCCTCAAGACTCACATGGGTGGAAAAAAAATTTCAAATGACAAGGAGGTGAAACAAGAGGTCCTGAACTGGAAGAAGGAGATGGCGGGAGAATTCTTTGAGGAGGGCATCAAAAAGCTTGTGCCACGGCTCACAGCCTGCATAGAATGGGAAGGCGACTACGTGGAGAAATAACTGACATACATACCAACAAAATCCTGTAATTTTGTTTTAAATACAATTTTATTTTTAAAATAGAAAAATTGAGTACTCTTACTTTCTGGACGTGCCTCGTATCAAAAGTAATAAAGCTTCATATTAAATGACTTGATATATGAATATTTAAAATTAAATCTAGGAACTTTTATACCTGTCAGATAAGGGCCTTTCTATTGAAAATGCACTTTAGCACTACAATAACTCTTTGCAGGCATATCTGTCCCTCCAAATGGCTGAGTGATCAGATAGGCTGTCTTACAGAGAAACCGAGCTATTAATTTCATGTAAAATAAACATAACATAACATTTATTTGACCCTCAGCAATTTGATTATATTGAATAAGAAGCTAAACCAAACCATAAAATTTTTTTCAAAATTTGAATACTTTACAAGTTATTATGGTGGGTACATATTAATTTAAAAATAAAAATGGCTTTTTGAGTAATACTTTAATTGGTTTGGACTATATTTGGGTCGGATCCACTATTATACAAATCTAAATCTTGAATCCAAATCTCCGATTATCATGTTCTCCTTCAGAGGGTTTCACTCCGCGAGCTGTTTGGACTCCCTCATCCAACCACGTGAACCAGGAGAACCCAGGTACCGATGAACTAGGAGTTTCAGGCAATAGTACCAACAATGATGGCAACACAAATATTCACAATGCTCTGCTAACCAACTCTGGCTCTGCATCCAATATCTGGCAACAACAAGCTCTTCAGGTACACACATGTTTCGTATCATATAATGTGTTGGTCTAGAGGTCCAGGGTTCAAATACCAACTGTACCATAGGTATTTTTCCTGTAAGGGTAACTGCTCCTCTGGTCACATTAGTCTGGTAAATTAAGCTTAAGCTAGGGTTAAGATGTACACCAGCTCCACATTTTCATAATCACTATTGTCACATCACCTCATTGGGGATATTAGGCTGGTCTTATGACTCCTGGGTGAATATTAATCTGCCCGATAAATATTTGTTTCTGGTTGATAAGGTAAAAGTGTGTCTTTTGATTGCCAGAGAGCATTTATCTGCCAAAACAATATATTTATCCATCATATTTTTATTGGAAGTTTTAACCTTTTAAGAACCAAATAACTTTTATTTGAAAGTTAAAATGGACATTGCCATAGTGATGTGTTGTTTTTAATGTGGTTTTGCCTATCAGAATATGTTTGTAGGTTAAAATCTTGGTTCACATGTTGAGTAGGCACAACTCAGGCTTTAACTATATATAAAATTAAAACGTTTATTCACACTTTTATGAAAACTGACAAGCTATCTGTAGAGTTATAGTTTTATAAGAGCTTCTGTGCCCACATGACGCCATCTCTTTACTCGCACTTGTTTAGCCTACATCATTTAACAAATGTTGAGCATTGTAGCCAATAGCCATGTTGTAGCAGTAGCAGCAGGGTTTGTACGCATGGCCACACCAGAAAAACAGTACCAACCTTGTGTTTTCTACCTAAAAATATATTTATCCCACAGAGAGCTATCCGGTAGAAAAATTCAGCTCATAATACAAATATTAAAGTGGCTGATAACCTTTATTTGGTTGCTAACTTTAAACTCCTGATAGCAATATTTATTCAGTAGTCATAAGACCGGTCTTAAATGTCTTCACAAAGATTTTTAACTCCACCAGTTAAGTAGTCAACTTTGTCAGATATGCCCAAAAGCCAGCTGTACAGATAGGCTACCTGGCACACCTGGGAGGTCACATTTCTACCTCGACCTGTTACATTGTGGTAAATATTCCATCATCTACCAAGGAAACTTGGGTGCATTTACTTAAATTAAATTGACCTTGCTTATCCTGTCCTCTATGTGTTAGTCAGTTTTAAGTTTCAAACCACTACTCTGACACAAACATGTATCCCACACAAGTGGATACACAGTTTAAGTCATCAAACTCACATTATACTGGATTTCTGCTAACAGGTAACTCTTCATTTTAATCCTCACCAGGCATAAGATGATGAGATGGTTTTTCCTTAGATTTTATCATCCTCTTCCTCTGTGCATTTGTGGGTACATTGCCTCTTAACTCCACTTTCCTAAACTCAACTTTGTTATTGTATATATACAGATAATCCACAAACGTGAAACACAAAATATAACTACTGAAGTGTACCAGTAAAAAGAAGTTCAAATGTCAGACTGTGATTGCAGCTTCAACAACAACTTGAGATGACAACAAGTCTCTGTCAGAGCATGTTGACAGAACACCAACAACAAAACCAACACTTCCTCTCCCCTTACTGGGGAGGAGGCCCACCCTTGATGTACCCTCAGGAGCCACCCCAGACATTTACTACCAACAGTTGCTCGTCACCAGTCAGATGCAACAACAGCACATGCTCATGACCACGCTGAACCAGTGCTGCCACCTGCTCTGGTTACAACAAAGAGAGTTGGCTTCGCTGAGAGCCTCAGTACATGCGGTTAGTCATTTATTCTCCCTTTGTTCATCTTTGAGGGATAGAAAAAAATTCCTTTTCTTCTAGGGGGAAGATTAATAGGTTGTTTGAATGGACGAAAATCATAATGGTAATTTACTTAAAGTGGTCAAAATACATACTTTTCTTTTTAGGATGAAATTAAAAATACTCTTCTTCTAGAGATGGATGTAATTAATTCCCTTTCTTGAACCTTTGAGAAATACACATATATAAAAACTCTAATATAAATTTAAAATAAAAAAATAAAAGCATTGGTCTAGCAAATTAATTACAATAAAAAAATTTAATTGGTTGTGACTTAAAATAAAATTGCCATTATTGGTTACAATTGATTGTATTATTATTATTATAACTTTGGAAAGCTACTTGATATGTATTGTGATATTACCCCAACAGCTTCAAGATAAAGCCGTACGAAGTAGGGAGGTCCCGCCTACTCCAGGTGTGATTGGCCACCCAGGAGAGGCCATTATCATCACGTCCAACGAGAACAGTGCTCATCCATCCCCACACCAATCACAGTCAAACCTTGGATCCACCCATCAACAGTTCCACCCAACTAACTGTAACCCTGCCTTGCATCCTAACTTAAAAATGTCGTATAGCGGTGGACTCTACATGTCGCCGGCAGATGGGGCCGCAGGAGTCACTAGCGCACAATCTCTTCCTAACTTGGCCCACACTACAACTCCTGACATGCATGTTCCAAATAATGTCCTCAGAGTTTTGTTCCACCAACCACTATTCAAAATTTTGACCCTAACTTTCATTGTCTCCCTACAGTTATGATGCCCAATTTTCCCCCACCTGCCAATTTAAATGTGAGCAGTCGTCCCCAACTGCCTGTCTCTTCTTTGATCCAGCCCACCCCCTGGCTGCAGCAGAGTGCAGGACTCGGAGGTCATGCCGCCCCCACTGCCCTCAATAACCAGGTCCCCCCGGGAAACAGGGCCAATAACTACTGGGATAATTTCAGAAGGTAAAACCTCTACTCCCACTTTTTACTTATTTATATATTAGTACCTCCTTTTATTTGTTTAAACTTTTAAAACTACATTATAATTATTTAATTTTTGTTTTTAACTGGCATTGGGTGATATTTGTTAACATGCTTTATTTTATGTATTTCGGCTGGGGTTTTTGATACATCACAAGTGCATTGGAGAGGATTCTTTTTTCATATATGGTTTTTAAATTCACTTTCCAAGCAAATTCTTGCATATTTCTATATAGTTTAACCTTGTTTCTCTATATTAAGTTTCTACCTATACCCTTGGCCATCAGGTTCACAATAGGTTGGATTTCCAGTGCCAAGGAGCCTTGACACTCAGCTATGTGCACTCTGGGTGGGCTTCCACGTGTGATTTATTAATGTAGTTTTATCATCCCCATCTCACACAAATGTGAATGGACTTTGTTTAATCTATCCTTTTTACCCTTACTTATAAATTAATCCCTTAGTAAATATGGGGTTAAATGTACTAATATTGTATTTGCCTGAAAATAGACCACATTTTTTACTAAAACACTGCCTTTAAAAACCATTGCGATATATAATCATACCCTTGAATAATCAATTTTGTACCTTTGAGAATTATATATGGATGCTACATCAATATATATCACTACAACAATTGGTGCTCCTTACATTATAAATAACCTAGGTAATTTGTAAATAAATTAACCCTGACACTTTAATTCCACTTGTATTACTAATAAAGATGGAACACTAGAATCCATGAATCTCTCGAATCCTATGATATTTGAGATAATCAAGATTCATAAAATTCTCAAAATAGTATCCTGAATCCAATTGGAATGCCTTAATTTGATATAAAAATTTTAAGCGATTGGTAACATTTACTACATAGATTTTTATTATATTTGGAAGAAGGTACATGGAAGATGAATATAAACATATAAAATGACTAACACAATATGGCTTTTACAATGAAAAGAAGGGCACACTTCCCACTTAACATAACTGCCATTAGACAAAGTGATAATGGCTGCCTCTTGAGGAAAATCTATGGTTACCTAGGTCAGGGTCAGGGTATTGGACAGTAACCATAGATTTTCTTCAACAAGCAGCAATTTACCTCTTGTCCAATGACAGCTATGCAAAATATTAACTGTGTTCTTCTTTGCGTTGTAAAGGCCATATTGTGTTCTTTCCTTTTATATGTTTTTATTCACCTTCTCTGTACCTTCTTCCAAACATAATACTATCACTAGGTATACCAGCTTTTCGCAAACAGTGTTTCCACAAAACCTTTGAAAATTACATTTCATAAGAACTAAAAGTTGTTTCAGGTTCAAATAAATCATTATTATGTATTTTCTGGTTCATGAAATAAAACTATAAAGGTATATACATGCAAAATCAAAGTTTTCTCACAGATTCTTAATAACACTCCTATTTTAAAATAATATTTGAGGTTTCTAAGTAAAATTCCTTTTATAATATCTAAATAGTTTATAAGCGCTGCAGCAGATGGTGCTTGGCTTCAAAAACATTACTAAGAAATAGATGTACCTTGGCTCTAATAATAAAACTTTTATCTTCAAGCCATAATGGCTGAAGAAATAAAATAGTCAAACCTATAGCTGCTACTACTTACTACTTTTGATATATGTTTTTTAAAGACTTTAGGTTTCTTTATGTTGGTTACGGATATTTTATTGTAACTTGAATTTAGTATGGTGTTACTAACTTTGGAGTATTATTGATATTTTCACTAAAAAATTCTATGGAAATGTCCTAGGCCATGCCTTATTTGTAGGTTTATAAAATATATCCTACTTTTCAAGGGTTTGCCAGCCTTAAAACTATTTTTAGTGAAATTTTATTTTAAACATTGTACCAAAAAATAATTATGATTTTCCCAAGTGCTGTAACCCATTTGTCGGACAAATAATTTTTTTATTTGAGAATTTTTAACATTTTTCTATGATGCATATTCAAATATCTATTTACCTTAAGATAGGGATGCTAACAATTACCTCATAAAGCAAAAAGAAATTTTCCTTTTAGAGATATACTATATTACATAGATTGTGTAGTTTAGAAAATAACAAAATCACAAAAATGGACAAAATTGTATTACTGTAATTAATTTACTAAAAAAATGTTCTCTTATTTGCTAAAGACACAATACATTTTTAAATATTTGAGGGTTTTAATCTGTATTCAAGATTCGAAAGAAAATTTAAGATTCAATTTTAAGAAATAAAAGATTTGACCCAACTCTAATGACCAATGATACAATTTGAAACGAAAATGCCTGCCGAAATGTACCTACTGATTAGCACTGTGTAAAAAGTTGCACTACACCTGTGAAGAGAATTGAAGGGTTGTACTTAGCATCAAATTGAGTTGAAATAATAATAATTATTATTATTATCATTATCATCAGTATCATTATCATCATCACCATCATCATCATCATCATTATTATCATTATTATTATCATTATTATATCATTATTATTATTATATTATTATTTATTATTATTATTATTATTATCATTATTATTAGCACCACGTCTTACTACCCGTTCGGGTTATACGCACTTACGCTAATGTGTAATGGTAGGGTGATTGTGAGATGAAATGAAGGACCTACAGTTTAGCGTGGAATCCGAACCATGGTGGCGGCCTGACATTCCACACATTCACAAGATATCCTGTCAGAGGTGTAGGAAGGGTTTGGAAATCAGATAAATCTGTGCCAGGACCAAGGATTGAACCCCGGCCGCCAGCACAGAAGTCTTGACACCTTACCCCTAGACCACCAGGTCACCGAGTTGAAACTAAATTTTTATCTAATAATTATCAAAAGTTTATTTAATGATGAATCCAATTTTTGATCATAGCTTTATTTTTTTATTATTATTTTTCAAACTTAGTCTTTTCATTGTAAAAACATTAATGTTATTGCTATTTCAATGATTTATTTTGATAAACAAAATTAGCTTTGAATTATTGTTAAATTTATTCAACTCATTCTCGACTTGACTCGATAATTGAGAGTTTTCTAAGATGTTTACTTAACTAATCTCGAGATTTATTTGACAATCCTGTTGAGATATACCAATGAATAATTAATTTTGATTTGATATTTGTAGAGTCATATGTAAATGATAAAAAAATGTCATTAAATTTTGTTAGGAATATAGTTTAGTGATTTTTTTTTTCATAAATAATCTCACAAATTTTCAATCTTAACATGAGCTAACAAAGATGTTATGGCCACAAAATGGGTTATTACTTAAAGAGTATATTTAAATAATCAGTTATGTTAAAATTTCATTTCTTACATTTTGATATCCTATGCATAACAAGAATATTTTCATGTCCTTTCATTTGTCTACTAATAGTCATGTCTTGCTTTTGTTGGTATTGTAATATTATTAAAGTATTACACAAACAATGGTTGATGTTATAAGTGGAACACACTTGTTATTTTATTATTTTTGACAATCATTACGAACCAACCAGATACAAAGCAAGTAGCCAACTGACCTGGTCAAAGTTGTATTAATGAGAAATGCCAACTACCATTTTAGCCACAATGGTTATAGTTATAAAGGGTGCTGTTCGGTGTGCACTTACACTCTTCAACACCTCCCCCATAAGCTTTATAATCACGACGAAATTACAATGGTTAATAATTCAATACTTCGTCCATCAATCAATCTTTTTGGTAATTCCATTTGTTGTCTTGATCTCATTACAATCGGGTAGATTTAGTTGCCATCTTGTTACTTAGACTTCCTAGTTGAAGCTATCAGTCTGGGGTCATCTTGCTTTGTGACACAATGGGTGCTAGTGTGTTTTGCAAAGACTCTGGTAGGGAGATTGACTTTTTTGTTGAGGGCAATGGCACTTGTTGGTCTTTGTCTGGTGAACTTTGGGTGTCGACGGCTTTTGATTGTCTCTTGATGTTACATTCACAGATGGGAGCTTCCTCATTCAGAAATGAGGATTTTCTTCTGTTTTCATGTTCTTTCATATGTCTACTAATGTTCTCATCTAACTTTGGCTTAATAATTCTCCCACTTCTAACACTTTTATTGTAACATACTTATGTTAATCAAACCTCTTATATACCTATAAGCTATCCACTATTCTTGAATTCATTAACCTACTAAATTATCTAAATTAATCTTTGCCATACTGGAAACTGTCTCCATAATATCACAACTATCTAATGAACCATTACCTTTCAAGCACAATGTAAATTGCTCTAATTACAAGCTGCACAAATTGCCAATTTTGTAAACATCAATTCTTCAGCACTCCTTTCTATGAATGGTAAGTTTCCTTTCTTATTTTCTGGATTTCTGCATCTTTATCATAATTTCTTAACCTTTTTTTATGCATTCTAAAACATTAAACCAAACTAACTTAATTGCAATAGCAGAGGCTGTATTTTGTTGTCTTTTTTCCCTCTAATAGTTTGTTTAATTTAATTTCCTGAAATTCTTTCCTAACTAAAACATATTTATTAACTTATTATGTCCACATTTTGAAGATGAATTTTTATTAATACCTGTCTGGGAGTTTGGGAATAAAGCTACATTTGAATATGAATTATGTTTCTGAAGCTAATAAAAATAATATAGTTTTTTGCTAAACTATAAAGTCAGAGAATTTTTTTTGTTCTTAAATGAAATATGTCATAAATTAAATATGATAGAATTGTTGAAAATAAAACACAAATATAACTAAAAACACTAAAATACACCTACAAACACATGAATATGTGTATGCCGCATGGCATTTTCCCTAGGAAGTTTGCTTCAATGATACCAACTTAGTTGTTGAAGGATGAAAACCTTTCTGGTGGGGCAGTAATTCCCTCGAGGTTCTTCTATTGGTCTCTGTGGTGTAGTGTTGCAATAAAATTTAAATATGGACTAGTTAACAAAGATTTATGTTGGGTGGTTTTCTAGACTTTGTGACCATTCATGTACCGGTCCTCACCTTACTAACTTGGACACATTGCATGGAGTTTTATTTAAGGATTATAACACTTTGACTCTGAAGCACTTTCAGAGTTGAGTTCATGAATAGAAGCATGTGTTGAAATTGTTGGGTTTTTTCCTTCTGTTTTTGGTCATTGCATTGCGTCTCACACTTCCAGGTTATAGGCATATTTACTAGTAACGCTAATGTGATGAATGAGGATGAGTATATGAATGAAGAAGGTTAAATTTATAGAAAGTGAACCAACATTTGCTTAGAAGGAGATTGGAAAATCATTTAGGGAAAATAACCCTCAATACACCTAACCAAATATTGTATATTTGTGTGGCTTTAGATGTGCCTTACGTCCACATCAAGGAATTACTGTACACCTGATCCTTATATTGGTATGAAGTAAATTTCAGTCTTGATAAAGAGTTGAGAGGTTTTATAAATAGGGTTATATTGTCTACCTATGCCATGAATATATAATATATCTCTATAAGGAAAACCTCTTTTCGCTTAATGAGGTAATTGTATTATATTTGGAAGAAGGTATAGGAAAGGTGGATGGAAACATATAAAAGGGACAAACACAATATGGCTTTTACAGTGAACAGAAGAACACAGGGCACACTTTACATTGCTGGCATTAGACACAGAGGTTATGGTTGCCTACATGTACATGCACATACATCTTCCTATCTATGTGTCCTATCTTTCTTTACAATTTTCCATTTTCTCTCTCTTTTTTTTTTTTTTTTTTTTTATATAAAGTTGCACGTTTCACACTCCACCCTTATGAGTTCCGATAGAATGAAACCTAGGTTGGAGGATTGGGCGGTGACGATTTGTTTTCTCTAAGAGGCAACCATAACCTCTTTGTCCAATAGCAGCAATGTAAAGTGCAAACTGTGTTCTTCTTTCATTGTAAAAGCCATATTGTGTTCATCCCTTCTATATGTTTCTATTCACCTTTCCTATACCTTCTTCCAAATATCGTACCATGAATATGTTGTTTATAAAGTGAAACTAACAAGGCGGTTTGTTTAGTTGCCAGTTGAGAAATTTAATTTGATAATAAGTGAAGGACATATGCCAAATTTGACTGACTGATTGTTTTTAACACATTACCACACTTAATCAGCAACATTTCAACAATAGTGTCACTAAGGGGTTTGAAGACTAGGCATTGGGGTAAGGATAGTATTCACAGTAATAAATGTAGTTACATTTTCCATCAATCAATCAAATTCACCATATATCCTTCAAATATGATCAAATAACATTTCTTTGGTGACCAAATTATAAACTACATTTCTAAACTGCCAAATCAACATATTTTAGAGAATAAGCATGCTTATGAATGAAAAACTTTATTTCATATCACACCAAATGTAGACATGTTTTTGCAGCATTTCTTTATTCCTTTACTGACACATTTTTCTATCTTACCCATTGTCTTATCTTATGCTAAAGACTGTCTTCATAATCACATTATTCATTCTCATGAAGAATAAAATTGTATCACATCGTTTTTATAACAATCATCATCGACTCTTTCCAGCCTGTAGCTGGGTCAGTTTAGTAAAATGCCTCCATCTTCCTCTATCCTTCCCTCAT
This sequence comes from Timema cristinae, assembly GCA_039000515.1. Classification (NCBI taxonomy): domain Eukaryota; kingdom Metazoa; phylum Arthropoda; class Insecta; order Phasmatodea; family Timematidae; genus Timema; species Timema cristinae. The sequence continues at coordinate 51,512,375 of JBCFYV010000012.1, forward strand.
TCTTCCTCATTTGATTTATTTCATTCTTCTTCAACCATTTACGCACGGTCTATCTCTTTCTTGGTCTCCCTTGCAGTCTATTTACATAATTTATCCCAGGCCCGTCAAATCGGATGCGGGAAGGGCAAAGGTATGAGAAACTTAGTGAAGAAGAATGCTTAAAAAATAACTAAGATGGAAAATAAGGTATGGCTCTTCATTGCAAACTCTCATTTTAAGGTAAGGGTGTTTCAAAATCTCTAGTATATTATGTATCTTAGGTAGTTGTTCCAGGTCAAACCAAGCATCATATTGTTGTGTGATTTTCTATAGTCTTCATTAGAAAAGAGTGGAACTAAGGCCTGGGAAACAAAATAATAATTTTAAAATTAAAACTATATTTTATTGTGTTTGTTCTCATGGTTCTCCAATGAAAAATATATAAAAACCACACTTCACTGTGATTTCTGATTCAACTATAATATTTTATCTAATTTCCCAGTTAATTTTCTACGAGTTGGGCTATTAGTATGCTTATTGTCTATTTTAAATTAAATACAATGTTCTAGAAGTATAATAACATATCAATAATAGTTTTTAATATGTAGAGTTAAAATTAAATGAATATCTATTCATTACTGATATCATGAGTATTGTTAATGAAGGAAATCTAATAATAATGATTTAATAAGGTCTGTCATTTATTTGTACTCTAAAACAAGCTTTGATGGGTTTAAATAATAATAAAATAATCCATGGTGGTAGCTTGCAGATGAGCTATACCAACTGAGCAACCGCTGCTATTAGGGTTGATGATGCCAACATGTGCAGATAGGGTGTCATGTGGTCAACACAACGCACTCTCCAGTGGTTAATTTCAGTTTTCTAAACAGGAGCTGCGACTTCTTTATTCAAGTAGCTTCTCATTGTTTCTCACAAGGCTGAGTTTGACCTCGTTTCGATCCAATGCTTAACAGATACATTTTGGAATCACTGGGGATTGAACCCAGGACCTCTGGATCTATAGTCAGGAACTCTGACCACTAGACCACAGAGACAGTCATTTAAATCAAATACTCACTCAAAATAAATTTAAAATGTTCTAAATTTATTTTTGCTTTTATTAATTTCCATAAATAAAATAACAACAGCGACACTTTTTTTGGTTTAGAAGGATGTGTTCATTTTTTTTTTTTTTTTATGAATATCTACACATTTTGGAAATAATTTTATGCAGTTGATTACACTCCCACACGCAACCACCTTGATATTTTTTTATATCTGCATCAGTGATTACGTGGTATAATAGAGTAGATTGCTGGTAACAGGGAGATTGGAGTTTGAATCCTGGTCAGGTGTGCTGAGGACATTTTTTACTACATGTTTTTTCACTATCAAAATCATACATTTCCTCTCAATTTAACCTCTTCATTTTGTTAAATAATTAAATATGTGGCTACCCACAATGGTAATAAGATGTGGCGCACCAAAAAGGAATCAGTTTTAGTCTTGACTCCTACCACCCTTTGAAAAATGTTTCAGAATATGGCCGTGATTGCAGGAATGGATTAATTTGTGTAGCAGCGCATGGTATTGAGTAACTTCAGTAGGTTAAGTTGTCTTGTAAAGCTTTCATGATGTATGGAATGATTAACATTAATAGTAGCTGCAGGGGCAAGTTAAGTTGTTTTCAGAATGTTTATGTTTTATGGAATGCTTAACATCACTTTAAAGTTTAAATAAAAGTGCATTAATAAAAAGTAATATAGAGGCTCAAAATTTAAATGATATAAAGGGTATATCCATCTAGATGCAAGTTGTGTTATACTGGAGATCAAAACTGGCCTAGATTTAATTATCTCCCTCTAAGGCATATAATATGACTAAGAAATTTTTTTCATAAAAACCACTCATAATATGCCACTTGACACTCTCAACTGGGATTCAAGCATTAATTCCCTGCAGAGTTTTAGCCATGGAATCCAATGACCATGACATATTTAGTCCATTCATGGTAATTTTAGTCTTCTATCACATTTTCAAAGTGTCTAAGTGTCATTCACTTTTACAAATATGTATTCTCATTGATGACAGGTGATACAAATTGGCATAATTTGTCAAAGGAACAAAATCTGTGAACTAGACAGATGAGTGCGCAACTGCTTTTAGTAGGTTTTTAGCTGTCTGAAAACTGACTATACCTGCCTACAATTTCTTGGTCATAACCTATACTTCTCTCATTATCTATGGTTCATAATGTCTAATAATTTGATTGACTTTTATGACAACATTGTGCTAGTTTAAGAATGTTTTGACATAGTTTACTATTTATGATTTTTAAAAAAAGCGGGGGTTATTACTGAACATATTTGTTTGGAAAAGTATCACTTATGAATATAAGTTTATAAAAAAACTATTTAATTTAAATAAAATACTAAGGATTGTGTTTCATGCGAACATATTTATTCTCACTAATATTTTTATAAATTCAAAGTCTTGGATGATATATTTTAACATCACTTTGTAAACAGCATAAAAATGTACTGATATGTTTTTTCAGTTTTTAATACAAGTTTCAAATTAAATGTGGAAATTAAGCTCATCTGCTGATACATAGCATTAAATATTGTGTTCTTTGTGTGCAGCTACTCTAGACAGAACCTCCTCTCTACAAGCACAAAGAGCAATGAGGGGGGTATGTCCCACAGTCCTAGCCCTCTGGTAGACAGATCTCACAATTCTTTGAGGGGGCCTGGAACCTCCTCCGCACCTCATGGAGCCCCTTCCTCAGTGCTGGCCTCAGGCCCAGGGCCCATGTATGTGCAGCCTGACCAGGGGTGGCCTGGCACTTTACAAAACAGGTTATTATTGGGCTACAAAGTTCTTGGACTTCCTTACTAAAATGTTATTTAAAGAGAGTTATTTATCTGATCGATAAGTTAAAAGTGCATCTTATGACCACCAAATAGCATTTATCTGCCAGATAAAATGTATTTATCCATCACATTTTTATTAGGAGGTTTAAGTACCTGATAACTTTTATCTGAAAGTTAAAATTGGCATTGCCATAATGATGCGTTGTTTTTCACGCGGTTTCACCTATCAAAAACTGTTTTTTTAAGTTAAAATCTTGGTTCGCATGTTTACTAAGCACAGGCCCAGTTTCTAACTACGTATAAAGTTAGAACATTTAATACACACTTTTACAAAAACTTACAAGCTATTTGCAGCATATAAGAAAAAATTATTTAAATGTGAGTACAATAAATGCAATTTTATCAGCGTTGTACCCAACTATTGCCCACATTTTGGCAGACACCAAAATTAGTACTTGCAAGACAACTTAGCTTCTGCATCTGCACCCATGTGACACCATCTGTTTCTTCACACTTGTTTAGCTGCCATTATTAAAACAAATGTTGAGTGTTGCCACCACTCTCTAGCTTGTAGCAGTATCAGCAGGGCGTATACACATGTGCATATGAGTAAAAATGTACCAACCTTGTGTTTTCTGCATGAAAATATATTTATCCTACAGATAGCTATCCGGCAGATAAATTCAGTTCATAATATGCATAAAACATTAAAGTGACTGATAATCTTTATCTGGCCGCTAACTTTACCTCCCGATAGCAATATTTATCCAGTAGTCATAAGACCCGGTCTTTAGTATACTACCCACATTAATGATAGAACAGTGCTTACCCCATATTATTGTTATAAATATTTATCCAGTAGTCATAAGACCCAGTCTTTAGTATACTACCCACATTAATGATAGAACAGTGCTTACCCCATATTATTGTTATAAATATGTATCCAGTAGTCATAAGACCGGTCTTTAGTATACTACCCACATTAATGATAGAACAGTGCTTACCCCATATTATTGTTATAAATATGTATCCAGTAGTCATAAGACCGGTCTTTAGTATACTACCCACATTAATGATAGAACAGTGCTTACCCCATATTATTGTTAGAAATATTTATATCCGAACAGCAGGGCTAGTGCAACACATGCAAACGCACGCTTGTCAAAGTTGTGTTTTGCTGGTAATCATTAACACAACTAAACATTATGTTCAAACAGAAGAAGAAATTAAATGCTAAAGTAACCTGTAAAGTGGGTCATAATTTTAATTCTATCAGAATGATCTGCCATTCCTAGAAACATTGTAATTCCCTAACTCCACTCACATCCCCTCCCCTCTGCCATGTCTGTTGTAATATAGTCCATTGGCCTCTTGTTGCACACCTACAACTCATATTACTCCACTTGGTTTTACCCACATCGTGCATTGTTACTAAAATGTTGTTCTTTAGTAGAGTGTTGGTTAAGTTTTGTGTTTTTTTTAAGTGTGATGATACACAATCTCAAATGGTAGTCATTGATTATATTTATCCTTCAGATTCCCAATCATGTCCAATTCATGCAATTCAAAGTTGTTTTTTTTCAATATTTCAGCAAGATTTATTGCATATTTTATTTTAGTGCTCGTAAAGAGAAGCTCAACACAGAGCAATACCAGGGAGAAGGCTACTTGCTTCACGTCCCGTCCCAAGGCTCCGCCCAGCCCTCTGAGGCATCCAGTATTCAGTACCAGCTATCCATGACAGAGGGCCCCTCTGACAACTTGCGCCCATTCCTCAACAATAACTGCGTACTCCCTCCAGGGTCCCAACACCCTTCTGCAGGAGGAAACTTGATGAGCTACCATGAACACAATATCAAACCAATAGATGCAGTCAAGAAAAAGAGAAACTCGAAAACTCCGGTTGTTTCCGAGCGTATCCAGCACCAGCCCCACTCAGCGCTCAACCAAGTTGAGAGTCTTCCGGAGCTAAACAGACAAAAGTAAGTGGCTATTTTGCTTCACACCTGATATTTTGTTATAAGAAATAAAATGAGACAACCTGCTTTTCAAGATAGGGATGTACAAGAAAGACAATTTATCCCAAATAGAAACTGAACTGGAAACAAGACATAAAATCAGAAATTGGCATTTAATGCACATGTTTTAAAAACTTTTGATTCAATAGGAACTTAAAAACATTAGCAATAGCCTAAGGTTAGAGACACCAGCTTGTGGTTCCCAATAGTCAATCTCACAGCCGCATAACCAGGAAATTGAATACAGGATTATGCTTAAACCAAAAACATATCAAAGTTTGGATTTCTGAAATCCTCATTTGACAACAGTAAAAGTGGGATAAATTTCTAGCTTTACATGTTTAAATCATTCTTTTTGATTTGTTTGTATTTAAAAAAATATAGAATGGCTTAACTGGTCTCAATTTTCACTGATTTTTAAAGAATAATACAATTGGTAATAAATAAAATGATATAATATTAGAAAAATGGTAGAGCACAAATAAAAGTAAAAATACTAACACATATTTGCACAAACATCAATATTTCGATGCTATTATAGCATCCTCCTCAGGAAGTAGTAGTAGACTGAACAGGATGTTGTATTCAGTGATGCCAACTTAACTGGTATGGATGAAAACTTATCTGGTGGAGATGAAATTCTTTGAATGTTTCTCTATTACTCTATGAAAGGTAGGTGGTTCTGGTGTAGCCTCTGGGTTGAAATCAGCGAATATTTATGTTGGGTGGTTTTCTAGACTTTGTGATTCATTGATATGCCAGTTCCCATCTTCTTAACTGAGACATATTACATTGTGTCTTGTTAAATGATTTTAACACCTTGACAGTGTATCAGTCCTCGAAGTTGAGGTTATGAGTGGAGGCGTGTACTGAAACAGGTTTTTCTGGATTATTGGTTTTTGTGTCATGGTGGTGTCCATTCATTCATTTACAGAGAGTTTCAGTGGTGAAGCCAACATATTGTGCAGTACATTGTTGACATTCTAGTTGGTAAATTAGGTTGCTGGCTCACATGTGTGACTGCCTTTGATGGTATAGATGGAGTTGGTGATGTTGCTAGAGAAAGTGGTTGCTGGATGATGTATTTGGCAGGTTTTGCAAGCTGTTTTGTTACAGGGCTGAGAGCCTTTTGTGGTTGAATGAAGGTTGTGTCATTTTTAGTTTTGAGTTTAGGGTGTACCAGAAGATTTCTGAGTGATGGAGGCTGTTTATACACAAGGACTGGTGGTTTTTTTAGAGTATTGTTGGTATGGTTGGATGCTTCCAATATGTGAAAACCTGATGCTAATATTTATTTTGTTTATCTTTTGTAGGCCTGGATATTACTTTGTCACTAAAGGTATAGTATCTGGTTTTTTAGGTTTGGGTGATTGTGGAGTTTCAGCTAGTCGAAGTAGGTTCTTAATTAGAGGTTTAGGGTATCCTCTCTCTGTAAAGGCTTCTTGGTGATTTTCAAGGTGGTTTTAAAGACTTCCTGGATCGGAAGAGATGCGGTGAGCCTGTATGGCGAGACTGCAAGGGATAAATCTTTTAATGTTGAATGGATGGCAGCTATCAAAATGCAGATATGGTTTTCTATTAGTGGGTTTAAGATGCAACAAGGTTTAGAAGTGGCCATCTGACAGCCTAATATCCACATCAAGAAATGTTGCCTGGTCATGGGGTCATGGGATTGATTTGAGGTGAACTTAAGAGCTGAAAAGGAGTTTAGTTTGTTTACAAATAGAGTTAGATTGTCTTGGCCAGCTGTCCACACCATGAATATGTCATTGATGAAGCGAAGCCAGCAAAGCGGTTTGTTGATTTGGCGGTCAAGAAAAGTTTTTCCCGTTTGCCCATGAAGAGATTGGCATACAAAGGTGCCATCCTTGTACCCATTGCTGTGCTTTTCGTTTGAATGAAGTTTTTATCCATGAATTGTAAGTTGTTGGTGAAAAAACAAAATACATGTGACTAGCGAAATATTAGACGGATCATTTTAAAAAGCAAGGTGTAAAAATATTATGTTGTGTAAATAATATTAAACTGGTTGTGTACTGTATGATCTGTGAAATCAATAATAGATAGATTATTAGAAATGAATTTGAGGAGGAATTGAATTATTATATATTATTATTTAGCACCGCGTCTTACTACCCGTTCGGGTTATACGCTTTAAGTACTAATTACGCTAATGGATTAGGAATTGAGAAGGTTGAATTTAGAGGAAGTGAACCCGCATTTGCGTGGAGGGAGAGTGGAAAACCATTTAGGGGGGGGGGGACCAGTTCACCCGACCGAGATTCAAACCTCGATCTCCCCGTCCTCAGGAGTCGAGCTCAACACGCCTAGCGCGTTAGCCAACTACACCACCGAGGCGGGTAATTGAATTATTAATGTTGACCACACAAAAAAAGTTTTGTTTTCTAGATTTCCTTTCTGCAAAATCCTACTAAAGATATGATTTTTATTTCTGGAGTCACTAAAAATGACTATAAACATAATCAGAGTTAAAGGGTGGAGCTATCATACTCCTGTGGGAAAGTTAAACTTTTATGCTTAGTATCTTTTCTGTAAAAAGCAGATCAATTGGGAAGTTGGGAATTCCTGAATTCTCTCCATCCCTATTTCAAGCTTCTGAGGGCATGACTGTACTAACTTGTACCTCACATGGTGTATGCAGGACTGGCAACACTTTGTTCGAGGTACTTCATCAACCTGTTTACCAAGAGGTGGCAGCCCTTATCTCCATCAATGAGAGTCATCCACAATTTCTCCTCCAGCTGTTTCCGAGACTTGCAGATGGTGAGTTCGGATGCGCTCCGCCACAGCACCCTGCAATCTATTCATGAGATGGTGAACCAACACCAGGTGTCGGATGCTGAGAACCAGTTGTCACAGGAAGTGAGTATAATAAACTTTCACTTAACATATTTGGAGCATTTTTGTAAATTCACTTTGTAATTTAATTTATACCTCAAATTGATTAAAAGTGGTAATTAAGTTGCTAGTGTGAAGGTTTACTTTAAATTACCCCACTACCTCAAGATTATATATTTTTAATTGGTTTTATTTTACTGTTGGAGGTAGCAGCTTCCTCCATTATATTGTTTTACTAACTACACTAGGCCAAACGTCACAGAGTAAAATAAGACCGATTTGGAAATAATTCTTGGAAATCTGCAAAGTATTTTAATCGCTTTATATTAGATCTGTAATGAACATACTTAGTTTTCCCCCTCTGAGTTCGGTGTTCGGGGCCATCTTGGCGGCGAAATAAATGTTTTCACGATTATCTCATTAAATGTTAATTTTATCGTAAATATAGTTATTATATATATTATTCAGAATAAAATTCTCAATAAAAAAAGGTATTTTACAAATTTTTCGTAAAATGAAGTATTTTCAAGTTATAGCTACAAAAAGCTTAAACTTTTCACACAACTGCATGCAATAAAGGGGTTTCCATTTTATATTTCAATTTTCACATAAAATACTCGGTAATTTTAAAAACCAAAGTGCTAACAGTGCATTTGTTGATAAATATCAATGTAAACATGTAAAAAATAGTTATAATATGTATTATTCAGGATAAAATTCACTATAAAAAAAGGTCTTGTACACATTTTTCTTAAATTAAGTATTTTCTAGTTAAAGCCGCAAGAAGCTTACAATTTTCACACAACTGCATGCAATAAAGGTGTTCCCAATCTATCTTTAAATTTTAACATTAAATAATCAGTAAATATAACAATATTTTTATAATATATTTATTTAAAGGGTAAAACCTTTACAGTAACTATAGTGAGTTATTCACTTTCGTATCCCTTACGCTAGGCTTCAGTTGACGCTACACGTGTTGGTTACAAGCAGGGTTCATACGGTCCTTGGAAGACCTGGAATTTAATATGTGTATGTTCAAGGCCTGGAAAAGTCCTTAAATTGCTCTGAGCCTTAAAAAGTCCTGGAATTTAAGGTTTCAATATTTATTTTTGAAATGGTTGCGAAGAATGGCTGTAAAGACCATGATTTAAGATGCACTGGGGTGTGAACTATCTAGCGCATCCTCTTTGATCAAGCGTTAGCTGTTGTCTGCTGCTTTCTTTACTCTCAGCTGCTCTTCCAGCTGCTTTTGTTTTATTTATCGCATTATCATTTCAGAGATAGTGGCGCCCAAGGAATGGGATCTTATTGAGGGCAAGGGAAAACAGTGTTAACTTCTCTGACAAATGTATTAGTGCTACTGTCGATGAAATACAATTTTGTTTTCTTTAATATCCTATATTTAAAAATATCAATTCATGTGCATTCACCTTCTTTTTTTTTATAACTGCTTTAAAACCGTCATTTGTAATGATTCTTTAAAGGTTTTTGACTGCCTATTAACACTTTAAGTACTTATAATTACAATTTTAAACTAAAATGCCTTCCAATAGTTATTAGTTCATCTCTCATCCACCTTAGCACTTAAATTCCTGTACTAGCCATACTACAATATACATTGAATCTAGAATGACTGTATTAACCAATAAACCAAGGAGAGTGAAGTAAGTGACAGCAAAGTTAGATTATTATTTTTATAGTCCTATCTGTTCATTAAATTAAGTGAAAAGTTGTTACTTTCCATCTATTTAAAATGTTGTATGGTTTATAGTCTTTTTATTGAAGTGTTTAGCTTTTCACAGTACAAGAACTAGCAGTTTTAGGGCTGTTTGCAAGAATTTGACGAAGTGAATGCTTTGTAGACACTAGTTTAGGTTTGCTTGCGTCATCATAGGTTAAAAGGTGGAGTGATAGTGTGCTCGGTATCACACTATCGGTCCACTAAACATTCACTATACATTCTAGCATACCACCCTTAGTCCTTAAAAAGTCCTTAAATTTATATTTCATTTGTCTGTAAGAACCCTGTACAAGAAGAACAATAATAAACTTTAAGGTTTTTTTTTATGTGTTAGTAAAATTAAACAAACATTTACATTAGATCAACATACACTGTGACTTATTTGTTGTCCTTTAATGCAGGTGTCCACGAATGACTCGTTTGTTTTTGTTACAAGTTATTTTTATCTTATCACCAACTCAGAGGGGGAGGAAAAAATTGCGCGAAATATTGTTAGTCTGTGTCACAACCTGAATGTTCTAGCAGCTTCAGATATCCTAAAGAAGTAAAGGACAACATTTTGTTCTTGTACATATTTAGTGGCTATGACACAACTTCCTCGTTTTTCAGACAAGGCAAAATAAAGTTTGTCAAACTTTTAAACAAGAACGATAAATTTCAAGAAGTTGTGCACATTTTCAAAGATTAGGATGCTCATCCAGATGATGTAGACGTGTCAGGACAACAATTCATTGTAACCCTTTATGAAGCCAAGAATAAAGGAGATACCTTGGACAAATTAAGGTTTAAATTGTTCGCAAAATCATTGAAGAACAGTTTCAACCTCGCATCTTTACCTCCCACTCAGGCAACTTCATGCAAGCATTCCTTAAGAACATACCAACAAATTCAAAAATAGTATGGAAACAACAAGAATCCCTTGGTATGGGGTTGGAAAAACGGCTTACTTCCTGTAACCACCATCAATGATCCAGCTCCACAAACACTCCTTAAAATCATATCTTGTAAATATATTAAAAGAGAGCATAGCAGCTTGCGGTTGTCGTAAAGTTGATCTCCAATGTTCCATTATTTATTCTCATTGCCAGGGACAGTCATGCACAAATATTGCACATGAAGAGGACATGGTAAATCACTATGAGAAATTAATGTACACTTAGATCACTTGATTTTCGAAGAAAATAATGAAACTGAGGAGGTGTATAATGAAGACACTCATCATCCCTCAACATCCAAGAGAATAAAATTGAATTAAAAGCATTGTAGTGGATTAGGTCTACAGGGAAAACTACATGAAAAAAGTACACCATATAAGCTTACTATACTGCATAGTGTTGTGCAAACGAGTATAAATATATGAATATGTCAAATATATGTCTTGTGAGTATAAAAACATGAATATTTTTAACATGTTCACTGATTATTTTCCTTCTATTCCCAATAGTGAGTTAGGAGCAGAATAAGGGAAACAATAAAATAACCCTATGATCGTAAATGCTTTAACTTACGCTGTAAAAATAAATGATAATATTAAAGAACATATTGTAATAAATATTATTTCTTTAGAATTATAAAACATAAATCTTTTGTAACAAATGCACTGGTCACATTTTAGTGGCTAAAATAATGAAGCATTTAACATGAAAATTAAAAAATACTGTAGGCTGTGAACCCCTTTATTGTGTACAGTTGAGTGAAAATTGTAGGCTTCTTGTGGTTATAACTAGAAAATACTTAATCCAAGAAAAAAGTGTTCAAGCCTTTTTTATATAGAATTTTACTCTGAATAATATATATGATAACTATTTTTACGGTAAAAATAACATTTGACGAGATAACCAAGACAAACCTCATTTTGCTGCCATCTTTCCAAGATGGCGCCGAACGCAGAACTTGTAGGAAGGGGAAAACTTGGTATGTTATTGAGAGACCTTTAATAAGGCAAATAAGACAATTTGCAGATTTCTGCAGATTTTTCCTAATTCAAAAACCTGAGTTTGGCCTTTATATCAATAGGTAATTTTTATCAGTGACTTCAACTCTTTTCAAAGAGAATTTTTAACTGAGTCGTTCGACCTGTCCATTACATTACATTAATGGTAAAGGGATAAGTAATGTAGAATTTATAGAAAATTTACCCACATTAGTGAGAAGAAAGATTGGTAAACAACTTAGAAAACACCACCTCAAGTACACCTTGCCATGATTCAAACTCTAACCTCCATCATTGGCCAACCAGACTAGATGAGCCTGGAATTCACATGCCCCAATGTGGGTAACAATTTGTTTTGTGCATGTTTTTATGTTAAGAACTTCAGTTTTAAAATGTCATAAAGTAAGATCATTTTGAGTGGGGGGAAAAAAAATTCTAGCCCCTTAACCCAAAGTCAGCTAAAGCAAAGAGCTATTTTTGAAATATTTCAGTTGTACTGCAATTTGGTATGCTCTGAAATGCCATTTACTTGCTAGCAACTCAGTTTTAAATTTAGCAACATTGGAAAAAGCAATGTTTCGTAGATTTGAACTACTTGGATCTAAACATTTCATTGTAGAAAATATGTAAACAAAAGGAAATCCATTTATTCTATTGAGTGCACCTTTCAAAACGATTTGGTTGTTTTGATGGGTACCCATCCTTTGGCCTAAGGTGTAGGCCAAATGACTTTAGGCCAACTGCTGTGTCTTCATTTTGATTAGATTTAAATCTTTTATTGGTTTGCAACCATGTTGATTGGGTCGGTAATTTCTGAAATTAGAATTACCAAAGCTTAAGGGAGAGTGTGCTTGTCTTCAGAGTCATATATCCCAAAATAAATCCTTGCCCACTTTTAAATTTTATCCGAGTTATAAAATAATTGTCAATTTCATTTTAGAATCAATATAGTTTTATTTTTATTTCACAACCTCTTTTTAAAAGGTCAATAGGGTAGGTTATAAAAGGGTTCACTATCCTGATAAAAATTAGTTTTTAAATAAAGCATGTTTTTTTTCTGAAACTCAATAATATTTTCTTTAAATAATCAGCTATTTACATAATTTTTAAGTTAATATAAGCATTTAATATAGCTTGTTAATTATTTTAAACTGGGGTAGTCTATATAGGCATAACTACCAAGTATGTTTTTATACAGATTTAAAAATAAAAACCACCTTATTTTAATACAATTTTTGAGTCGAAAAGTAAATTTTTTTTCAAAAGATCAAATTGAAAAAAGAATTGAATGCAATTAAAATTGAGCCATGACATCTAGATTAGTAGAAATTTAGGCTACCTATTGAGCTAAGCTAGTAGTTTTATGTTGAAATCAAGTCAGGGTATTTTACTTTCAAATAAACAGATTGGTTCCACTGAAGAATTGCTTCGCATATCTAAATCAACAATATATTTTTCTTTTGTTTTATATGTTTTGTACAATGGCACTTTTATTCCAACAAAATCTTTCTCGGTAAGCTACACCTAAGAGGGAAAAGCGCATCCATCTTTTTTTGTGTTGCTCTATTTGATAGACAAGTGCTGTCTCATACATTGTTCACTCCCTAAATCTATGTTTTATTCTATTGGATTTAACTAGCGTAGAGTGTGAAATGTTGTAAATTGAACATGGAATTGGGTGGTAATAATACATTTTATTCAAGGTTTAACCATTACCTCTTTGTCCAGAGGCAGCAGTGTAAAGTGTGAACTGTGTTCTTCTTTTGATTGTAAAAGCTATATTGTGTTTGTTCCTTTTATATGTTTCTATCCAACTCTATTGTACCTTCTTCCAAATATGGTATAAGTAATTATTAGAAATCCGACACCTTGGCTCATTTGATAGCATGTCTTTCTACTGAGCTAAGGTCCCGGGTTCAATTTTCGGTATGGCCAAAGATCTATCATTGATGAAAATATGTGTTTACCCTTTCATAGTGATAATTAATGGCTGGGAACTGCCGTTCCTAGTCTTAAATTAGATTATAGGGAATATGAAAAACTATGATAGTTCCAGCAAGTCATAGCAGAAAATATATGGCTTGAATAAAACATTGACCCAGGCCACAGGCTCGAAACAATAATGGATGTAAAGTAATTATTAGAAACAGTATGACTTTACTTGTACTATGTTAGAGTATAATCTCACTTTATTTATTTTTTATTTTTTAGTGCCTCTTATATTTATAGGAAGTGTACTTGCATTTGTGGGAGGGATAGTCAAAAACCCTTTTGGAAAAACCATCCACAATACACCCGACCGATATTCAAACCTCAATTTCCCCTCATCGGCAGTATAGTCCACTGTGAGAGTAGTGCCTTAGACCATGCGGACACTTAGGTGGGTTTCACTTAATTGAACTTAAAGTCATCGAAGTAAAGTTTTTTATTTTAAATTGTTTTTTAATTGTTAATTAATATAACATTTTAAGGAAAACCTTTTTTCACTTTTGATGTATATTTTCATTTGTGAAAAAAGGCACAATAAAGATGTCTACTAACAATGTAAAGTTTCAACAAAGAATGGCTTTCTCAGTCTAAAGAGGGAACACAGCTCACACTTTAAACTGCTTTACTTGACAGAGTGATAATGGTTGCCTCTCTTGAGAAACTTCATCACCACCCTGTAATTTCTTCCATGTTTGTTCTAATGAGAGTGTTACATGATTTGTAAATTATTGTAATAATAGAATATTTTATTGACTTTGTTGTAGAATGTTTCCACACTAGCTCCCAACGTGCAATCTGCCGTGGAAACTGCTGGATATCCTGATGAAGGAAACAAGGTGGGATATAGCTACTTTTCTAATCATGATGGTATGTGCTTATTTTATTATTTTCTTCTGAGTAAAACCTTAATATACCTCTATTCTTTCAAATTTAAATTTGGTTTAAGTCTGTGATTTACCCTCCATACCTAAAACTGCCCAATCTCTTGGAGGATTTGTGAAGCTTTGAAAACTTTTGATCTTGCTTTGGATATTTGATAAGTTTGACTTCAATCCAATAACAAAATAATGAAAGACAAAATATCACTGTTTGGTTTTATAGGGTCTGGGAACTAAAAAATTATTTATTTCCAGTTGAACTTTAGTGAGTTTCTTAGAAAGTTCCCAAGTAGCAGGGTAAATCAAATTATGAGCTCAATAAGTATATAATAATAAAACTTAACTACCTATTAAAATTAGAAAGAAACCTTGGTCAATAGCATTAATATGTTTACGATTAAAAGGATATGAGTTGAAAAATTAAATAACTACCTACTTATATGTGTATATATCTCCCTATGTATATGCGTGTCCCTGGTGAGTCTTCTTTAATATATGTTTAAAAATGACTCACCAGGGACAAAATAGTGTGTGTGTATATATAATAGTAGTAAGAAGATTAGACAATGAGTCAGCTATCACCAGAGACACAATAGAGAAAAGATATAGCTATATACAACAAGCCTGAAATGTTTGAACTCATACATCTGGCAAGCCCAATTCTTGTCTCTGGCTCAAAAATCATGCTCTCACATATCTCTGCTGTTCTGTAAGCTATTTGAATCTGCTTCACATCAATTAAAATAAGTTTACTTTGTATAACCCTAATTTCAAATGCATTGTAATAATTGATTATGTTAGTAGACTACTTCATTGTTTTTCAGGAATTGGCCAACCTTTTATAAGAGATTCATCTAAATAACAACTGTGACAAAGTCTTAAAGGGGTGTTAAAAGTGAAAGTGATTTGTCGTTGTAATAATGTGGGATCTCTTGCTCTAATAATCCCTTCTCTGTTAAACACTTGTAAAAATTGTATGATATATAATGATATTTAATATTTGTCAAGGTTATTTGGAGTAGAGCACTATGTAAATCTTGGTTAAAATTAGAAGCTATAGGTGACCTGGTGGTCTAGGGGTAAGGTGTCAGACTTCTGTGCTGGCGGCCGGGGTTCAATCCTCGGTCCCGGCACAGATTTATCTGATTTCCAAACCCTTCCTACACCTCTGACAAGACATCTTGTGAATTGTGGAATGCCAGGCCGCCACCGTGGTTCGGATTCCACGTTAAACTGTAGGTCCTTCATTTCATCTCACAATCACCCTACCATTACACATTAGTGTAAGTGTGTATAACCCGAACGGGTAGTAAGACGCGGTGCTAATAATAATTAATAATAATAATAATAATAATAATGATGATGATTATAATGATAATAATAATATAATAATAATAATAATATTAATGATAATAATATGATAATATTAATGATAATGATGATATAATAATAATAATAATAATATAATAATAATAATAACATAAAATATTATCTATTATCTAATACCTTAGTGTTACTGGAGTAGAAATTGTTCAAATAGAATTCTAAAAAATACACAAACACATTTTTAAGGATGTGTTTGTGTATTATGACTATCCTCCTAACTTTAACCCATATTTAATATTTGTAATTTTTTGATGATCTATTTTCATTTAAATGTTTCCTATAGGCTGGTAAAGCTCATTTCCTCTTCCTGAAATTGACTCTGGTTCAACGCAATATTCTGAGTGTCATGGCTTTTCCAACATGTTAAACGGGAGGGATTCTGCTTCTTGCTCCAACAGTCTGGAGGAAAATGAGGTATGATAAATAATATGTATATGACCCGACACCTTAGGTCACTAGGTAGCATTTTTGTCTCGGGTTCGGTTCCCGACATGGACAGAAAATTTATGATTGGTGAAATGTGGGTTTACCCTTTCACAGTGATGAATTAAAAGCCAGGGATTGGATGTTGTGCCTGTCCTAGTCTTAAAATAGATTGTAAGGCAAGCTATGACAGGTCTAGCCAGCCGCTAGTGGAAGATATATGGCTTGAATAAAAAAACTGACCCAGGCCACAGGCTGGAAACAGTAATTGATGTAAAGTAAAATAATATATGTAACATACATTGATGGGCACATAAAATAAGGCATCAAGCTCATCTTGTCTGGTTTTCTATTGACAGGGAGATTGAAGTTAAATCCTACCTGGGTGTACGTAAGATGGGTTTTTTTATTCTTCTTCCACCAAATTTCTTCTAAATTTATACTTTCCTCATCCCTACCCCCAAATGCTCAAACCAAGTCCGGTACCAGAGGACAAGCGCGGGCTCCCCCTTTCATTGTTTTACTTGACCTCAAGGGCAGCGAAACCACATTTACCCAAGAGGATAAATTATCCTGGCAATTAAAAACGGGTTTATGAGGGAGGGGTTTTACAGCCCAAAACTAAAGGGGGCCTTGGCACATATTTTAAAGTTGAATACTCCCATAAGATATTTGGGGTGACCCTCCTCCGATATTTTTTTTTTAATCATACATCTTTATAAGCTATATGAAGGGGTTCTTCCCCCTAATCCTTTTAAATTTATACACCCCGAGATGCTATACGATGGGGTCCTTCTCAAGAATTTTTTTTAAATTTTAATGTTTCTTTAAGCTTAGTGGTGCTTGCCTCACTAAAATGCATAGATGATAGCTTCGGCTATTTGATTCATTAATTACATTGGTGTTTTCCTTGAATCTTTTGGAAAATTAGATACATCCAGAAGCTATTTAGAGGTGCCTTTTCCAGCAAATATTTGAAAATTGAATGTCTGAAGCTATTTGAAATTTGAAATAAAGCTACTTTTCAGCTTAATATTTGAGAATATCAGTGGGGAGTGAAATAAATCTAAATAGAGGTGAGGCGAGAATTTATTCCATTCAGAAAAGGGGTGAGAGGGGTGGAGAACAAATTCTTTCTAAAAGGAGAAAGTGCCCACCACGCCCAACCCCCCTCAACCCACCACTATACCACCAATGCTTGACTTAGATTTATACTTTTTTTTTAATATATCTGGCCACTTTTACAAAGCAAAAGCAATTTCTGCATATTAATATTTAAATGAGCTCTTAAAAGTTAGGCACATTATAAAATATTTAAATTTAAATTGAACTTAATTCACTACCTACTTTCTTCATGTGCTAAATTTAATTTTAGTAAGAAATTATTAAAACACATGGAAATATAGAACAAAACTGGACCATATCAATTATATTATAAGTGAAAATGCCATTAAGTTCCTTTGGATATGGATAGTAATTGTATTGCATTTTATTATTATTATTATTATTATTATTATTATATTCATTCAAGTATTTTATATCTTATTTTATTTCCTATTCTAATATTTTTAGAGAGAAGTATTGTGACCGTCAAAAAAACAGCCAACTCAAGATTTTGATAAATGTTGATGTTTCGTGACCCCCTGAAAACTAAAAAGTAGTATTTGGTTGCCATCTGTCTGTCTCTTTGACTAGAACTAGAACCATTTTACAGATCAGGCTAAGACTTGATTTCTAAGGTTTTCATGAGGCTCCCTGGGGAGTGGATGTTTCTGTAACCGGCTATATTATTGCATTTATGATCTTTGGTTTAGTGTTTCTGCAACATTGTAAATTATTTTGTTTTTCATATTTTACGAATTTTTAGTAAATATCTATTTTACGATTAAAGAAAGAAAGGTCTTTGCAGTGCATCGTACCATTTATTTTAAATTTTTTATCCAGGGGTTTGGTCCCCCCCCCCCCCCCCATCCCCCCCTTCCTGAGTTTGGCCTACTACCCCATTAGTTTAGTTAAATGCAGAGAGCTCATATGAGTTGTGCCCAAAGAATTACACTTATGTAAAAATAGGCTTTTGTTAAGCACTTTGTTGGCATTTGCTGGTCTTTTAAATCTTATCTTGTCTAATTTCTTAAACCTGATCTAGTCTTATTTCTTTTTTACAACTGTCAAAGAAATGTTCTCTGCTAACCCCTTGACGTACTTTGACAAGCAGGGCTTGCACATTGTGTTTTTGCTTATACTTCATATATGGCAGGGGCTGTTCGAATAAAACTTAGCTGTTTTTATTTCTTATATTTCAAACAAACTTTTTTTTGTTTTTTCCTCCCATGAATTGCAGGTGATACTGCCATTGAAGGTAGGAGTGTTATAAATAGAACTTGCACTTTTATTCATTATATTTCAAAGAAAACTTTCACGTAGGTTTTTTTTTACCAAGAGATGTTACTCAATTATTAGTACAGTCAAGCTATGAAGACATTAACTAGTAAACAGAAAGTTTCTCAACCTAAAAACTGGCTAACTGATAAAGAAGTGACACAGGTACTTTGTGATTCTGACAATAAAATGATTTAGTAGATACTAGTGATAATGGGGATGTAGATTTTTCTGATGATTATGATTGTGAAAATGTAGAACTAACTGAAGGTGTCAGCAATAATAGCTTAGATAGGCCTTCTGAAAGTGATAGCTTTTTTGACAGTAGTGATTTAGACAATGAAACAAATGTAAACAAGGAAAATTATTGAGAAAAAAAATCATTTTATGGGGTAAATCAACACTATCCAATACAAATAATTGTATGTTATGTATAAATTTTATTTTTCTTGAACAAAGTATATACACTCCAGAAAAGTAATCTTTGTCAATAATGGTTATAATTTGTTACGATAAGAACATTCATAGTTTGGAACAAAGGGGAGATATATACTCTGAAGGATATGGGGTAAATAATATAAGTGGGAGAGGAGTGAAATAGAGTGAAATAAGTAAAATAAGGAAAGAAAGCGAGATAAATAAATGCTGAAGGGAAGTTCTAGGAGAGGGGTTATAGTGGTGGTATATTGAGGGGAAACGGGAGAGAGAAGGAGGTAAATTGGGAGGGAGGAATAATGTAAATGGGAAGAGAAGGGAGGGAAAAAATTATAATTTAGCATGACATAAAAATGCTGTTTAGGGCATTGAAATTACAAATATATTATAGAAGTTATATCAGTTAAACTAAAGTTGTGCATAAAATATTTTGACGTGAATTTAAATGGTAATCCTGGTGTTAAACATAGCCAGGTTAAATGTTAAGTCAAGGGGTTAATCACTTAGTGACATTGCAATCTTTTGGGGGAAGGGTTCAAAACAAATATTTATTTAGGTGTTGCTAGGCTGAAGGAATCTCAACCACAGTAACTCATCTATTTACACAGCTGTATTCTTGTAATTACAGGAAGGAGCCATGGCCCTACCCACAACCCACCTGTCTCCACAGCTCTTACCTCGAAATGCAGCTTGGAATATCAAGGATGAATTGGCAGCCACCACTGATCAATTGGTAAGGTAGTATTTACTTGTTTAGAATAATAAAAGTAACTGTGTAAATGTAGTCTATATTTTAAGCAAACCATTTTGTCTTGACTGCTTTTCTTACAGACTGTATATATACTAATTGTAATTTTATGTATTGCACAGTAACAGCTAGTGTCGCTACTTCCCTTTTTTTAGGTTTTATGTACTGAGAATACTAATATTAATGCAACACTAGTAGAGTAGAATATTTTAGAAACAATATATGTTGGGACTGTTTTGATGTATCATATCACTGAGGGATGATTCTTTGGTGTCAGAATTTGTTTTTGAAGAGTTCAGTTAGAACACTGCAACCTTGGGAACAATTATTGATTATTTGTCAGGAAATGGCAGCATGAATTGACTGCATCTGCTGCTTGACGAGGACCTATAAATCGCGAATCATACATTTTTGCTATAGTGCATACATTTTAACATTCATACATTCAATTAAGTTTTAAATTAATGGTCTGGCATCTGGGGCTGCTTAGTTTGTACTATAATAAGTTATGTTGGAGGTAAACCACCAATAAGCAGTATTGGAACTCTTAAACAAATTCATTTTTTATTTATAATCTTGAATAGCCTAATGTCTGGTTCACACAGAGCAAGTTTGCTTGCAAGTTGACAGAGCCAGTAGAGCTGAGGGTCATCTACTGGCTTTGTGTATACAGTTCGACTGAATTACTGACTGTCCAAATTGACCAGCTACTTTAAATAATTTTTGTTTTACTGGCCACTGGCCACTTCGACACACAGACAAAGAGAATTCATTATGAAGTTTGAGGTTGAGGTAAGTAAAGACAGTGTTATTTTCAATTTTACTTTTCCTAGTACAGCTTCATAATTTGTTATAACTATATTATGAATGGTTTGTGATTTAGACTCAAGGTTCATAAAACTGTTTGGATGTATTCTCATAACACATTAACACATTCACATATTCACAAGGATTGTGATCATAAATATCTTTCAACATTGTCAATGATGTTCCTTAAGACCTCTTGCGCAGCCAACCATTCCCTTGTCCACACTATTTTTGTCTTATTCCTTGCCTACCCATCTATAATGATTGATAATTCATCACATAATATAAAAGAAAATTATTCTATTACCTTACGAATAAAAACATAAATCTTAAATTTAAATTCACCCATCGATAAATATTAAAGAGTACATTTCAAAGCTTTTCTTAAAGTGATTTGATTAAAATCTTTGCCATGTAGTGGGAGTTTTACACACATGTGTTTAACATGGGGAAACATAGCCAATGTGACACACTAATGTCTGATTAACTGAGAAATTAGATACAGGATTGCACTTACAGAAATTGCATCTAAAGTGTGGCTTTTTGCATGCTCCCCAGGACAACAAATAAATTGGGATCAATGTAATACTTTTTTAACCTGCTTCGGTGGCCGCATGGTCCAAGGCATCATTCATATGTTAGACTAGACTGCCGATGATCGGTAGATCCAGGTTTGAATCTCGGTTGGGTGTACTGGCAGTGGTTTTTCCCAAAAATATTTCTCTCCCTCCATGCAAATGTGGGTAAATTTGCTCTAAATTCAACCTTCCTTATCCCTAACACATTAGCATAATTGGTATGTATGCACATAACCTGAACAGGTAGTAAGATACAGAGCTAAAATTAAAGAAAGAAAGAATAAATTTTAATTTAAAATTTTCTTTATCAATTTTGTAATATTTTTTTGAATATGGTTAAGAGTTTCATAAGACTCAATTGCACTGTTTTTAGAGCTTAATGTAAAAACCATACCATGATGTGACACATGGTTTGAGCTGATTTACCTAGCTATGTAAGTTAAATGCTATCCCTGTGTTGAGCCAGCTCTTAATAGTTTGTTCTGAAGATAGCCTGCAGGGTAAATGAATTTGCAACCGTTAGCAGAGAGACACTAGACTTTGCATCAAAAGTTATTATGGTCGACCACTTTGCGAAAGTAAAGTCCTTGTAAGCGCAAATATCTTCCTAGTAGAGTGACACTAAGTTGTTCATACATTTTACTTGTCCTTAGGTTTGCGTTACGAGGTTATGTTTGCTAGGTTTTGTAGTTTATTAGGTGTTTTGTGCTACCTGATTTAAACTTGCCATCTCATTAGCCCTATATGAAAATTTCAAAACGTTTTTGTGTGTATTTCACATAATCTAACTTTAAATAGGCCTATATCATAATGTAGGCTAAGAGTGGGAATAGTATGCTTACACTGAATGTTAAAAGAATATTTTCTTTGACACATAGCACTATCAAAATGCATTGTTATTCACCATCAACACACTGATAATTGGGACATTCCAATATTAAGATTAATTGTTTGTAGGTTTTATAGTAGGTGGAGGTTAGTTAATCATCAACATATTTGGGATGTTAGTAGTTTGCTGACCCACCTCATGGGGCAACATTGACCTAGATGTTAGTCTCTTTGGTTAATTTTCCAATGGTGGGGAGGTTGGGATTTGAATCCTAGCTGGGTGTGATGAGTGATTTTATTTTTCTAAAAGTTTTCCCACTCACCCTCTACATAAATCCGTATTCTATAACTCAACCTTTATCATCTAAGTATACCCTATTAGGGTAAAACACATGGACATACCAGTTGAAAATAAAATAAAAATATAGGCTTATTCTGTTTAAGATGTCTTAGCAAAACTTGAATAATGTAAGCCTATTGAAACTGAATCGTACATACAATAGTAATTGTTTTTTCCACATTAATGTGCGTGTAGGCCTATGAAATATTGCAGCCAAGACTGGAAATAACCAAATTAGGCCCTAGCTTAATGTTTACATGCGGTTTGGTTTAGGCCTAGGTTTTTTAATAATAAAAGGTTTACCACATTTATCTGAAACTGATAATTAGTAGTTAGACCTAGTTATCCTGAAGTGAATAAATTGCAAACAACTCATTATAAAGAAATATAATATCCTTATATTCTTAATCACTTAACTAAAGTTTCAAGAATGCCCTTTAAATAAAAGATGCCTTTTATTATTTTTAACCATCCAAACCACCCTCTCGTTCACTTAATTGTTAACTTAGTAGGCCGATTGGGTATAAATTCCCATTGTTTTGACATTAAGTTGTCAAAAATATTCAGTGTAAACACTATTTTTGGGAGTTGTTGAACACTTTCATCAACTTTAAATAACTAGTTTTATTTCTTTAAATCTTCACACAACATATTACACTTGTTCCAGTATCAACACAAATAATTATATTAAGAATAAAGCATTGGGTCATAAAGCATAGATATTACAAAAAAACATTGTTTCTTTATTGGCCAACATCCCATATTAATTTATTTGTAATGATATAACTCATATTGTGTTTGTCCCCCTTTTATATGTTTCTATTCCACCTTTCCTATACCTTCTTCCAAATATAATATTAATTAATTTGTGTGACATTGCTATTTGAATGCATATTTCACATTATGATTTTTTGACTAAAATATATTGTGTGTATTGAATAATGTAGGCCTAGTATTTTTTTCATTTCTAACCTTTGGTAAACAAAATTATGCAAGTTATTTATTAAATTAAGCTAGGTTAAATCTTTCTTGCAAATAATGTGACTTGTGATCAGCTGTTTGGGAAATAAAAGCAGATGAATACCAGCATTCTTGAAATAAATTTACCTAATTTCTAGCCTACAACGTCTTAAAAGGTAACATTCTTTGGGAAAGTGTTGCCAGCTGTTGAGGCAAATTGATTTTATTCTGTGAGTTGACGCTAGAAACAAAGTCGAAGCTTAAACTAGTGGATGATAAAAAGTGTGGTGGTCATAATAGCCCTGCAGGAGAGGTATTATAATATGTGTACACAAACATAAATGTTTCTATAAATTAGAGAAACAGTTTGAAATCACTTTGAGAAAATAAAATATTTGGTTTATTCTGTTTATTTGGTTTATTTTGTATGGTAACACAGGGCCTCACACAAGCCTGGTAATAATGAAGAGTGTATTATACTTGTCCTAGTACCCTGCAGTCAAGTTGGACTGGGAGGCGCAAACAGTGCTGGCAGACTTACGGCCATTCCTTAAGGCCCACATGGATGACACCTGCTCCCCAGCCTTCCTAGAGGCTATCCGCCGTCTGACCATGCAGCTGGTTCCCCACCAGGGGCAACCCACTTTTTACTTTGAGGGACAGCTGGACCCTCTCTTAGAAGATGCTTTGCTCAAGTTCCAGGGCTGCAGGTATGGACAATTACAGGATGTACCGGAGGGATTCTCAACATTTATCCAAGAATATGCTAACACACTGCCTTAAATTTAGGAATAGACCATTCAAATCTTTCAGGATAATCAAGATTCCAGTATTTTTTTTTAAATGAACTAGGGTGACTGGTATGAATAAAATATATATGATTTTGATTTTATTTATTAGCGTTTAAATCAACAAAATGTACCATTACTTGCATTAACTACTTATAAACTCCTATGACAAAACTACTACTTATTGGTCAATCAAAAATAGTTAAGACTCGCATTTTCCAACATTCTGGCTTTATCACTTAAGAGCTTTATGTCTTTGAGGCACAATCATGTCTGACTATTCTTCTAGCCATACTTGGAATTCATAAAGCCATAAACTCAACTAAAAACTTGGTGCCATAAGTTAAAACTTGAAAATGATCAAATCTGTAAGGTCCTTAAGGGGGCGGCCTTGGAAAGGGAGAAATTTCCGTGCAGAGGTTCAGCTATAACTCTATATCTAGTTCTCGTGTTGTTTCGTATTATGTTTCTATCCAAAATGAAGTTGAAAGATTCTAATTGGGCTCTCTTTCATTAACAACCCCATAGTTATAGTTTTATAAATATAAAAGAATGTGTGAAAATGTGACATTAGCTCATTTTCCAAGGTTTTTTTTAATGTTCGCAGAGCTATATGATTAGGCTTGGTGAAAAAGAGCTCTAGATTTAACCTTCTTCTAACAAATACAGTAGTTTTTTGGAAGGCTCACAAAATAAAATTATTTGAGAACTAGCAACGAGCTTACCTCTTTGCCTTGAGATAGGAAGTTTCATAGTTTTCTTTCCCTTCTTATCGACATGACAAAGGGTGTTTGTTGGTGAAGGTCGAAAGGGAGTATAAGCATAGAATAGAGAAGTAGTTTCCAAAAATACACTGACCATTATATTTTAATCCATGTGGCCTGACGGCAATTGATACTCTCTCTAGCTTACGGAAGTTTGTAATTTTTTGTATCTGATCACTAAGCTCAATTAATATTCTCATAATTTAATGAACTACCTATTTAAATAAAAACAGTCATATAGGCTTAAATCTAGAACACATTAAATTAAGCTATATGATACAATATTAATTCATGTATCACAAACCTATATGTGATGGTTATCCACATGATTTGTCATGATAGCTGAATCCAATTCTGGTCCTGGTTCGATTCCTTTGCCCAATTTGTCATTTTCACTTAATTGTATATGATACAAGTTTCAAAATTGTAGAAATTCCCACCCAAACACATTATGACAAACACACCTCCATAATGTTTTATTTAATACAAACAAGGTTTAAACATGATGGGTTCATTAATGGTCACATACTGAACATTAGATACAAACTATGTAACCTAAGCAATTAAGACTTAAATCTAAATTGAAATTTAATTAGAGAGGGGTCAAACCCACATGTTCTCAAATTTGGCGGTGTGTATAAGTAAAGGAGAGATAGGGGTCAGTCTGGAAAGTTATATAATATAAGTGATAAACACATGTAAACTTTTTTCTTCATATTCTCTCTACTCCTACTTCTTTTATATGCTCTCTTTATTTGCACAATTGCATATCAAAACTACATGTGGGTTTAAATTTCCAAACATAATTTATTTTTAAATATAACTCCCATTTTCTTGCTGTGTTTTTTTTTTCTCTGATTATGGTAAGGAATTGTATGAACATTTAAACATTTGTTACCTATGTCATATTTTTAAAGAACCCTATAAAATTTTGCTTAATTCCATTCATTTTATGAAATTATCAAGCTACAAAAACTATAATAATTATTAACAGTTAAATTGATTTTTGTATAATCCTTCAAGTTTGGCACCTAACTCTTTCCAACCCAACTTTACAGCTCACTGAAAATATATTATTAGTGATTACTGGCTGATAACCAATAGTGTTTTATTCAACCTACCCATGCTGCTCCCTTGAAAAGTGAAGTCGACAAGAAAATTAAACTTGGTATCTTGGTTATAAAATGAAACTCTTTAAGATATTGAATGTTTTTCGTTAAGTATTAGAGTGAAGCTACTACTTGTTACAGACTGAGTGATGTTAACGACGAGCTGCTGTCGGTGATAGCAGAGGTGCTACAGAGTGAGCTGATCTTCTTACGACACATCAACCACACTAATGTGAGTAGTTTCAAACATTCTTTAACAACAAAGGCTTGTCCCTAAATCTCACCTGTAATAAATCAATGTGTGTTCTATTTATTTAAAATCAAAATAATCTCCACCAGTTGGCACATAGGCTATGTCTGATCTGGTCTTGTCTGGTCTGCTGGTAATGGAAAGTTTGGGGTTTTAAACTTTTAATCTCAACTCAGTGCACTGAAAGTGTGTTTTCTAAATAATTTTACATTCCCTCCACATAAATGCGGGTATATTTCCTCTAAATTCTTTTTTCCCCATACTTAGCCCATTAGTTTAAATATGTGTGTAGCTCGAATAGAATGGGTTGTAATGAATGGGGTGGTGCATTAAATAAAAGCAAAATAACTTTCTTCTTAAATGCATATTCAAGTTAGCCATAAGTGTTAATGTTTTTTTTTAGTTATAATCAGAGATGTAACACGACACTGTTTTTAAGTCCTGTTTTGTAAATGTTTATTTTAATAGTTTAGTTTTAGTTTTAAAAAATTAAATTTCTTATGACCAGTTCTTTTTACTTGCAAGCTTATAACTGTTTTTTTAAATCAGATGTATCATATCATAAAAATATTAAATTCAAAATTATTTTTAATCACTATTTAATGGGTTGAAAAAATTCATGTAATTTCTTTTATTCTTTAACTGTTGCTTTTAGAGCTATATAACCATTGCTATCCAAGCAAATGGCTTTATGTTAGAATTTATACCCATTATGATAATCTTTTTGGATTTTTAATCAGTAAACATAATTGATCTTAAATTATTGGACAAACAAATTACCATGACATGATTTTTAGTGCATGTTCAGTCTAATCTAAAATAATTCATTACTATTGTAATAATTCTTTGAATAGTTAATCCTGAACAGGTAGTAAAACGCAATGCTAAAAAAAATTAAACCTTAATTTTAATGCCTATTTATTGATATGATTTACAATAGTTTGATATAATACTGTATATTATTATTTTTTGTGAAAAAAACACTTCATGAAATATAACTTTTAAACCAAAATATGTAAGTCTGTGCTGAAACTTAACATATTAAAATATTCAACACAGATTCAATTTGAAACATTATTATAGTAAGCCTAAAATAATAAATTATTATATTCGAATCTGAACCTAGTTTGTAGATTAAATTTCCAATCCAATTTTCCCCAAGCATGGGATTTGACAAAGATTCAATTTGATAAAATAAATTTATCATGAGATTCAATTTGAATTCGTTTCAAAACAATTTTAAGGCATTCGATTTAATTCAGACTCTATTTGGATTTGATTCGAAATAACCTATTAAAATATAAATTTGAATTATAAAAGTTACTCAAGTTTGTACAGCCACAGTATCTGAATTAACACTACATGTTTTACATTTTTGTTGCAGGAAAATGATGACGACACCAATAAGATGCCCGGACTGATGCTTGAGCCACAAGAACCCACCAATTCATCTGGCCAACAACATACAAAAGCCCCAACTCAACTTTTCCTTGGGACAGAAAGCAATACTCAAGTAAGCATTTAAGTGCCATTTTAATTTTGTTTAGTAGTGACGTGGAGATCCAGGTTTGAATCTTGGCCGAATGTGCTGTTGTATGTTTTTATAAATATTTCATCAATTTCGCTTACAGCCCTTAAAAAATATGGTTGCCAGTGGTGATCATAATTTTCACCTCGCGAATTATTTTACCTCTACTTTTTAAAATTATCAATTGGTTACATACTGGTTTATCAAATTTTAGACACACGTGTTTGTATTTATTCTGGTGAAAAAAAGTTTGTTTTGCATACTAAAGACTTTTAGAATTGAAGTGAAGTTATATGGACATGGTCAAAAGGTATTTTAAGTCATTACAAAATACCACATGAAACACTAATTCTAATTTATCTGGCAGCCAGTTAAATTTTCTGGCTTTTGAATTTTAAACATTTAGGAGCCCTGTTCTTTCCACACAAATTTGGGAACACTTAGTCTAAATTTTACCTTCCTCGCCTTATCCCATTTAGTGACATCGTCACAAACTGTTTCCAGCCTGTGTACGGGTCAGTTTAATAAAATGCTTTCATTTTACTCTTTCCTTCCATCATTCTTTTTCTTTTTATTGCTTCCATTCTTCTCCTCTTACCTGCACACTAGCTGTTATCTGCTCTTCCCATCTCTTTCTTAGCCTCCCATGTGGTCTTTTTCCTTCACCTTGCTCATTCTTTTTGGCATCCTTTCCTTTTCTATCTTCATTACATGCTCATACCATCTGAGTCTTGCTTTCTCTACTATCTCATATACTTCTTGTACTCCCACTTTTCCCCGGATAACTTTATTGCTTATCCTGTTTATCCTCGTGACATCTAACATGCTTTTCACAAATCTCATCCCCATGCCCTTCACTTTCTTAGTCTTCATTGCATTCAATTTGTAACCCTATCAGTGTAATCATGCTGATTGCCTGGACAGTTAGGAAGATGTGGAGTATAATAAAGCTCTATCCACCTCAAGATTATGGTTCTAATAAATTTTGTTTCATTCATTGAACATAAAATTAATTATTTTTTTAAATATATTATTTTAGTGCCACATCTTACTACCTCATCAGGTTTTACACTTATTCACTAATTCTCTAATGGTTTTAGGGATGAATAAGGTTAAATTTTAGAGGGAGTGTGCCCACATTTGTGTGGTAGTAGAGTAAAAAGCCTTTTGAGGAGAATAAAAAAACATCAGTACACCCAACCAAGATTCAATCCTTGGTCTTACCATCATCAGAAGTCTAGTCTACTGCGAGAGTAGTGCCATAGATCATGTGGCCGCCGAAGTGGGTCACTCAATATTAATGCATACATTAGGCATATTAATAAATAAATGTTTTTCTAAGGCCTAATTTAAGCATTTACCTAAACATTTAATAGACCTCTGAACATGAGTATAGTCACTTCATGGAAAGTTATTTTATAATAGGATATGTTTTGATTATGTTACTAAAGATGGATCAACTCCACTTTATATAGTCTCAATCTTGAATTCAAACTGGATATTGAAAAACATTGCAGGTATAAAAATATTCCTACATTGTGTTGACATTTTCTTATCCTTAATTCTGGTTTTATTCATATTGATTATTTAGTTGCTACTAGCAGAGAAAATAAAATACTAACTAAATGCTAAAAAATGTTACTATAATGCATATTCATTATAAAATGTATAAATTTGTTTTAGGGTTTAGAGTTTGGTTAAGTTTGTCCTGTGGAAATATTGATCAAGACCACCAACAGCATAACAACTTTAAAACAAATTCCGAATCAAAATTTGATTTATCATTTTAATCTTAAATTTTATACTTTTTTCAAATTTCGAATATCCTTTAAGGCCAATGAATTTGTAAACTTAAACGACCTATTGGTACAATATAACACCAACAGTATTAATGACTAAATCTGAGGGGTAGGGTTCTAGAGTGTAGTTTAGTGGAAGTGCAATCTAGATAACATTGGTGACCTGGCGGTCTAGGGTAAGGTGTCAGACTTCTATGCTGGCGGCCGGGGTTCAATCCTCGGTCCCGGCACAGATTTATCTGATTACCAAACCCTTCCTTCACCTCTAACAAGACATCTTGTGAATGTGGGGAATGCCAGGCCTCCACCGTGGTTCGGATTCCACGTTAAACTTAGGTTCTTCTTTCATCTCATAATCACCCTACCATTACACATTAGCGTAAGAGCGTATAACCCGAACGGATAGTAAGACGTGGTGCTAATAATAATTAATAATAATAATAATAATAATAATAATAAGAGACAACAATATATAACATCAGTGATTATTATCATTTTTTATCTTTTTTTATTAAAGGAATTTCATAATTATTGGTAAGATGGATTGAAAACTAGTTATAACTTATTTATAAAAGCTCTTTTTCATCACTTTGTCTTGCTACCCATTAGGGCAATATGCTTATGTACTAATTATGCTAATGGGTTAGAGATGAGGAAGAAACTTACAAACATGTGATCCATAAAGTCAAAATACATGTGCATTTTCTGAAATTTTTTGTGGTCTTCAATCTCAAATTGAAGTGACATTTGCCAGAGACAATATTTCTAATTTAGGATATTGATCTAAACCTGAACCCGGGAATGTTATAGATATATCACAGTCCTGTGGAGGGAGCAATAGGCCCAGAGGCATATAATGGCGACCTGGCTGAAGCTGACCAATCTCGACACGAGGAAACAGAGCCTTGTTTACTCTCTGGCTTCATATTGGAGGAGGCTCAGCAGGTGGTGGCAGAGGAAGGAGAGGAGGTACAGTCTAAACTAAACAAACATTGAGGCTTGGTTGTTTTTTATTAGAATCAAACTCAAGTCAAGTATTTCTAAAATATCCCAAGTTCAAGTATAGGCTTATTCATAATTTTAAAATGCTAAAAAGTATACTAAAACACATGCTCTTAAAATATGAATGACACTCATTTTTATAAATAGTAAATACTTTTGGGGAAAAAAAGGTTAAATAATGGAAATATCAGTTTTTAAATTAGAAATAACACTTAAAAAACACAATTTAAAAATAACACTAAAATAAAATCTAATTAAAAACAAATTATTAAAATAGTTTCAACACTCATGTATTTAAGGACATTAAAATTGCACTAACAATTATAAAACAAAATGTTTAAAAATGAGGTGGCCCAATGGCTAGATAATTTTATATCAAAGGAAATTGATAAAACTAAAGAAAAAGGAAAAATAAACTACTAAGAATAAATTTGATGAAGAAAGCCCACCTAGGGAAAGAGGAAAAATGTGAGAATAATCCAATGCACAAAGGTGACATCTTCTTCCTTTCTTCTGTCTTCTATAGTAGAAATAGTCACATACACATTTTAACATGTAGAAATAGTCACATACACATTTTAACACAAAGAGAATAATATTTCGGCATTGTTGCCTTATCAAACACAAAAAAATATGTCACCTTTGTGCATTGGATTCATCCCATATTTTTCCTATTTCCCTAGATGGGCTTTCTACATCAAATTTATTCTTAGTAATTTATTTTTCCTTTTTCTTTAGTTTTATCAATTATAAAACAAAGTTAATAAAATTAATAATTGCATAATGGCTTTGAAATGTATAATAAGACAGTGTAGAAACACTGTACAGTGATTTAAAGTAAGTGATAGTGAAGGAAACCAACTTGAAAGGATAGGTTAGGCCTAGATGGAAACACATATTTCTCTCTTCATGTCTTCTTAAACTTTTACACTTTCCACTCCTTTAAAACTTTCACAGTTGCACATTAGTTTGAATGTTTCAGGAATATTACTTTTTCATTAATGTCTCTTTATATGAAAAATAATAATTTCCGAAAATTCAAAACAATGTTCATCTGTGTAAGTTTGAAAGTAAAGTGGAAAGTGTAAAAGTTTAAGAAGAAACAGAGAAGTGTGTTTGTTTATAATTAGGCCTAACCTAACTATCCTTTCAGGTTGGCTTCCTTCACTATCACTTTACATTACTGTAGAGTGTTTCTACAATGTCTTGGTTAAAATTTAATACAATTGACGTTTTAATAAGCTATTATTTCCCCAAAATATGCTTCAGTAACTTAATTTACTGTATAAGAAAATGTAAGAATCATAAACAATTAGAAATTTGAAGTGTTTCGTATTTTGTTTATTATTCCTTAGTGTAATCGTGCTTGATCACGTCTTCTTTTCAATTTCCATTCCTCTGTGCACAGTTAGACATGCGCATTGTTCGAGCTCTTGCTATACATTATTTTATTGAGAAATTTACTTCAATTTTATTTTTAATGCTTATAAAAGTTGATTCTCATACTTTAAAATTAAAAATAATATTTCTAGCAAACAATATGAAATAGTAAGTGCTTTTTTAAGAAATATTTAATATAATATATTTTTGATTTTACATTTTATTTAACATAAATTATTATTTTAGAAAGGGCCTAGGTAAAAATAGTTAAAATAATCATTCAATTATTTAGTAATCTTCTTAGCTATTTTTATTTTCATTGCTTTGTCATGGCAATACAAGTAAACAACTTCAATCAAGTATGATTCAAATGGACGACAATATTGGATACATTTTTGGTCAAAAGTGGTTTTAAAGCCCTATTACGTTATTAATGTGAAAATTGAAATTAATTTCTAACAATTTGTTAATTAACTGAATGATTTATAAATGAAAATGCTTATATTATCTCAATTAAATAGACTATGCTTACTATTGTGTTTTGAAAATTGATTATTACGTACATCAAGTGGAAGCTCGAAAATGACGAGCCTACAAAACTTTCGAACTCAATCTTGAGTTTAAGCGACAAACTCGAGATTGAAATACAAGTACTCGCAAAGCCCTACACTATCATTACCTTCCAGTTTTACAAATAGTAATGTTGAAATAATGGATTATTAATTTAGGCTTGGACCAAACAGTAATAACATCGAAACATGTTGTCATAGACGATTAAACAACTATCAAATAAAGAGAAGGGAATAAAAATAAAGAAGATACAATTTTGCCAAACATGAATGCGCTTAGCACAATCCATATATATTAATGTCCTTGCTTGGACCTAGCGTGAAATCTTCTAAAAGCTGAAAACCAAGAATTGATCTATCAAAATCAAAATTTAAATGTTGAAATGTGTGAAAGTATAAATCGTGATTTTTAATGTTAACCATTTAAAAAAAACCTAAAGCCATGATAATACTTGTATATCCTATGATCTCTTTCTATACCTAGTTAAAATCAGCAAAAACAGGTGATATCTGTACAAACTGAAGCCCTGATGAAGCGCTATCACCAGTGTTACGACGTTGAAAATTATATTGGATGTCATGGTGTTTGTCCAAATTACAACAAAATTGTGTTTATTTAGGAAAAAAACCTTAAATTAATGCTATTCGCATGAAAACACTAGAATTCATGTAAAAATTCACTACATTGCGAATGTGAATTTTGCCTGTCCCTACTTATCAGTTAACACTTACTTTAAATTGTGATTTTACAGTGTTTCTACACTTTTTGCAAATTATTACACTAAAAACCCATACTAGCACTTAGTTTTTTTAGTCAAATAAAACTTAACCTATCTAAAACTAATAAATGATATTTATTTTATATTTATGAACTTTTCAACTCCATCTTTAGCAACAGTTTTCTGCTCTCAACAAACTGTTGTTTGGAATGCTTTCCACATGAGTTGGACACATTTGCTTATAATACTGAACTACATTTTTTAGTTGAATTAATTTTTCCACATAAGACATTAGAGAATCAATGATATAAGAATTTTTATTTATTTTTCATCTAAAATTTTGAATCAGGATTTCTTGTTTTTAGAACTCTTAGGTTGTTATGCAAGAATGCATAGTGAGTGCTTAGTGGACCGATAGTGTGGTCCTGATCACACTATCGCTCCACCTTTCAACTTACGATGATGCAAGCAAACCCACACTAATGTAAACAAACCATCCACTTAGTCAAGTTCTTGCATATGGCCTTTATACTGCTTATTGGATGCTTAGAACAACATAATTACTGTATAGGGTAAAATTAACAACTAGATCCCAGACTATCAATCTACTACTTAATTAACTGTTTAACAATGAGGTGGCCAACGAATAAATAACTTTATAATAATGGAAATTGATAAAAATAAAGAAAAGGGAAAAAATAAACTAATAAGTGTAAATTTAATAAAGAAAGCCCACCTAGTAGGAAAGAGGGAAAATATAGGAAGAATCCAATGCACAAAGGTGACATCTTCTTTCTTTCTTTTATCTTTTATAGTAGAAATAGTCACACACATTTAACACAAATTGAGTAATATTTCAGAATTGTTGCCTTTATCAAATAAAAGGGATGAGGAAATACACTTTACACAAACACTGAAATAGTACATTTTTAATTCAAAAATAAACTGTTAAAAAACACTTTGCTAACTGTTGTAGGAGTAAAAATAACTTTTTTAAAGCTTTGGCTTTGGTTATCCAATATTAATAAAATTTAATTCAAGTATAAATGTTTAATTCTCAATTGGAAAACAGGTAATATTAATAAATAGAAATTATATATAACTGTATATCATATTAATAACATATATTAGAAATAAAGAAACTATCTCCTAATAAGGCCTGGTGGTAGTCATTTCCACTGAGTTGATAACTGTTTGGGAAATGCTCTTAATATTTGGTCGTGTAGTAGGTCTAAAAGTTCTGGTTGTGGGTACAGGCTTGTCTGGATCTTTGTGGTTTGTGTCAAAATGAAGATTGTTTTTTCGATGTCTGAGAAAACCTTTAGTATTCTGCATCACATGATTTGCACTGTAGTTGATAAACCAAGTTATTTATTTTTCAGTTGTAATACCATGGATTTCGTATTCCAATTTGATTACTTTGCTGTTGAACTTAACAACCAGGCCCCAGACCAGTAATTTAACACTTAATTGACTATATGAATGTTGGCTTATAAGAATGTTAACATTTGGTTACTATTTGTATTTTCTATTAATCTATTATATTTATATTTCCTCTTATGTCCATAATTTTTGTACGGGATTTAGATTTGAAGGTAAATTTGAACTTCGAATTTGTAAAATTTGGATTGACCCAACTTTTATCACAAAATTCATAAGTTCAGTTTAGTATTAAATTACTGGTCTGGGCCAGGTTTAAGCTTATCCTATAATTATAATTGGTTCTGAACCACCAATAATCAGTATTAAAGCTCCAAGATTAATTTCACTGAAAAATTGAGAGAAAAAAAAATTTATGTACTTGAGTCTTGGATCTCTAATATCCTTAAGGATTTGAGGTCCTATCCCTAGTACTATTCGAAATAATTCACCTAATGATTGTCATTTTAGAGCCATGTTGCCACACTGGAAGAGAAACCAGTGGTTTCCACAACTGGAGAACAACTCAAGACTGAGGTAAATTATCTTATCGTTAGTTGGACTATTCTGTAGACCAACTTGGTATTCAACCTTGATACATATATATAATTATATCTGGGGGTATGCGAACAAAAAAGGTTGAATACCACTGCTGTAGATAAGGTTGTAATCAAGGTTTTTTTGGGGAGAGTTCAACCACCCCCACCACCACCACCCTCTCCCCCATCAAAATTTAATGAACAAAATATATTTGGATTTATTTATGGTTCAAACAATATCAATATTAAGGCACTAGTACAAATTAGGGGGCTGTGTTATCATAAAAAGCATCACTTCAAAGAGCTTCTAGAGATATTTAATATTTAGAATTTTTTCTAGTCTTCGGCGTTTATGGTGTTATGGTGCCGTAAAAAACAATTCGGATAGCTTTTAGGGGTGTTTAATATTTAGAATTGGTTCTAGGCTTCGGCATTTATGGTGTTATGTAGAAATATCACGATACCTGTTTTTCTTGATTCCAATTCTTAAATTCAGCCTCGATTCTTCGATTCTGATTCTTGAACATTTTCTTTTTCATTATTTTTCCAAGCATTATTGCATAGAAAATCTAACGTGCCTAACTCCCCCCTCAATACGAAACTTGGACTCGACCATTACAACACATAATCGCTTGAAACTTTAATCTTACAATCTTATAGATATTTACTAGACACACTAAAATCTTCAAAACTAAAAATTCAAATAAACTCAAAATTAATTCAATAAATTGCGAATTTTATAACGGAAAGATGAACACATTTCACATGTTATAAAAATTTCAAGTCGTCCACCATAACTGATCCTACGCACGTTAGCTCACCAGAAATTAGTGATGAAGTTTTGGCAACGATATATCGATAATCTATTGAATTAAAATAAATCCAACTTTTCTGGTTCCATTTTTATTAACTATGTTGATTTTTGTTCTATTTTTAATAAACTTGTCTTATTCAATCAGCTAAATAAAACATTAAAAATTGAAAAGTGACAAGAATATAATTTCAGGAGGGCGGCCATTTGAATTTGATAGGAATATCGTAGTTTTCGATATACATGTTATATATTAATTAATGATAGATCTATCAATATATTACATAAAATTACCATTCTAGTGTACATATTATATAAATTGTTTGTTTAGAATCAATTCATATATTCTGAGTCTCACTTAACTTTTGCTTTTAAAAAATGTGTGTCAAAGTATTTAGGTTTTTACCTCTTGATACTGTCATAATGTCAGGTCATATTATATTCAGGATCATACTATATTCGGGCCATTATGTTATATTTACAATTTGCCAGTATTTAACTAAAATGGCAACTAAATTAATATGACATATAATTGATTATTAACTATTTTGAATGTTGCTGTTTTGTTTATTTGCCACTTTTATTGATAACTAAGAATCAAGTATTGAGAATTGTAATATTAAGATCAATTCTCGATTCTTTTGATATACCAGTAAGAATTGAGGGTATTGAGGAATCGAGTTTGACAGCCCTAATGTTATGTTGTCATAAAAAAACACTTCAGATAGCATCTAAAGTTGTTTAGTATTTTTCCTAATCTTCTGCAGTGATGGTGTTATGTTGCCATAAAAACACTTTTAGAGAGCTTAAAGAGGTGTTTAGTATTTAGATATTTTTGAAGCTATACTTCTTTAGGCGCGTTATGAAAAAATGATGAGAGTGAAATTTTAAGATGCGCGCGCAACACTGTAACGCAAAAGTAACAGGTTGAAGCTAAACCGCTCATTAAGTCTCGAAAAAAAAAAGCTACCAACAAAATAGAAATAGAACCTCTGTTAGTCGCGCTTGTTGGTACGCTCGTCGCCTCTGATCACTGTTTTTATATATAATATTTATCCACATGTTTCTAGTTTCTACATTCACAACACGTGTTTTAGTTTCATACAAGTGTGAATTATATATGTGCTAATAAATTATATTCAGTAGGGATTTAAATTGAATATTTTGATTAATATTATTTACTATTTGTAAATATTAGTGAAAAAAATTGTGCTTATAGACTTTTTCAAGTGCTCCAATATAATTGAGGTTAACTATCCATATGTATTATTTATTGATATAAATTAAAATATTATTATTTAACATAATTAATACTAAATATTATTTAATTATATCAAAGAAGTATAACTTCTCACGCGCGTACATAAGTATACACACCCATTTTTTTAGCCTTTGACAGTTATGATGTTATATTGCCATAAAAAAATATTCCAGATAGCTTCCATAGGTGTTTAATATCTAGAATTTTTCTTAGCCTTAGACAATTAGGGGTTATGCCCACCAAGCCCCTCCCCCAAAAAATTATTGGCTACCTATGGCCTTGGCTATAAACTATTAATGTGTGTCATTTATGTAAAAATGGCTGCCCCGGGGATTTATTCTACACCCTTCTTTTCAAAGAAATGCTGGTTTATTATCTTAATACTTGGTATGTCCAGGACCTCTAAATGGGAAATATTCGGTAAAGATTTAACATTGTATTTTATAATATGTAAATATCGAGTCTTAAGTCACATAAATACCTAAGACAATATGTAAAAAATGTATAGTTCTATATTTAAATGCAACATTCATCAGTGATTAAATGTATTTTAAGAGCTTATTTTACAAGAATATCAAGTAAATTTTGTATAGAATATTTTTATCAATATATTATATATGTTTCTTTTACAATCTATTATGGTTATATAAAATCTGTTTGGAAAATATATAAGTTTTGTTTGTTAAAAAAATAAGATGTAGAGTTGGTTTGCACGAATATAAGAGAATGACAAAGCTATTTCTCTACAGTAACCATACAAACAGAGATTATACTCAGTATAGCTATTAAGTTGGTATTGTAAAAATAAGTATTTTCTGTTCCATTCTTGGGGAAAATATTTCTTGAATTAAAATTGTCAACCCAACAAAAACCTTCATACACTCTCACTCTCCTCATCTCTCACTCTATATAGTTTTAACTCACTAACTTGAAATTAAAACAATTTGAGAATTGATTGCTACTCTTGTGGTCAGGGTGAAGAGTGGGAGCAGGAACAGGGTCTAGACAGGGTCCCCACTCGGCTCAACACAGAAGAGGAAGCGGAGAAAACTAGTCTTCCCACATCCACAAACACGCGGAAAGGTACAATAATACATTTATTCTGCTGCAACATCGATGATGGTTTTTATAATATCACCTCTTTGAGGAAAGGTGTAAAGGAACACTAGCTACAGATTTAGAGGTCCTGGGTTCTATCCCCAGTGCATCCAGATTTTTATTTGAATCAGTGAGTCGAATAAGGTCAATTCAGTCTCGTGAATACAATTGAAGAGCTACTTGAACAAAATAGGAGTGGATCCCCTCTAACGGCTGGAAGGTTGGTTGTGCTGACAATGTGAAACCCTCTATCTGTAAAAGTTGGCATTATCATCGCCAACAGACAGAGGCCACTTGGTCAGTATGGCTTGATTTTAGGCTGATGCCATAGAGTTTTGTTTTTAGTACAGGCACATAAGTAACTCTGTTTGTTTCAGACTGTCCAAGTCCCTGATGCTTGTGAAACTGTTGGTGGGTTTAGCTGACTATAAACTGCACACAAGTCATTAAGATGTTAGCAACAAATTCACCGATACAGTTAAAAATCAAGTATAATATTAAGTTGTCCTTATTGATTTGTATTCAGTTAATTTGTGCTTATGCATTGTATCCTTTTTATTATTACTAGTAAAAGTTTTTTCTTGCAAATATTTTGATTTTTCATTTCAAATTTATACCCCTTTATCTTTGTTGAAAGTAAATAGTAGTTATTTAATTAAGTGTACTATCTAAAAACCTAGTTTAATGGAAATTAAAAACATGATAAGACAGGTGTTTTAGAAAATAAAAAAAAACTCTTGTGATGAACTTTGAAAAAATTAAGCTAAAGTTATATTATTTCGATAGTATTGTAATACTATCACAATTTAAGTGAGCTCTGTAGATCACATTCATCATCATCATCAACTGTTTCCAGCCTGTGGCCACGTCAGTTTAGTAAAATGCCTCTCACTTGAACACTTTCTGTTATCTGCTCCTCCAATCTCTTTTTTTAGGCCTCCCTTGCAGTCTTTTTCCTACATACTTTATTTCCATAATTTTCTCTGGCATCCTCCTTTTTCCATCCTCATTACATTGCCCATACACATCTCAGTCATGCTTCCTTTACTATCCCATGTACTCCTATACCCATTCTTTGTCAGATAACTTCTTTCCTAATCTGGTTTCTCCTCATGACAGCTAACATGCTCTTCACAAACTTCAATCCCATGGCCTCCAATTTTCTAGCCTCTCTTACATTCAATATTCATGTTTCTGCTGCATATATAACAATGGGTACAAAATACGAAGAAGAATAAGTGAATTAGATATTACCAAAAGTGAGTAAACAAATCAAGATATAAGAAAATTGGGTAAATATCTAAGTCACTTTCTTCTGTGCTAAAGGATTTTTTGTTTTTAATTAATACTTAATATTATACACATGAAACACATTTCAAGATTTAATTGTTCTTTATTATCTTATTTTATTTATTTACTATGACCCAAAATAATGAAAAAAATTCACAGGCAGTGTTGAGTCTAATGAGTTTGAAGACAGGGGGTGCTGTTGAAGAAGGGAAACGGAAAGGTGGGGAGTAATTTAGATGGATACATAGTGGGAGGATCCAAATAATATGGTGTTAAAGAGTTAACTAAGACTATCCATGAATCTAATAGGAACACCAGATACCTCCTGAACTACTGTAACAGAAATAAATAAATATGAGTAGGAATGTCTATGTTTTGCTTGGATCGTAAAATAACCCTGAATTCTTTCAAATCAAAAGAAAATTGTTTGCTCAAGATCAGCTAACTGTCAATGAACATATGAACAAATCATTTGTTATAGAAGATTACAAAACCACAAAATCAGGCCTATTTTACATTATGATAAATATTGGATGTGATTTAGAGCTATAGTATTCACGAACAGAAAATAAAACTAGTGTTAAGAAAGGACTTCCTAAAGTTTGCTTCATATGTTCATCCAAATTTAGCTTGAGAAGCTAGTAATTCACATGCAAAAATGTATGTTTACCCATAATCATGGATGTGCCTGGTAGAGAGGGCAAGGGAGACACGTCCTTAAATCCTTATCCTTGAATTTAATAGAGTATATATTGATTCATATGAATAGTATTGTATTAGTAAATTATTTTATTTGTAAGCTCCTAACTTTTTCAGATAATTGCAACAATCTTGTAAATACTAAGAATAAAATGGTGTGTGTTGTGTTGTTTTTTTTTTTTTGTTTAATGTTTTGTGAATCAATTAGTTTATGTAATACATGTGTCATATTTGCTAATGTGTTTGTTTGTAAAAGTGAACTTGATATAAATCAGTGTGATTTGAAAACTATTTTGATTATGAATCGTTTCTTAATCAAAACAAAAAGTGATTCACAAACTGAATTATAATCTCCTAAAAAACACTGCTTTGGCAAGTCTGATGAAAAAGTCTATTCAAGTCAACTTAAATGTTAATAAAACGGGAATTTGTTGATTCAATCACAAGTTGATAATTCAGAAAGCAATAAATATCTAGCACCAAACCAGCCAGTTACACTACCAACCAAATTTCCTACTCAGAATTTAAAAGTAAAATACTTCGGTTTCACCCAGGCATGGTACAAGGAGTTAATTTGGCTGCATATAGATGCCTCTACAAACAATGCAGATGGAGTTCTTTGTTTTTATTGTAATATATGCCGTAGATATAGTGTCTTCCAAGTTTACAGAGACTCAGATAAAATGATGAGTTTTATTAATTTGTGGATCATTGTTACCAACAACCTGTAACCTCTTTCTTTGCCAAGACAGAAGAGACCACCAATGCGTTACACAGATCCTGCTACAGCATTCAATTCTACTTCAGTCAGAACTACTTTCGCCATGAGTATTTTGCCATTATATACACAGATGTCGGAAGTCCAAGGTCAAAATTTGATCAAGAAGGACTTGATCGCATGAGAAAGTCAGAAATGAGTCTTTTAAAAGGAGAAATAAACCCAGTGCTGAAATTAACGAGAAAGATTTTGAAATTGAAAAAAAAAATGTTTTTTCGTTTAAGTATGAGTACACCTACTTATGTTGAAGATGCCCTAACCACATTTCAAGGGCTATCTCCTGAAGTTAGAGCAGTACTCAGTAATGTTGAGGTTATGTGGCTTATACTGCTGGTTTTTCCAAGCTCGTTGTGTGAGGTGGAAAGATCATTTAGTTCGTTACTACACCTTAAAACATACTTGAGTAACAATATGACACAGAGGCCCATTAATCATGTGGCTGTGTGTCACAAGCATAAAGATATATTGGACAAGATAAGCATTCTTAATCTTATGAACAAGTTTATTGTAGTTAATAAACTAAGAAATAGTGTTTTTGGTGAAACCTAAGCTAATTTAAAATAAGTGATTCATCTTCATATAAATGTATTTTGTGTGGCATATAAGTATTTTATTTATAAGTTGTGTTGTCAGTGTGATGCAATAAATATAGTTCCTATTATTTATTTAATACTAAATTACTCATTCTCTTGCAGATAGGGCTATAGTTATTTTAAATGTTGAAAAACTAAGAAAAAATTGTTATTTTAATAAGGTAAATATATTTTTTTAAATTGATATTAATGTTCATCTGAAACATTTATATTAAATATGAAATTGAAAGAGTATTGCTAGTGTAGGCATCGTTTAGACTAAGCTAATAAACAATTATTATTAGTGAGTGTCAAATCACTTTATAATATTGTGGTCCCTGTCCCCCTCAAAGTCTGAAAGCCAGGCACTTCATGGTTTGCAACTAAACTATAAACATCTGATAATATCTATAAGTAATGTTCTTGTGGATAAACAAAGAATGCTGTTGCAATGGATGTTTCTTAATTAATATGTTGTGTACCAGTAGTGAAACAAATCAACACATAATGATAACACACACACTTTTTATTATTATTTCAAATCGTTACACAGTTCAGTAAATGCAGCTGTATGCTTGTATCTTGCTTTGAGAAATTTGTGAGTATTGAGTTGGTTGATTTAGGCAAATGTGCAATGATTGAGCCCAGTGGTTTTAAAATTTAATCGATTTTTCCACCAATTTTTTGTAGAAGCGCGACCAAAGTTGAGATTGTCTCAACTAGTACATAACTTCTGCAGTTTGTGAAGATTTCTGGTCAGTGCGCACAGGAATAATTCAGAGAATATTTGAACAAATAGGTACACATTGCACAATCTGGTGCAAATGACAGAAATGTTTGAAATATATCAGCCACTTAACATTGTCTAGTAATTTTCCAACACTTTTGTACTGTATTAATTTTACAAGGTTTTCGTATTATGTTCTACTGAGATGGGTTTTGTGTCCTAATTATATAGTACAGTAAAATTAGGTTTGAAAAAGGAATTAATTGCGATGTTAATGAAAACTTGTAGACATATTTAAGAACACTTACTCTTTGGAAAACTGAAGTCTTGAGTGAAAGGGTACCTGCTTTAAGTTTATTGAGGCAATGGTAATTTTCAATGTCTCATTAAAAATAATTACACATTTTTTCATGTAAATGAAATTATGATATATTTAAATAACTAAATGAATGTATTAAAACACAAAATATACCAATCCTGAGTGTGGTAGTGGAAGTAAAGTGTTATGAAGTGGGTTAGATAGGGCAAACTTAACCTTATCTTTATTTAATAATAATATTGATTTCATCATCCAAATTAAATATAATAATAAACATAAGAATGTCTTATTAACTATATTTTACACATTATTTATATATATTTTACTAATTTTTAAATATTATTAATTCCTTATTATAAATGTTAATATTAATTTTCAAAAGCTTAGTGTTATTTTTTATCTCATTTTATCACATACTTTCTTGAATTATCTGAAATTTAAAAAAAATATTGTATATTTTATATATATATATATGATAGACTGTTTTTTTCAATTCTAGTTCTATTTTTATGTGATAATTATCTTCAAGTTTTGCTTTTTTTGGCAATGTCATGAAAAGTCCTAAATGTTTCATTCACGACATCAATTTCTTCATCAGTAAAATAAATATATTTTAAAATAATCTTTGAAGGACTAGTACTAATAATTGTGCTCGAATGGCATGAGAATAAGCATGTCCTGTTAAAATATGCTCGGCAGATTTTGGTGCTAATAATACACTAGATATCTCTCTCAGGATGCTTCCTGGCATGATAAATCCTATGCATCCTAAAAATGGTATTATTAAACCAAATCCTCCAAGTCTTATGACGATACTACTTAACTCAGAATCCCGCTGAGCAGAAAGCACTACTATTAATCCACCCACAGCCTTATATATAAAGGCTGGCCAAATGCTACAAATGTTGTTTTAAATTTGATATTTTTGATTCTCTCTGACAACCGTAATTATAAATGTGTATATAGTCACTTGGGGTACAATTATGAACAGTAAAGATATTATTCTCGACTTATTAAAAGGTTCTTTACACATGATTTTTTTCCATGTACCCTTACCATTTGGAAATATTTTCCAATCCATTAAACTTTCCAGTCATCCATAAAGCATCATTACATGGAGATGGTAATTTATTATAATTTTTTTAGTTAAATGTGACATTTAAATCCTCAAAAAGATAATTGTGCAATTCTTTTTTCTTTTTTTCCCCCAAAACCATATCATGCTACAGACTCAATTTCTTCTGATGGTGCCTTTAATTTTGATGTTTCTAATATTTTTACATCACTATAAGAAGAGCAAAGTCTGATTTAGACAACTTGTCAATTAAATTTTTTGAATCAATTTTTTTTTAATAAACGCTGCTATGCAAGTTGTAAGGGTGACTGAAAGGATCTAATTTTAACTGTATATACTACACTATGTGCATTATTAGTACATTTTTACTTCAAATCATGTGGTTTTTTTTCAATAATAATTGTTCCGAATAACATGTTTAAAGATTCCGGAATAAATTTTGACAATGTCGTATAAACACCCGTAGGGTAATAACTAGTATAATAAATTATGCATGCAATGTCCTCTCGTATTATTTCAGTTGCTTTTGTAATTATTCTAATTTTTTCTTTAGTCTCATTTTCCTTTTTCTCACTATGCTGTTTTCACTTAAAATTCTGTGAACAATATTTTTAAAACAAACAGGAGTTTTTTTGGGTTTTTTTTTTGTCATAATAATATTGTCCCCATAATGTTCTGCCAGAATAATTTTGACAATGTTGTATAAACACCCGTAGGGTAATAACTAGTATAATAAATTATGCATGCAATGTCCTCTGTATTATTTCAGTTCTTTTGTAATATTCTAATTTTTTCTTTGGTCTCATTTTCCTTTTTCTCACTATGCCGTTTTCACTTAAAATTCCGT
The DNA here is from genome assembly GCA_039000515.1 of Timema cristinae. Lineage (NCBI taxonomy): Eukaryota > Metazoa > Arthropoda > Insecta > Phasmatodea > Timematidae > Timema > Timema cristinae. The sequence continues at coordinate 51,556,878 of JBCFYV010000012.1, forward strand.
GAACAATATTTTTAAAACAAACAGGAGTTTTTTTTTGTCATAATAATAATATTGTCCCCATAATGTTCTGTCAGTTTGCTTTTTACAGTTTTTACGTGTGGAACATCACCTTGTATGGTATCTGTCAAATCTTGCAGCTTAAATTGGTGATCATCACTATTTTAAAAGTAGTTAAAGATTGTCTTCATCACAGCTTTAACTGTATCTGTGTATGTATGTCCAGGCGTGTAAATTTCCGTGCACTTAGTTCTCTTATAAATTCTCAGTAACAATTAAACTGGTACTTAGCCTCAACTCCAATTTAACCAATAACAACACTACTAAGATGCACGTGAAATTGTTTCTGAACTTAATTATTTTGGTGAGTTCTTTGACACTATATCTTCAATTGTTTTCCTCTTCACTGCAACAATGTTACTCAATCTTGTATAATGTTTTCTACAAGTCCAATGAATAACAACAGAAGTTATTTAATAAATGATGTTTGCCATAACCTCCTTTTTTATAGCATTTTCTCAGTTTCCTTCATAAATAAAATATATATTATTTTCATCCATTTAAAAAAACGTTGTTAAATTTATTTTAAAAGACACTATTTGAATGAACTACGGAAACTTTTGGACAGTTTTCCTATAATATAATACTATTTATAAGATAATAACACTGTGCTATATGCACTAAATACATAATATAACTGCCACAACATGTAAAACGATAATATGTAGGTAGTTGCGACATCCGTGCGGTGGCAGAGACCCACACTCTAACCTTTGCCCGCCCTAATATAAGTTGAAATAACTGTTAAAGCAGGTACCCTACAGCTCGGGACTCTTCCGATTCTAAAAATAGATACATTGATCTATATGTTTGTCGATTTTCACTAACCCGCAATTATTTACTTATCATAACAGTTTTGGTGCTAATTTTACTGTACTATTAAACTAAAATAAAATGTAAGTACGGTGTGGGAATATCTGCAGTTTTGGTGAATGAGCCATCAATGGATTTAAGGGTGAAATAGTTTTCACCTTTCTCTAGACAAGCAATACCTTGAGTCATTGTTACCAAATCAACCTAGCTCAACTTGATCCATTCAATAGTTTAGCCAACCAATGTCATCATAGTATTTCCACTTCTGGCTGTTATGTGGAATATGCATTGTATTTGACTAAGGTCATTCGACCATTACAATTTTTATTTTATTGCACTTTTTTAACAATTGTATTATCATAAGCTATACTACAAATAGTGATTCATTTCAAATCATCATGGTTCACAAGTAATGAAAGGTTATATTATTTTATACTTTTTGCATACCAATGTTAAGGTAAATTAATTAATGTAGGGGGCTGAAATTTAGTATAGCTCAACATTCATGAGGTGTATGCCTACAGAATGAATTATTTATAATATTAATATTAGTTATAGCAATTTTAATAATATATCTATTATTACCGGTAATATTATTTATAATATTGACTACAGTAATGTTATTGTATATTACTAATATTAACTGTAATGATATTCTTATTATAAATATTATGTATGTACATAGGCCTGTTACATATATAATACTATTATATTTCATTTACACCTCATATGCATGTCAGTTATACTAATTTCAGCCCCATAGATTAATTACTGCACCTTAACAATAGTGCAAAAAACATAAAATTTACCTCGTGAACTGTAATAATTTTAAATCATTGAATCATTAGTGTATAGCTTATAACTATACACTAGTTAAGAAAGTGCAATAACATATTTACGGTATTGTTGAATTACCTTGATAAGTTTACCATTAGAACAGAGTTGAAACTAACTGTTGTAAACAGGGCTGTGTAGTCAGTACATCAAGCCTTCAACTCCTCTATTTTTCTGTAAAATAAATTTACTGCTGTAAAATACTCAAATAGGCATGAGACTTTATGGGAAGCTTCTTTGGCATTGTGAATTTATATTTGAATAAATTTGTCAATCACAATTACAAATATTGGTCATAAGAAATTAAAAAAATGTGTAAAATTAAAATGACATATTTATTATTGTTGTTATAATATATATTTTTTGAAGCCCAATTCAGAGTCGATACATTTTTACCAACTTATACTCCACAGTCTTGATTTTAAATCAATGTTTCAGCTCCCGCTTTGTCACCAAATAGGCACTGTTGTCACATCTTAGGACTCTTGTCAAATTACCATTGCTATTATTAATATTGTTTAAGCTCAGGCTTTGTTGTCAACAGTTAAAATTGATTACTTTTACCTGCTTCGATGGTTGAATGGTCTAAGGCATCACTCTCACAATAAACTGGACTACTGTTGATGGAGAGATCGGGGTTCAAATCCCTGTTGGGAATACTCAGGGTGGTTTTCCACTTTCCCTATACACAAATGCAGGTACACTTCCTCTAATATCAACACTTCTTATCCCAAACACATTAGTGTAAATTATTATTAATAAATATGTTTGTACCCTAAATAAATAGTAATATGTGGTATTAAGAAAAATATTTTCATGCATACATTGTTGTCAACAAAGTTTAAACTCAAATAGTCAATCGAATAAATAAAATATTTTGACTATGTAGCTAAACATGTCAACAATGTTTAGATTCCTGCAGTTTCCAAACAGTAGTTGATAATCCAGAGTGTGTTTCAAATCTACTTTGTTGATACCTAAACAGTGAAACCAAATAATATTGGCAGCATTTGTCATCAAAGATATTGTGTTGCTAAACAATAGACATGTAACCTTTGGCATGTTGCTAATCAAGAATTGGTGTCATATAGGCAGTATTATCAACAGGATTTTTCCATTTATTGCTTAAAATGGGTTATTTTTATAAATAAATAGCTAAAGATTGTTTTTATTTAATGAGCTACCAGCAAGGTTATATTTGAATTTTAGTGGTCCTGCTTGAAATGTAACATAGAGAAAAGGCTATGATATTTACCACTGTGTAGCATCTTTTGTTTATTTGATTTTGTATGATTCTTCCAACTTTTTGGTTTTGTCAAAAATGTGCAATGCTTAAGGGTGAGCTTTAAAATTAGCTAGAATTTCACGTTATATTAACGCACTGTCAAGTTTTTTGAATCTCAAGTTTACCTTGTTTCCCTAGAGCTTGTTATATGCTCTAACCTTAGCTTTTGTGGCTATTAAGAAAGTGATAAGAATGGTTTTGATGTTGGCTAACTATGTTTATCCATATAAAGCTGTAAGCTTAGTTATGCTAATGAACTCTTAAAATTAAAATAAACTAGTTTTGTGTAATTTGTCAACCCCTTAACATTAAAATAAAGACAGACATGTTAAATATAAATTTATTATAAGTATAAATATACAATCATTCAATAAACAATAAATTAGTCACTATTTTAGAAATCTTAACGAGTTTCACAAACACAAACTGCAACATGTTGTCAAATTTTTACTTTTTAACACCCCTGCTATAGCTCACAATCAAAATAATTGTACATGTCACAACCATGGAGTTCCTTCAGCATTTTCTCAACTAAGTTCAATTCTTCTTTTTTCAAATTTGTCACATTGATGTCAGTGTCACTGCCACAATTACACTTTGATATTGATGCTGGAGGAAATAAAAAAACTACTATAAATTAGTTCTACAAATGAGTTACCATACCTTAATATGCTACTAAACTAATTAAACATGATTAAAAGTTGCATATTATAATGATTTTGTAAATACATATTTTTAATAGTGAGTTATGTGTATTTTATTTTTAGAGATAGTGGCCCCCTAAGATGCAGCGTGGATAGTGTGCTATTCCAGGCAAATGTTGAACCAAAACAGGATGAGATGCATTTTCACTAACACTGGGCTCTGAAATCAATATTATTGTACTTATTTAAATTTGTATAAAAACATTTAATAAGTTTGGCCTAGTTAATTCACTGGGGGAAATGATATGATTAAGTTAGAAAGTAAATTACCTTCATGTCTCGGTCTTTTAGGCTCTCCATAAATACTCCTTGTATAGTCAAGCTTTCTCTTTAAGCCCGACCGGTCAATATATACGTTATTGTTAACTTCTTTGTAAACCCTCCTCTTTAAAAATACACTTGCTCCACAATTTGAGGAATTATCATTTGACCATAAATAAGAACTATTTACATCACTGCTTGTATCCATTTCACACTCGGAAAATACGCTCGTTTTAGGAATATACCCGTAATAACCATTTGATGATACATAGTTTTGTTTATGAACGTCATTATTAAATAATTGATTTCCCGCGTTTGCGAGCGGCGTTCCATGAATAGATTTTCCTATTCCATTACATACGCCAACAAATTCGGTTACGTTATTCCACAATGCAATCGTTTTCACAATTAACTAACGCCATGGTTTAAGTAGCTTTTAAGAGAAGTATTGTTTTATTAATGAATTTACTACTCGCTTTCGCCGCACACGCACAGAATTTACATCACCGTTACGCGAATAGGACAATGCACTCTCACCACAAAAGTTCGCGGTTTATACTTTATATGAGTCCACATGTTTCTCATTCAAAAGAGAGAGTAGGGGTAATTTGGATCTGGACCTATTTAATGGAAATTAGTAACAGACAAAAACAAATAAGTTACCATAAGAATAAATAAATATATATAGTTATAAAATATAATAAATATCTAATTTAATTCATTAAGTGAATTATTTTTCATTGATTTGACGTTAGGTATCTCAGGTACGAAACCTCCTTCAATATAACCGGTACTTTTCCACTATACATTAAATATAAATAGTGATGATCTTAGCTATTTGCAATCACAATCGAATGACCTGTTCTCTAGCGGCGAATTCTATAAACTAACCTAGTGGTATCTTTCTCTGAGAGACTGGGTTTATATTATTGATTTATTTATATATATCAAGCACGTATAAATATAGAGATTAATAATATAAACCCAGTCTCATATATATGGCTGAAATTTTCAAATTTTATTCTGCACATTATTGTATAAGAGAGAAGGCCACCTTAAAGGTTTCTCTTTCCAGTGGCACCACGTGATTTTTTTTTCTTATAAGAGCACAAAATTGAAATATAAAATCATATTAAATTTAAACTTACCCCCGATTTGGATTGAAAAACAGTATATAAAATTCAAACGATTTCTTTTCGGCCAACATTGACAACATTTTACTATACTATACGTAACATCTTAGAAAACATTCTAAAAATGGTTTCAAGTAAGGAGTGGATATAATAAAGAAGTTAAGACTTAGCTATATTGTTCTCAAAAAATATATAAAATTGAATTTAATAAAATAAAGTTACTAAGTTGGTAGATATACTAAAATGATGTTGCAAGACAAATATATGATTACGATTTACTTCCAGTAAAAAACATATGTCAGAATATGAACATTAAACATAAAATTACTAATTCATCATCAACTAAGATACACACATGTTAATGAAAAGTCTAAAAATATATAAATACACGTTAAGAAAGTTGTTACAAAACTTACGGATAAACTATATAGTCTGGACAAAACAATTATTAAGTTCAAATAAATAATTAATATAGAAGTATTAAAAAAATTGAATTTATAGGTTATCCCTAACCAAATGAGTTATAATGGAGTCATTAAATATTATTGAAGATGACTTTAAAGGAAAGAATCTTCCTTTTGAAGGATAAGAAAGCATGTTTTCTTGGTTTTAAGACAGGTTATATTTCAAAAATGTGTAGAACTTTGTTAAAATTTGATTTCTGTAGAAAAATACACAACAGTCTAATCAACATCTTAATCTTGTTTATGTCAAGACTCAAAGCACTCAAGGGATTATTCTAATATGAAACTTCAGTCTCATTCTTTGATTTTCAATTAAAAGGAGAGTAGCAATGGTTCATTGAATGTGATTTTAAAAACTTTGACGGTTAGGATAGTTCGAGGCACCTCTGTTGTAGAGACAAGGGAAATGTTTCATACTGATAGTCAGAGATCTTATATTCTTGAATCATTAGCAGAGAAGTTAGGTTACTCTTGTCATCGCACTGAAACACTACGACATTCGCTGCCCGGTAGTGTAGTTACAAAAGAAAGACGACATTTTACTATAGGATATTTCTGGAAAGTTTGGGGAAATTTTATACATGCAATTTTGAAGTCTTAGGGGAAAGTGATTACATGATACCGTTATTTTCAAAAGGGTTCATGGTTGAAGGAACTTAAGGCAAAGAAATTAAAAATCAATAATACTGAGGGTCCCATTGAGGTATTAATAGGAGCTGATGGGGTTGGAAAGTTAATAATAGGCCAAACATGTAGACTTAACAACGGTCTTGTTTGTATTGAGACCCGTCTTGGATGGACCATAATGGGTAAAGAAGTTTCCAGTGATTATTCTGATAAGACCAACCTTGTTACCCTCTCTATATAGGAGATATTTCTATGGAAAACCTGTGGGAGCTATATGTACTTGGCATCAGTGATCCTGTCTTGAAAAACTAAAGATGAAGCAAAAGCACCAACAATGGAACATTTCCTACGAACTGTATGTATAAATTAAGAAAACAGTATGAAGTTAATTTGCCTTGGAAAGACAATCTGCTGTTTCTTACATCCAACAAGGTCATGGTTGAGAAAAAACTATTAAACCGACAATAAATTGAAAACCCTTGGACTACGTGAGAAATATGGTAATATTTTTACTCGGTGGAAAAGGGACAAGATTATTGCTCCAGAGAATGAGAGTTTGAGACACTATCTACCTCATCGCACTGTTGTGAAGGAAACAAGTACTACCACGCCCATGCGCCCTGTATTAAATGCCTCAGCAAAGGAGTTTGGAACTCCTTCTCTAAATGATGTTTGTATGATGGTCCCAACATAATTGAAATGATCCAGCTATCCTTCATAGATTCAGGGAGAGGAAAGTAAGAATTTTTGCAGACATTTAAAAGGCTTTATTTCAGATCAGTATCCGTGAATAAGATAGGAACTATCTCTGTTTTATGTGGTGGAAGAAGCTGAGCATATTTAGAAGATCTTCAGACACGCAAGAGTGGTATTTGGTTTAACTTGTAGTCCCTTCCTCTTGGTGGCAGTTTTGGAGTTTCATTTGAGGAACTATAAACAAAACCCAGGTTTCAATCCACTGATAATTAAGAGAGTTCTACAGATATTTTATGTAGACAACGTTATCGCGAGCATTGACGGTGAATTAGAAGTAGATCAGTTATCCATCAATCTATTGAGGTCTTATTTGAAGGCAAATTTAATTTGGGGAGGATGGCAATTCACGAAAGATTAGGGACAATTTGCCCCTCTTTCTTCTGTCTTAAGAATGTTGTGGGATCGCAAGATGATACGGTGATTCTGAATGTAGACTAGTTGAATAGGTGTGATGTATTAAAAGTGAAAAAAAAGGGGAAATTGTGTCTCTTGCGCAAATAATTTTTGATCCTTTGGGAGTGACATGTTCTGTTACTCTTTGTTCAAAACTGTTGATTCAGAGGACATGAAAGACTCGCATTGGATGGGATACAGTAGTAGATGAAAACTACAATGCTGAGTTAGTTTCTCACCTGGGTAAAGGGTCTGCCTCGAGTAGTGAAAATCAAGATTCCTCGGTGATTTGGAAGAAGTTATCCTGTACAAATTCATGTCTTCTATGACGTCAGTCAACATGCTTATGCAGCAGTTGTTTTCATTAGATGTGAATCCAGTGATCATCACATAAGTGTGCAGTTATGTGAAGTAAGATCACGCGTAGCCCCCCTCAAAGAAATAACTATCCCTAGATTATAATTTTTAGCAGCTACAATTGGAACGAGGTTGCTAAAGGTGTGCTGAAATCTACGTATTTGAAGATTCTTGGTGGTTTTATTTTTATGGTGGGACTTTTCTACAGTGTTGGCTTGAGTTTGTAGGAATAATAACTGGTCTGTTTTTGTAGGAAATCAGGTGAATGAGATAAGTAACTTGACCGATCCCAGTCCTTGGAGACATATTCCAGGTTCAATTCACCCAACTGATTTGTCATCACGCGGATGTTATGTTTCTTAGCTGATGGATTCCCTATGGCCCTGCCTGAACACATGAATCACCAAACTGTTGGTATCGAGCAGAACCTGTGTATGACGAAAAAAACATATTTGAGGAGATGAAGAAAATTCTAGTTAATTATTTTACAGTGGTCGACGCAGCTTCACCGTGGTATGCAAGATATTTTGCCAGTTATCGACAAATAGTTCGTCTAATTTCATGGATTCTTCATTTCTGGAAGAATTGTCTAAGACTATAGAAGATTTCACAAGAAAACCTGGAAGCTAGTGAGCTAGAGAAAGCTTAAATTAAAGTCATTAGTTTCGTTCAAAAATAAAGTTTACATGTGCCATCTGATAAATGATTATCCTCACTAAATCCTTTTGTGGAAGATGATGTCCTCAGATTTAAAACCAGACTAAATCTTATAAAATATTTGAAGCTGTTCATATTACCTATGATTCTCCCAGCGCACCATGTTGTTGTTTCCCTTCTCATCATGGAAGCGCATGTGAAACAAAATCACATCGGAGTAAAACTTCTTCTTAATCACCTAAGGCAACGTTTCTAGATTGTTGGTGGGAGGAGAACTGTGAGAAAAGTCATAGATCATTTAGTCAGATGCCGTAGGTATGAGGAGGTAGCTCCAGCTCTTTTACTTCTCAACTGCATAATGGAGGCACCTGTGTTTGAATTAATAGGGGTTGACTTAGCGGGTCCTCTGTTTCTGAGAGATAAGTGTAAAGCGTGGATTGTAGTTTTCACTTGTGCTGTCTACCAGGCAGTACATCTGGAATTGATTACTCATCTCTCTACCAAAGCTTTCCTTCAAGTTTTCCAGCGTTTTGTAGCCCGAAGAGGAAGTCCTTCTGTTATTTACTCCGACAATGGCACCAACTTCACCGGTGCCTATAACGCTTTTCAAACACTTGATTGGGAAAAGATTTCTAAACATATCTCGGTTGAACGTATCGCTTGGAAATTTAATCCCCTAGTGCTCCATGGGGGAGAGGCTTCTGAGAAAGGTTAATAATAATAACAAAACTTACTTTTGAAGCGAGTTTTAAGCAAGGCTTGTATAACTTTCCAAGACATGTTTACTCTTCTCTGCAGTATAGAAGCTGCCATTAACTTTCGGACACCGACATACCTGGCAGAAGATTGTGACAATTTAAGTCCTCTCACCCCGGCTTGTTTTCTACAAGAACTAAAGGAAATTAGTGTTCCGGAATGTGATGCCTTGGATAATAAAAGACTGAACTGATGAAACCGTCATCTACCTAATCTAAGAAATTAATCAAAGATGAGATTTCAGCAAGAGTATCTGGGACTTTGGCACTTAGTAAACGGAACAAGTTCTAAACTTTGTTCAAGATTGGTGGTATAGTCTTAGTTGGAAGCCTATAACCTTAATTATCGTTTGAACGTAAGACTATTACTAAAGTTAGTCAGGTAAACAAATTGAAGTTTTAAGCTAAGTACCTTATTTCATTTTAGTTATTAAAGTGAGTATGTTAAAGATATTATCCAGTAGCTCATAGCTGTGCAACTTAATTATATATTCTTTAATTTAAATGTTTCCTCGCCCAAGTGTGATATAATACTTCAATATTTTGAAACATGAGAATTTTTTTTCTCTAGAGACTTTTTTTCACACAAGAATATTGAAATAAACTGTTAGATCTGTTCCTCAATATCATATAAACTGCAAACTTGACCGTTATGCTTTGGTCCTTTGAAAAGGGTGTGTTTAAGTCATTCCAGTAGAGTAAAGAGATCACCGGTTTATATTAATGAATAAGAAAAATGCAATGGTTTATAGGCTGGATTTATGATCATGCCTATCGCACAACTACTAGTATAGTCTCAAGATCACAGTGAACAATTCATTGTGTAATCCCTAAGCTCCAAACTAGAGGGATTCAATACATAAATATAAACAAAATCTACAGTTAAAGAAAAAATGAAATAGAATATAGAGGAGCGCGCAGAGTGAATATCCTAAAGTTGTGAGTTATAAAATGCTGGACATTTAGCATGTCCCCAGCGCACGAAACTCACTCTTGTGAGTAGCGGGAAACAACGGTCCACCTTCTCAGGTTGCCTAACATCTTAACATATAAAAAGGTTGAAGGCTAATCCCTCGCACCTTTTCTAGACATAGGGATAATATGGCGTAATTATGTAATAGAATAAATTTAAGTCTTAGAATCTTTTAGATTTAATTAATGCCAAACTTTATTAAACAATAAGCATATTATTTGAAGAGCATTTAATAATTCAGTTATATATATATTATCCAAATAAAAAATTGTTCCATAAATATTTACTCTTTTCCTTCTAATCATTACGTTATATATTATGTACCCTAAACATATTACGTAAATACAAATATTGATGCATAATATTAATTTAATATGATCATACGTCATACAGTAAATGATCTCTCCTAACTAACACATTTTTGATGTTGTTGCGAAAATGCCACATGTTACTAAAAGTTTTAGTTCCATCAAAAATACCTAATGCCAATACCATTCAACTTAAACGCTAATAACCTGCTAGCGTAACTCACAATAGCCTTCGCCTATGTCCTAAACCAGGATTATAGTACTATTATAAATATCAAGGATATTTCCTAACATTACCCCATTAAGTTTGTTTATTTGTTACTATTTTGGCACAAAATAGATATTAACAAAACTCTCCTAAAAATAACAATCGAGAAACTAGTAAAAAAAATATAAAGTTAAGTTGATCTATATAATAATCTAGTGCAATACTCCATTCTACTAATATTGAAAAGTTCTGATCCAACAACACTCTCAAATTTTCATATTTACTACACTCATCTAACCTAAATACTACTGAGAAACAAATGAAGTTAATTGGTTGAATATAATTTTCGCACATAATGCCTAATATCCATAACACAGAAAATGTCTGACTTTACAATACTCTCATTATAAAGTAAATCAAAAGACGAAGATTTACGCAAATACATTTATAATTAAATTTGATAAAAGATCTAAAAAAGAATTTTGACTAGTTCCCATAATTTACATTTAAACCGAAATTGGATTTTATTCTTACATTTAACGTAATATGTCCGTTACGCCGACGCTTAGTCCTACATGGTCGCAGCCAAGTCCAAGAGTGACGTCTTCCTCGACGGATGGTCTTTTATATGGCACACTCATCGAACAGGATAGGCACAAAGGAAGGGGGCGCGCCGGCAGAAGAACATTCTATATTATTCTGGCAAAGCCTGGCAGTTGCCATCTTCTTCTCGTTTCTTGAAGTTGGGCGGATTGATCATGGTCGCGGTGGTGCCGGGCTCTAGTGGCGAGAGGCGGAACTTGGCTCAGTCTTGTCAGTTGTTCGCTTGTGGTTCGTGTAGTCGGATGTTCGTTTGCGCAAGGTGCTCGGCAAGATTAGTGGTATTGGGTAAGTGATGTTTATACTTGACAGTCCCCATTCTGTTGACTTGGAGCAATAATTGCTACAATTGGAAGGACACAATGGTAAAAATTAAACAGGGTTTATTACTTATTAAGTAAATCGGTTGTATTTTATTCATAAAAATTGGCATAACTTCTTTGCATTATTAGATAAGGTCTCTAAAGGTTCACTAAAAAAACTATGTGAATGATTTCTTCGTGGCTTTTAAAACTTGAAATTAACCTAATTGAGGTGTTCCCCGTACTATTAGATCAAATTTGATTCTTATTTGATTCTGATTTTATTATAAATAACCTAATCACGCCGTTCTCTTACGGGCTTGGCAAGAAACTGTCATATAGCTCAAAAAACAATAATTCTATGTTGAATCAATCCTTATCAACTTTCATCACACTTACCTATTCTTTTACACTCCCTTCGCGTCAACAACATCCATACATCGAGTCATACATGCTCTTTTATTGTTAATATTTTTAATAAGTTCTTTTCACACATTCAGCTACAGCATTTAGCCACGTCCTTTTGAGCCATACATTCTACATTTATATATTTGATTCTTCACTCGATCCACATTCATCCTCCCAACATGCCCAGACCAACATAAGACTCTTCTTTCACATTGGCCTATTGGATTCCCTTTCAAACCATTTATTTTCAGCGCCGATTCATTACTGACTCTCTCCATAAAATACTTTTTCCACATACATTTATTAGATATCTCATTCCAACCGTATTCACCCTGCTCTTGTGTTTCTCTTGACAAACCCAAGCTTCAAACCCATAGAACAATGTTGACGTTAATACACTTTTATAAACTGCCATTTTTGCCTCTTTTGATATTTCATTAATTACAATAGTCCACATACATTCAACTACTCTCCGAGATGCATTCACCCATCTGTGGATTTTATTATTGTTATGAATTTTATAATAGACAAATCTCTCAGTAAAATAATCAATAAATCAATATTACCCCTTTATTTCGCAAAAAGTATGCCACAGCACGGAATTTCAAATGTTACTCGGGAAGTTAATTTTGTTTTGCTGTTTAGGGCCAGTTTCTACTCTCATTGGCTGGTGCAAGTGTCGCCTATGCATAACGCATACACATTTTTAATCAACTGTATGTGTTGTGTACTATTTACTCTACATTATGTATCTATTATAAACGCCCTGGTTAAAAAGAATGTGTTAAATTTCTTGCTCACTATATTATGCTATGCACCATTCGTTATCATAATTATATGTGTTATGGATGAATAAAAGCCCAATCTTACCTCTCAAAGCTGAACATCCTATAGGCCAAGGGCTTAGAAAACTGAGCTTTCAGTAGGGAAGGGTGGAGGACAGTACTATAAAATGTTAATAGATACGCCTGAAAATTTCAGGGCGGAACAGTCCCCTACCCCCTACTCATAAAAATGTAGGGACTTTTAATTAGCGTCACAGCCAAAATTATCTTTGTTTGAAGGGGAGGCAGTGAGGATCAAGGCCATAGCCAGACTGAAATTATGGGTAAAAGAGAGGCTTAGGGTGCACTGCGCCAGTTGTAGCGTAAGACAATTCACGAACATTAAATGGATCTAGGTTTATTTCGATGATAGTATAGATATATACTATTTAAATAAAGAAAATTATATACATCCAGTTTTTTGTTTATAATAGGTATCGAGATTAGAAAAAAATCAATCAAATATACCAAATTTGTACAATATTCTTTGGGTCTATAATGTATGTTAAAAATGCTTTATAGTCGGCCATGGGATGAATAAAAAGAAAATAAATTAGTTTAAACTGTCACTGAAAGAATTAAGTAAATATATTATTATTTGTTGATGACTTGACTTGTCCCTAATTTAATACCTCTAAAGGAAATCTTTCAGGTACGATGGGGATCATAGCTGATCTAACCCCGATGTTTTCGCACCAGGGAAACCTCAAGAACATTATTTGTCCCCGAACAGGAATGACCAAGATTTACTTTCGAAAAATGTCAATATATCAGACAAATCTATCGATGTCTGAAACACTTCCATTCAAAAGGAAAAAGATAAAGCTTTCTTCTTTTTCTTCTATTTATTGTAGTAATCCGACACAGCATTAATAAATTAAATACGGGAACACTTTTTGTTCTTATATTCACACAACCGATTTTCAAAAAACACCATCGTTTTCTTATATGTACCAGACTGGTAGGAAGGTCTATGATTTATACTGTTGCACTTAATATTATGTGTGCCGATCTGAACATTTACTAAAGCTATTACAACCGAAGGTCAAAAACAATAAAATGATTAGCGCAAGTGGAAGGCTTTGCAGATGCTGGTGATTCTTGTAAGTATGGCAGAAGACTCATACCATACGGTTAGTGTAAAGGTGGTTTCAGGAGAGATGTATGTGTCGGGAAAGCGTTAATCAGTAGGTGCCACGAATACCAGGTCAAAGACAATACAATCATCAACTTTGGACGAATCTAAAAAAAGCAGACCAGAAAACTATTTTACCCTTTGTCCAATCTCGTTTGTAGCCTTATATTATGTGTACAAGAATAATATTTCAACCTTTCTCCAACAGGCTTGGATCAAGTGAAAATGACACTTGAAAACTTGAGTTTTGGACCAAATGATTTGCACATTATTGTAAATGGCTTTTTAAAACTACACAAATATCTCACGAGGTTGTAAGTGCTGATGAAATTCTGAACAAAGTTCACCAATTGCTTTAAATTGCTTTAAAACCTTGTGTGTTGGCTGCTTCATTTTAATTTCAAGATAAAAAATACTAAAAGGATATATGATCCGTTTTATTATCAACAAAGAGTGAACACTAATTAGAAGAAATATCTTAGAAGTTATTCAAATGATACAGCATTATAAACAGTTTGTAAGTCCAGTGAAAATGTAAGATTTAAGAAGTGCCAAAAATTAATAAATTATCCATCGAGTTATTCATAATGACATCATTCTAAAAACTTCGTTATTGGATACATTTGAGCAACTGTGGTGTGAACTTTGATGTTAGACGGTGGTTTTGGCATAACTTTCCTTCTCACTTCATATATACAATTTATAATATTTTATAAATCGTTCAACCGTAGATCATCAACAATAGATCTAATGATTTTTAGTGGCTGTGCATTAAATTTTTATGTGCATTTACGTTTGGGAACGGCATTTACTTGTAGTTATAGTGTATGCTCCTCATTAGGGTAATGGCTGTGGTGGTCATTAGTGATTACTCTATGTTATGAATCTAGCATCAAACTCACTAAGAACATAACAAATGTGAAAACCTTAGAAACCCAATTGAAATCAATAAGCAAAATTAGATTTAAAAAATAAGCAAGATGAAATCTCACCCATTGTGTTTAAATATAATTTATACTCTCCATTCACGAACTGCCAGTTATTTACACCACTAGCTAAATTCCAATGTTTATTATATTTAAAATTCTTCAAAAGAAGAAAAATTTTGCCACTTTTGATAACTATTTCATTCATGTCGCACATGATCAATTCTACTGAAGTGATATAAAAAGACTTGCGTGAGCCGTGTTCACGCAAAAAGTAAACACTTTCAGTCTCGGGACAAATCTTGCTGTTAGTTTTACTCATCTCCTCATTTGGGACGAGCTGTGTAACCCTTCATTATTTATGTTTTTATATTTCCTGACAATTTCTCAAAATAAATAAAGCCAAAAAATAATTTAAAAAAATTTATTTTTCTTTTTCTTTCGATTAAATTAAACTTGTTACATATTAATCTTTAAAATACCTATAGGACATACTTCAGACATTTTATTTTAGTGCCTTTAGTTTTGGACAATATAATTATTAGTTTTTCTCAAATTTGGTTATTGCTAAGTTGTAAAGTATTACTTAATGTTAGAAAAGTTTTAAACTATACAGAAGTTATGAGTCTATCACACCCGTCAGTGTTGGTGGGGGAGGGGTGGTCCCTAGAATACACCCTTTCTTTTTACATCCTTGATTGTAAATAATTGTTGGTAGCTAATTTATTTTTTTGTTTTATATAATATACCTACCTTGATTTAAATACTTGAAATAGAGCAGGGCATCTAGTTGTCTAATAGAATTTAAATAATAGTACCAATACAAATTGATTGTCGCCTATAAATTATTGTGGATCGTATATATTTTTTGTTTTATTTACACCTACCTTGATTTAAATACTTGGAATATCGTAATGCGTCTAGTTGCCTAATGAAATTTTAATAATAATACTAATACAAAAAGAATAATCCAATCATTGAAGGAATCTGTCTCACTAATAAATTAAATTGAACGACGTTACATCTGAGTTTCAACAGGAATTTTAAAGTAAATATTGTGGTAATAACAATTTAATTATCATTAATATAAATGTTTGTTATAAAATTATATATTATATATATATTTTACAATACTTTTTTAATCACCTAAACAATGGACTTTAGGAAACAGTGATACCAACATTCAAATAATAAATATCTTAGTTATACGCGAGTCATGTGTACGTTGCAGAATTCTTTTACTAAGTTTTATTATTTATTAAATTTTGTGCTACCACTAGGGTTCGAAAGCTTAATATGACTAACAAAACCCATCTAGTAAGTAGGCCTAGTATGTTAAGCACATTATCTGATGTAAGTAACTATTGAGTATTAATTTTATAAATTTATGGTTCGTTCTATTTAGCATTAGGAGTGTTTTAACCTTATGTTGAATATTTTTGCTGTGAAAAAAATAATACAAAGGAGACATATAGTCTGTTTCACAATAAGACTTGCTATTTAGCTCCAAGTGTCAATTTTATATAATATCATAAGCATTAAACATATAGCTTAATACATTTTTAAGATCTTAAATTTTAGTGTTCTTTCTGGGATGAAACCCAAGAAATATACCTTATAAGCCATTTTCTCTTTTTAACCCAGAATATCACTTAATTATTACTACTATCACAAAAATGTAGGGGAACCAACAATACAAGATTCAATATTATTTAAGAAGTGTTATATAGGGCTAATCATCAATCACTCCAATCTATCCTAACCAAAGTAATAGTACAAATAATGTTTAAAATTCCACAACTAAAGACTTACGTACAATATAGAGCTGATTAATAGATTATCTTTTGATATGGCAACTCCAAAACCAGAACCATAGGCTGTATCCGAGTAGTCTACTTATGCGGCATCACATTGACTTGTGTCCTTGATAGCAGCATTGGCTATCACATGACCAAGTGTAATCTCTCCGAATAGTCACAAAGGATGCCTATGCACCCTACTCGAGGTCTTGGGCACCATGAATACAAAGGTTACCAGCCATGTGCTGTTCTCACGGTGTTGGTTGCGCTGTTTGACTGGCAATTGTTTTAGTACTATTGTTTCATCTGCTAGAGCACTAACTTATGTTCTCCGCCATTTTAAATAAGGTTATTGTCGTTTGAATAGTTTGATGCAGTCTTCGCTACATACAGTGCAAGAAGTGTAAAATTATCAAGAGACTATCAAGTCTAAAACTCAAGGCTCCGACTAGGGAACCTTGGACTATTCAGAAACAGCCATAATAATATAAACACATATAGATTGGCAAAAGGCTCTTCTCTAAAAAGCCCCTATAGAAAGGGATTCGACGCAGTGACAGGTGGTAGACCTGAGAGAATAACCTAATTTAAGTTTTTAATCCACGTTAAGCAATAATTGTCTTCTACAGCGACCACACTTGCTGTCTTTCACAACAGAAAAATTTCTTGTAATATAAATGGTTATCAATACTTTTTGGGTGACCTGGTGGTCTAGGGGTAAGGTGTTGGACTTCTGTGTTGGGAGGGCGGGTTTCAATCCCCGGTCCCGGTACAGATTTATCTGAATACCAAACCCTTCCTTCACCTCTGACAAGATGTGTATTAATCACAACTTGTGAATGTGGTTATGCCAGGCCTCCACTGTGGTTCGGTTTCCACGTTAAACTGTAGGTCTTCCATTTCATCTCACAATCACCCTACCATTACACATTAGCGTAAGTGCATATAACCCAAATGGGTAGTAAGACGCAGTGCTAATAATAATAACAATAATAATAATCAACACTTTTTTTATCTACAGTAATCAAAAACACTCTTGCGCATCCACTAACAATTTAACATCTAACAAACTCACAAAAGGCTCCATTAGAACTAAACTTAAAAACGTAAAGCTCCGAACACACACACACACACACTGGAATTCAAATATTCAAATAAGTTACTAGGGCCTAACATATTTATGAATAAATAATGTATACATTTATTATTAGGTATTTGTATAATTTGACTAAACCTAACCTTTATTAATGTAATTACTTGACACACTTGATCTAACCACTCTACCATTCCCGTAATTATTATTACACAACAAACTTAAAAATACAATGAATTAAATAATACTAAAATTTATTAATAGTATTGTAACAAAACAAAGAAAATTATTATTACTGGTATATACTCTATAATATATAAGGTAGGTACTATTTCACAAACCCAATTCTATATTTGACTGTACACATTGGTTACACTTGTCACAAACCACATTACATGGTAATAAGCTTTCATAAAAGCGGTAATTGTAATCTTTTTTCAACTGTCAACAAAAGTTTCACTAATCAGACTTTAGTTATTAATATTTGTACACACAATCCTATGTGCCTCATTTATTTTTAATGTATAATGTTTATGTTGTTCCTTAATTTGTGAAAAAAATATTAACCATTGTAGGTTCCTTTCACTCAAAAGCTACTAGCTATTTCAAGTGCAGTGGTAAAAACACATCTTTTTAATTTCAGGAACAGCGGGACTTTCACACTTTTTCACGGGTGTTTTTCTACTGTTTCACGATTATCGCCCTGCCACTCTCATCATTTTTTATATGCAAAACTTTTGTATGTGATGGTAAGTTGGGATGAACATTGGTTTCTCTAAGCTGGGGGCTTTTTGCTCTCTGATTAATACAGGTAGACCTAGGCCTGTACTTTTAAACAACACATTGTGCCATTCAAAAATATTTCTCAAATATACATTGAGAAATTTCATCAGACATGAGAATCAAACTTAGCGAATCACACACCTTAATCAAGTGTCAGTTTCAAAAGGCATCCATAGTTGGATGAATAGAAAGAAAAATTTGTGTTGATAACTACTCCTAGTGCACACAGTCTAGATTCCAACCCAACAATCACTTCTACATTAATAAACTAGTCTTTTCATTAAACTTAAGAGTTTTTTTTCAAGTTTAATAGATATATCTTTGACCTTAAAAATATTTTCATTCCATAGGTTGTCTAAAGTCTAAGCTCTATATATATATATAGCTTAGATTTTAGACAACCTATGAATGAAAATATTTTTAAGGTCAAAGATATATCTATTAAACTTGAAAAAAAAACTCTTAAGTTAATGAAAGACTAGTTATTAATGTAGAATATATATATATATATATATATATATAATCTATATATATATATAGATATATATATATATATATATAATATATATATATATATATTATCTTTAGCTGTAATATGGAAATTTTAGAAAATAAAATATAATAATATATATATATATATATATTATAAAATATAATAATTATATATATAATATATATATATATATATATATTATATATATATATATATATCTTTAGCTGGTAATATGGAAATTTTAGAAAAAAAAATATAAATTTTTTGTCCTCAAAATTGATAATATTTTAATTTATGGTTAGTGTGTTTTTATAGGTGTTGATATTATCCTTGAAAATGACAGCTGCAGGTCACATGACTAGACGTATAAATATATGGTAGGCCTAAACATTGTTTTAGTAGCTTTTAACTGTCAAAAAGCTCCCTTCACATCTAAATTGGACTAGTGTTTGAAATATACTTATATAAATATGAATAGCTCATTTTATAGAGCATTGGAAAGTACAGTGTTAAGGTTTTGGGTGATTATGACTGTATGCTAAAAATCTTCCAATGTTTCTTTAGTAAAATAAACGCTTAATTGCTTAAATAAAAATGAGCCATTGGATAACAGTTTAGACTTTAGCTTAAAGACCATACATTATTATCTAAGAGCCATAAAGATAAGCCATATCTACTCTTATCTATGTCATAATGTTTAAGAAAATATAACCTTGTTACAATTTTATGGTATTTTTTATTATTTGAAGATTTTCTTTTACAAAATAACTTGGTTCCATTTTGATTGTTTAAATTGTTATCTATAACAATGGTATTCATTAATACAGCTCATTTTTCATAAGGAGAGCTTTTTATAAAAGTACAAAGCTTTTTTTGCACTCATCATTGATAAAAACCAAATAGGTAATTCACTCCTATCACTTTATTCTACATTACTACTATTCCTAACAAAATAACAATGCACACAAAATTATCAACAAAGAGAGTAAAGTTATTAGTTCTCCCTTTATTTATTTTGGGACCAAATAGTTTTTTAAATCAATTAGTTTTTATTGTGCCTAGTCACCTGTCTTTCTTGTTGATGATCCATATCTTTGACGAGTCAACCACTCTCTTCATATTAAATTTAAGCCGTTTGGTCCTTGGCAGCCAGTATTTTGGATGGTAAAGCATGAACCTTTCTCTCTCTCTTTGGGGTATGAGAATCATATGGGGGGAGGGGGGGGCGGGAAGGGGGGGGGGGAAGGATCAGGAAATTTGGAAATAAGAATTTGAACTTTTAGAAATGAATTTCAATATATTTCAAGAACAAGAAAAACAAACAATTTAAAGGCTAGTTAGAAACAAATATTGATAATAACATTAACTCAAATAGATAACCATGATTGATAAGGAATCGGGAACACCACCACGGTGGACCCCTTTCCAGCCGTAACTGGCCCATTGCTTCTGTTAACTTTCAACTTTCAGAAAATCAAGAAGTCATTCATCACTGTAACCACCCTGGTTGTGTTCACTATGCTAAACTATTTGCTTCATCTCCCCACCTCTTCTACAGGAAATCGAGTTTTTTGGCACGGGTTGGTCCATAACTTGCAATTCCAGCTAAATCTCTCCTCTATCTCGTGATTTTAACACTACCACTTATTTGAGTCTAAACTAAACACACACACAAAAAGATTGTAGCTTCCTGGTTAAAAATAATAGTTATAAATTTGGACAAAATTGGATTCTAACAAATGCCTTAACAAGAATGAAAATTACTAAATTGAAAACTTAGCAGCCTACAAATAATGTTAATGAATTTAAATTTGATATATATGTTGCTCACAACTTTGATAAAGGTTTTGGCCTCTTAAAATAAGAATGGACCCCCACAATTCATTATGACTAAACCATTTAAGTTACACTTAAGTGTATAATATTATGAGTAGTCCTAAAATAAAAAATTTAGAAACATGCTGAAAACTATAAAGAACTCAATAGGCATAACTTGATTAAGAAATTACATGGGAAACTATGATGTGTTTTAACTATATTAAAAATAAGATCATACTATCATACTAATATCTTAGGTTCTTAGAAATTATGGTTCCTGAAAGCCTTTTATACAAACAAATTAAGTTAGTTGTTAAGGAATAAGATTAAATTAATTATATATATATGATGACTAAGAGCTAGGAGGTGAAAAACCCTAACCATCTTACACTATTTGAATTTTGACTACAAATAATGGAACAGTTAATCTTAAAACTAATTTTTGAATATTCACACACTGTGCAGTTTTAACAGATGAGATTTTTCACACAATCTTTAAAATATCAAACACAGAGAAACCAATTAATTAACTATGAGCCCACGTAGGTGACCTGGTTGTCTAGGGGTAAGGTGTCAGACTTCTGTGCTGGCGGCCGGGTTCAATCCTCGGTCCCGGCAAAGATTTATCTGATTTCCAAACCCTTCCTTCACCTCTGACAAGACATCTTGTGACTGTGGGGAATGCCAGGCCGCCATCGTGGTTCGGATTCCACGTTAAACTGTAGGTCCTTCATTTCATCTCACAATCACCCTACCATTACACATTAGCGTAAGTGCGTATAACCCGAACGGGTAGTAAGACGCGGTGCTAATAATAATAATAATAATAACTATGAGCCTACCTTTGCAAATGGTGACTAAGAATACCTGGAGTGATGAGATGATAGCTGGGTGCCCCAATCTTGATTCTTGAGAACTTATTAATATTTCACATGAGAGCGTTTCATGGCTGTGTGTCCCAAGGCTAAAAAATATGCTTTGCTCACAGTTTTACTTGTTATGCTAAGAAAAGTGTGAGTTGAGCGAGCCTAAATTATTATTATTATTATTATTATTATTATTAGCTCCGCGTCTTACTACCCATTCGGGTTATACGCACTTACGCTAATGTGTAATGGTAGGGTGATTGTGAGATGAAATGAAGGACCTACAGTTTAACGTGGAATCCGAACCACGGTGGAGGCCTGGCATTCCCCACATTCACAAGATGTCTTGTCAGAGGTGAAAGAATGCGAGCCTAAAGCTATTAGGGGAGAAGGGTCAATGCGGTGCTGACACCTAGTGCTAATGAATGCAATTAATTAAACAAACAATAATTATAGCTGGCTCAGTAGATACATTCATACTAAGCACACACCCTTAAAGTTAACATCGCGTATAATAAAATCATGTTTTTCTTGCACGAAAGTTTTGATAAAGTAATTTTATAGGGCCTGCATTTACTATTATAGTGAATAATATTATTTTTCCTAATCTTTCTACTTCATTTGTACGTATTCCTCCAAAATTCCATGTTGTGGAACTACATTACAGGATTAAGGGACTTTTATTTTTATAGAAAATAAAGAATACATAACTTAAAACAGATTTTCAGAATTGTTAGTCATTTATTTTGGAAAATAGCAAATTAAAAAGCTATGATTTTGTTTGATTGAAAAAGTTATAGGTTAAAATATATATATATATATTTTTTTCCAAAATAAATGACTAACAATTCTGAAAATCTGTTTTAAGTTATGTATTTTTTATTTTTCTATAAAAATAAAAGTCCCTTTATCCTGTAATGTAATTCCACAACATGGAATTTTGGAGGAATGAGTACAAATGAAGTAGAAAGATTACGAAAAATAATATTATTCACTATAATAGTAAATGCAGGCCCTATAAAATTACTTTGATCAAAACTTTCGTGCAAGAAAAACATGATTTTATTATACTGCGCATGTTAACTTTATATATATATATGATTGAAAATTTATATTAAACATAGTTTTTCTGATACTTTTCATCTAAAATTAATTACATAACCAAATATCATTGCACTACTTTTTCAGTTATTTGTAAAAATTGTATAGATATATATCAATTTAATTTGTTTGTTGGCTTCAGCACCAGTTGCAGCTTCCATAATATATGCTATATTTCCATATTTTTTTTGCAGGTATATTGCAGCTAACTCCAGTTAAAAGCAATGTGTATTCGGCAGTGGCCGCAGTTGTAGCACTCCACATTGCTCTGGGACTCTATATTTACCGAGCATACACAGGGGATTCTTCGGCTGACAAGCCAGCAGCCAAGCAAGATTAAACACAAAGAGTAAGTATTGTTTCAGAACTTTTTTAAATACTGAGCTTCTGTGATCTTGAAGGGACAAAAGGGGGTTTGCAACTATGGGGGTGAGCATACTATGGGTTACACAACGATTGTCTTTTTTGAAGGATAATCCTAACAAATGTTTCTATTTTAATTAACATGGTGTTAAAATTATCATCTTTTATTCTAGGATGGATAAACATTTTAGCAAGGGCCAACGTTTGTTGGTCAAGACAGATATGGGCATGGTGGAGGGAGATTTCTTTGCCATGAACTCTGAACACACCAAAATATCACTCAAAAATGTTGCAACATATCCTGAAGGCAAAAAGATGTCTGGGCTTGTCAACTTCTTTAAGAACGAGGTCATTGATGGTTAGCTGATTTTTCTATGTCCTCATTTTCAACTACAGCAATAATATCCTTTTGTCCAGTAAAATGTGATCTAATTATTATTAGATTTAACCTGCTCCGCATTGCCATGGAATGGGATAGTAATTAATAAGGTAGAACTTAGGAGTATATATAGCTGTATTTGCATGAAGAGAGCGAGTGGCAAACTATTTGGGATTAAACCATTCAGTAAATCCAGCTGGGAATAAAACCCCATCCTTAGCATATCAAAAATTACAAGACCGATTGCTTAATCTGTGTATCCACTAGCTTGGGTAAAATTACTTTAATTTAAATATCCATTTTCATATATTTTTGTACGAGACAGACCATGACAATCTGATTGTCTTACTTCAAATGGTTGTTTGAAAATATTACGTCAGGTAGTGGGAAAAAGTTTATTCGGGCTAATTTACCTATTTTGCTGAAAAAATAAGTTATAATCACATAAGTTATTAGAAAATATCTTTTATTATTTAATTTTAACAATAATATTCACATGATATAGTTGGGTTATTATGCTCCAACCAAATCATAACCATCTTATAGTCCAATTATTTCAAGTGAGAAGTGGTATCATTGTGAAATAAGATAAGTGATAAGTGCTCTCTCAAGCACCTAAACAATCATTAGTCATTTTACAAATTAAAGGATGTGCAAAGCTCCAAAAAGTTTACTTAGATTCACAAATTTGTCAACCTTAACTTGTATATGGAAAAAATGTTTGACTTTGATGACTAGGAAACTTTGCCATATAAATAATCAACCTCTAACATTAAAATTAATGTTTAAATGTCAAAAATCTATCGTTAGACCTATTGATTCACATGTCATAATAATAAATTGATTTGTCAGCCTAAATAAAATTTTTTAAATTTTTAAACTATGTAAATTAATACTAATATACTTAAAAAATATGTATAAAAAAAGTGCATGGAGCAAAAACATTTAGTAATAACAACATCCTATTCAGTCTAATTATTACTACTTCCTGAGGAAGAAGCTATAATAGCATCGTAATATTGGAGTGTGTAAATATGTGTTAGTGTTTTTACTTTTATTAGGCTCTACCATTTTCTAATAGTTTATCATTTTATTTAATAATTTACTTAAAAAGTATAGCCTACACCTATAATAAATATAATATTTTTACTCAACAATTACAAAAAATTTCAACTGCAATTTGATTTCTAAATGTATAACCCAAACAGGTAATAAAATGCGGTGCTAAAAAAAGTAATTCAAAATATTTAAAATACATTTGATTTGAACTGAAAAATTGGACTTTGCACACTCCTTAGAAAAAGTAAAAACTTACAATCATATATTAGCTTTACCTTGTTTCAAAAAATCTAAACAGTTTTAAAAAGAAAACAAAAGTTCTGTTACTAATGTTATAATTTACAATAGAACTATACTTAAATAATGGCACTAATTTTTGTGTTTTATTCTGTAGTGCTTTTACTAGAAGCAGCCCTTGACACTAAGAAGAAAGTTTTGATACCAGAAGATACATTTTTAATAAAAAACATCTTGTCTCAACCAGTTCAGCAGAAGATTTACACTGAGCAGCTGAATAATCCCACCAGTCACAAAAATATTCACACTAGCCAAAATCCAGGTAAGTTACACTGTGTTATAGAATGTCATGGCCACAATCTTGTAACTGTATGGTTTTCATTGGGTTGAAAATACCATTTTAATTTTTTTATTATCGTATTTAATTTTAAAATTTTAGTTTTAATAAAGCTTTGCAGTTTTGGTAGGTTATGATACTTTTATAGCCGTAAAGTCGCTGGCCCACTGGTCAAAACAATCAATATGGAACAAACACGAGAAAATAAAGTAAAATACCTGATGGAAAAAAATGTTTGACAACCATAAGATATGAATAGGGACTCTGAACATGGCACACTGACTGGAAGAGTGCTGAACATTGGTATGCTGACTGGAAGAGTGGAGGAGGTTTTGAACATGATGGGTGAAAAGAGAGTGGATGTCCTGGACCTTAGCAAGGCCAAGTGGAGAGAAAGCGGCATGAAGGAATTAAAGGCTACATTCTGCATTGGTTGGGAAACATTGAAGGAAGGAGAAATGGATTAGGTATTGTAGTGAGAGAAGAGCTGCAGCCAGAGGTGGTAGGGACAAATGACAGGATGATAAAAATGGCAATAGTGGATAAAGGAAAAAAAGGTGGAGGTGATACAAGTGTATACTCCACAAGTTGAGTGCCCAGCAGGAGAAAAGGATAAGTTAGAGAAAGATATAAAAAGGCATATATGGGAAACGAGTGGTAGGTAGTAATGGGGATCTTAACGCAAAAAATAGGAAAAGAGCGAAGATGGTTTAAGCAGTGGATCACAGTGGACCGTTCAAACTTGGAAACTGTTTCAAAACCAGTGGATGAATTCTTGGATTCCATATTTGAAAAACTTAAGTCTTCCGAGTCATTCTTTCATTGCTAAAGAGCAAGCTAATTTCTTTTCTGAGAAGAAAAAATCTCTGCAAGAGGCTAACTAACTATTTAGTGGTTTGTGACTTTTTAGAAAATTACTCATTTGTTCTTCAGGACTCAGTACAAGGGTTCCATTGGAACAACGCACAATCCACAATTCATCCATTAGTTATTTATTATTTAAACTCATCATGCAAGTTTTGTGATAATCTCAGAATGCCTTCAGCATGATACAACAGCAGTTTATACATTTCAGAGAAAGCTAATCAAATTCCTTAACACTACTTTTTCACCACCGAAAAAAAATCACATATCTTTCAGATGAGGCAGCATCACAGTATAAAAATTGCAAGAACTTAACACATTTGAGTTTACATCACCGAGACTTTGGATGCAAAACAGAGTGGCACCCTCTTTATGTTTGGTGGTGGGGATACGCCCCTAGAATTCATCCTTTATAGAGAGATAGGTCGGTCAACTATGATTCTTTCTGTCCCTTTTTTAACAAAACAATTGGAATCTTCTCGAATACCAATCTTACATTCTAGATGCAAAATATTTTAGATTTTTGCACATTTTTAATTACAGCTTTAAAATCATACTTTTTTCATAGTAAGCAAACACTTTACCAAATTTTCAGCATGTTTATTCTAAGTGCTATGTGGTTATTTTTAACATACAAACATGATAAGTTCCTTTATTTTTTTATTTTTTTTATTCCATTATATGACTATTGCACGGTGATGATTTGGTTCAAATAATTTAGATTTTTTTTGTTATTTGATTTTAGTTCTCATTTCTCGCTTCCAAATGCCACTAAATCACACAAACTAATATAAAGACAAAAATTGGAAAAAAACTGCATTGTCTAGATATTATATTCTGCTTACCCTACATCTAATGATTGTAGGCTTTTTTATTCACAATCTAAATACAGTTTTTTTATGGGCCAGTGTATTTTCTTTTAAAATGTAAATCTAACCATTTTATTGAATCCTTGTCTTATCAGAGATATATATTTTTTTTAGTTGCAAAATTAGTATTATAACTAGCATGGACGTCCCCAGGTAAGATTTTAGTATGGAAAAATGGAACACAATGTTAACAATCAGTAAATCTCAATTGCTGTCTAATCCTTTATTTTGGTATTCCCTAGGTCAGCTCATATAGGGAAGTTTTAATATATCTTGTGCAGTGTTGTATTATTATTTTTCCTACTTATAGTTATTGTAAGGACATTCTTATAAACATTGTTGGCAGTGTTGTTCATTAAGGCTAAGTTTAACACTATTAAGGTAGGATTCTCGAGTCTCCTAACAAGGCAAACATTTTGAACCACACAAACAATTTTTTAAATTATATATGTATATAATAGATTTTTTTAAAACGACAGTAGCCATCCTGTGAAATACATGTCTTTAAAGGACCTGAATTGATATTTTGGAATCAGAAACTCTTAGAACTCCCAACACTACCTTTGGAGATTTTTTTGCCTAAATCAAGCTTGAATATTTTGTTGTTGTTGGTGATCTTTGTTTTTATATTACTCTAAAAATGTATTTCCCATTCCAGTTAATAGGCATCCTTCAGTGCTACCAACAGAAATATCAGCATATTTAAAAATAGCACATTCATACTCCTATCTTGATGATGTTGACAAAAGCTTTTCAACTACAGTAAGTTATTATTTATTATCTTAAATCCTTTCTTATATCATCATAATTCCTAAAACCATTAGCATAATTAGTACATAAGCGTATAACTCGAATGGGTAGTAAGACGCGGTGCTAAACTAAATTTTATAGGTTCAACAATTTGAATTTTTTGTAAAAGGCCATTTCTTTGCCTTGTTTTGTGAATTGTGTCTTTGGTAATTAACAAACTGATTGTTTATTTTTATTTATTTGAATGTAGTTTGTGAAATGCGAAATTATAATGAGGCAAGGGATGTTATCAATGAAGAATAATCCATTAAAGGGGTAATGTGCAGAAGAAAGCCACTGGAATGTTAAATGTTGAATAAGCAGAGGATAGGAGACAGAGATAAAGTTGGTATAGAAAGTCAACTCCCTCTAGTTTGGTTGGTTAGGACATGTTAATCTTAATGCAATACAACATAAAGTCGACCTCGCGGCTCTTGGGGTAAAGTGCTTGCTTCAGAACCCAATGTTCGTGTTTCAAACCCATTCGGGTTGGCAGATATTTCTTGGGTGATAAAAATACATAAAGCACAACTTTCTTTGAAGGAGAAATAAAGCTGTCGATGGCTTGTAAAAGAACCCTGGAAGGTATGTGAATATATCTTTCCCGGCAAAATTGGTATGCCCTTTCAATCATGCTAATAGAAACTCTCGTGTGCTGATATAATCAATCAGTTCTGAAATTGCACGTTAAAATACCTTAAATAAATAAAGTTAAAATACAGCATCAAGTTAAAATGTATGTTAGGGATGATGTTTCAATTTCTCTCTGGTAGGAGGTCAGCCACACTCCAGATGGGCAGATAGTATTGATGTGACTGTTTATATAAAACATTGTTAAATCCACACACCTAAATCTGTTTTCCCAAACGCACTTTTATAACTCCATTTAATAAATATTAAAATTAAAAATTAATTGTTTGCTATCACCAATATATTTAAAATTTAAACTTATAATTTCATTTTTTTTTTATCATTTATAAACATTGGTTATAGATTTTAAAACGGTGTCCTTTTCACTATCAAATAGTAATTCTTTGGTCATTAGAAATATATTTTAATTTGTTTTAAATAACCGAGTCTTTAATTGCCTTTTCACGTTCTAAAAACTATTAATATACATAGAACTTTTTTAATTCAAAGTCCAAGGAATATAATTTTTTTTTTTAATATCCAAAATTCGAACTAACCATTTAAATGAGTATCTATCTAGGCAGCTTGTACACAATAAATCAATAACCTCAACATATGCTTCACAAAAAAAACAAGAAAAAGTCAAACACAAAATATAAAAAACTTGGAAAAACTAACATACTAAAATTGCAGACTTAAATCAGAACTGATGAAAGTCGAGCCAACACATCTGCTATATTAGGAAACCTGCTCACCACCAGTGTATAATTCCTCGCTTTCTCATTTACTCTGTGTCTATAGGCTAACTCCAACTCGGCATATGGGGTGTTTTAATAAAGATTGTTAAGCTAGGTCTAAAATGAGTACAAACTCAAAACAATTAACAATGGATAGGCTTCAAATTATCCAAATATTTTCTTCTAAAATTCAAATTAAATTTTTTCACCAATGATTTAAATATAAATTTCATTTAGAAGAACGAGTTCAAATTTACCAACCTTTTGTACTAAACAATGTCAAATTTACCAAATCCTAGTGTATATGTTTTATTTACATAGTAAAGTTTTATAATTTAAATATTTTTTCAATCCAATCATGACTCAACTTGATGCTTGTGAGCTTACTTAGAAGCTCATGTGAGATAAAATCTAATCAATAAAATAGACCTTGCAGACCCCTAGTTTTCGTCAAGCCAAAAAAATTTGTGTTCAACATCAATACTGAACCCAGGAGGAATCTATGAAAACAAATTCTTACAAAATAAACCCCCCAAATAAATGAAAAAATAAATTGGACAATTTAGTTGTAAATGCTTCATTCTTTGAAGTAGAATTTTATGTCTAACTTAACAAGCAGGAAAATTTAAACTCTTCTAAAATAAAGATTTATCTTATTTTATTTTAGGTTGAAACACTAATGAGAGAGCCTTTTATTGCATTGGACTACGATGGTGCTGAGAAGGGCCGGAAGAGTGACATAAGACTACTGATAATAGCGTCTTCTAAAAAAATCTTTCTCTTCGACATATTGACATTGGGTTCTGCAGCCTTTGACAGTGGACTAAGAAAAATTCTAGAAAGCCCAAATGTGAAAAAAATTGTTCATGACTGCAAAAATATAGGAGATTCGTTGCAACACAAATACGATGTCACACTCAATAACGTTTTTGATACACAGGTATACTTGTTTTTATTAAATATTTTCCAATATAGTATGTGTAATGCTTTGTTTAGACTCCATATGTGAAAAAACATTTACAGTTTATCAAATTCCATCCATATATGTAGAAAGATAATTTTTAAGAAAATATGTTTTACTATATGGGGAAGAAGGAAAGGAGAATAGAAACATATAAAAGGAAACAAACATACTATGGAGTCTACAAACAAAAGAACAATAGAGTCATTGATCTTAATGGTCTTGGGGTAAAGTGCTTACCTCAGGACCAGATGTTCTTGGGTTCAGACCCAGACGGGATTGACTGCTTTTTCTTGAGCAACTGCCTTTGGAAGGCAAGTTAAGTTCTTGGTCCCATGTTGATTGTGGCATGTAAAATAACCCTGGAAGGTTTGTGAAAATACCTTTTCCTGGCAAAATTGGTAGTCCCTTTCACTTTCACTCATAGAAATTCTTGTGTGCTGATAGAATCAGTCATTTCATAATATGCACATTAAATACCTTAATAATAATAATAATAATAATAATTTATTATTTCAATTTCAATTTCTTTTATTATAGTGCTGGCCAACAGTCGTAAGACCTATAACAGGCCAGCACTGAAAGTACATAAGTACTTTACAAATACATATATCTACACGAGAAAATAAGATAAACAAAAATGGCTAAATAATGTTATATAATGATTAATAGTTATAAAAAAAAAGTAATTATGATAGTAATAAAAATAGCAATAATAACAAAAAACTAAAGAGTGGTTAAAAGCAGTAACAATATACAAAAAATAAATTAGAATATTGTAAAATTTAGATATTATAGACAGAACCTCTTAGTGATAAATCATTGATAAGGGATTTCCTTAAATAACTCTATGAGTTTAGCTTTTCTTTTATGATAAAAGTTGAATTCAACAAATCTAGAATTGGCGCTATGGATACAACAACCTATAGGGCTTACCTTATAAGAGCTATTGAGAAAAAATAATTTTGGATTACGAGAAACCCGAGAAGGGATATGAATGCCTACATGATCAAGGGCAAATTTGCAATAAATTTTGCCATTAAATATATTAAAAACAAAAATGGCATCACAATAAAGTCTACGCGAGAAGAGAGTTTGGAGCCCTAAGAGATTTAGAAATCTGTCATAATCATAACAAATCTGGTTACTAAAGTATTTATCATAGCACACAGCGACAAACTTTCTTTGAACGTTTTCCAACCTAAGAAAGTCAGTTAAGGTATTGGAATTCCAAGCAACAGTAGCATATTCTAACTTAGATCTAACCAGGGTGTAGTATAGACATAAAAAACAGTCAACTTTTTTAAATGATGACATAATAAATTTAATAAGTCCAAGTAATTTATAATGACTGGGAAATTACATGGTCAACATGATAGTGGAAAACAGTTTGTTATCAAGAAGAACACCAAGATCATTAATATAAAGGGTACGAACTATGTTTTGATTTGTTTTCATTGCCCAATTTATAAGTAAAAAGAAAGGATTAGTTTTCCTAGAAAAAGTTATAGGTTTGGTCTTAGATTTATTAATAGACATTCCATTTTCAAAATACCATTGTATAATACCATTCACATCATTTTGTAGCTCTATACAATCTGCAATTGATTTAATAATTTTAAATAATTTTACATCATCAGCAAAGAGTAAATAACTAGATGAGTTCAAATATTTACCAATGTCATCAATAAACAGAAAAGAGAAGAGGACCTAAATTAGAACCCTGTGGTATGTCACAGGGGGCTAAAAATGTATTTGAGATGTGTGAATCAATTTTAATTGTGAATGATCTTTCATGCAAATAACTGCTGAACCAATTTACATATGATTGAGAAAGGCCAAAATTACTAAGTTTAGAGAGAATAATACTATGCTGACATAAGTCAAATGCCTTACTTTGGTCAAAATAAATAGCATCAACCTGACCTTGGGTAGAGACTTGAGGGGCAACATGCCCAAGAAATTCTACTAAATTAGTGACAGTAGATTTATTTTTTATAAAGCCATGTTGATTATCTGAAAGTTTATTTTTAAGGTGGTGGAACATATGCTCATGTATGTTTTTCTTGAATACTTTGGAGAAAGTGTTTAAGAAGGAAATTGATCTATAATTACAAGTTTTTGTTTTTGCCCCTTTTTTTATAGATAGGTGTGACTACAAATTGTTTCCATGTAAGAGGAAAAGTTTCATTTGACAGGCTAATGTTAAAGATATAGGCTAACAAATGGCTAAAAATGATGATGATGATGATAATAATAATAATAGTGATGATAACAATAATAATAATATAATAATAATAAAACCCAGTTTACAATTTACATTTCAGCTATTGGTTAGAGAGCTAATGGCTAGCTTTTGAAGAAAATTTGTAAAATGAAACATAACCTGAGGAATTTGGTGGTAACTAATAATTTAAAGTGTGATTTGTGTTCCTATTTTCATTGTAAAATAAAAAAATAATAAAAAATGTTAGTTTCCATTTATATATTTATTCTTTTCTATGAGTTCTCACATATATAACAAATATTTCCAAATACTAAAAGCTTAGAAACATATGTTCCTTAACCTGATCACACAACAGTAGCTCATGAAAACATGATGATTGCTCACAATTCTCCATGTGGCCAACTAACCACTTTCACTAGATTAACTAATGTCAGGGATAACCATGAATCACTCGGCTTTGCCAGCCACATCGGGAACTAATTATTATGTTACCTTTCATACATATTCAGTGTGTGTAACCATGATAGTATGTATTATTGAAGTGATTTAAAAATGGGTAGCAATTTTTCTTCCAAACATTGCCTAATGATCTGTAGTTGTGTTCTTAAAAATGTGGTACAGATTTTGTATCTTTGAGAACTGAGTGTAATTATATCATTATCTATTGAAACAAATTTTAGTAATCACAATATATTTTGCTATATTTTCACTTAACCTTAGTAAGATGATTTAAAAATAGATGTTAGTTGACATACCATAATATTAGTAAAGATACATTTCTTAGTCCAAATGACTACTGAAATGGATTGATCAAACCTTCATAATAAAGCTCAATGCACTATATTTTAAATAGTTAGTGTTTATGGTTAGTTACATTTATCTATAAATTGACAAACCTATTGTTACTTTTTTTTTTTTTTTTTTTCCAAAATTTGTGTGTTGTATGTTAGTCACAACACTGTTAACAGCATTTATAAGAAGAATTTAGTGCAAGTTTTATGAACTTTTACATAGCTTATGAAGCTATTAGCTTAGTAAACACAATAGAATTTCTTTTAGATAAAAAATATAACTCAATAAGGAAAACCTCTTTTCGCTTTATGAGGTAAATGTATTATATTAT
This sequence comes from Timema cristinae, assembly GCA_039000515.1. Classification (NCBI taxonomy): domain Eukaryota; kingdom Metazoa; phylum Arthropoda; class Insecta; order Phasmatodea; family Timematidae; genus Timema; species Timema cristinae. Next base: position 51,590,186 of record JBCFYV010000012.1, read on the forward strand.
ATTATATTATATTATATTTGGAAGAAGGTACAGGAAAGGTGGATAGAAACATATACAAGAGGGACAAACACAAAATGGCCTTTACAATGAAAAGAAGAACACAGTTCACACTTTACACTGCTGCCAATGGACAAAGAGGTAATGGTTGTCTCTTATATTTGGGCGGTGACGATCAATTTTCTTTAAGAGACAACCATTACCTCTTTGTCCAATGGCAACAGTGTAAAGTGTGAACTGTGTTCTTCTTTTCATTGTAAAGGCCATTTTGTGCTTGTCCCTCTTTTATATGCTTCTATCCACCTTTCCAATACCTTCTTCCAAATATAATTTTAGATAAAAAATAAATAGTTTAAATTTTTATTTTTGTTTGAGAATATCTCTATCTATTGGATTTGAATTCAACTTTGTCCCATGTATTTGATACATTCTCAAAAACATACTAAAGTCTTAAGTTCCTATTTTTTAAAGGCTGTTGCATTCCTTGTCGAGAAGGAAATGACTGGTCAAGAAGCCAAGTTCACTAAAAGCTTGGCCCAGACGTTGAAGGATGTTCTTCACATGCCCAAAGACCTTATATTTGAACGTCTCGTCAGACTCTGCTTTGTAGAAGAAGACAACGCCAGGTGGCATAAACGACCCCTAGATACTGATTTGGAATGTCAGATCATAAAAAATGTGCCCTATTTGTTTCTTCTTCACGAGAAACTTTTATCTGTGTACATGGAGAAGTTAAATAATGCCATCAGTATCAATTTGGAGGTTCGGGAAGCAAATGAAACTGAAAGGAAGGAAATTGAGGTAATTATTTTATGATATATTCTTAAAAAATTGAAATATATTAAACCACATTTGTCGGCCACACAAACAGTGTAACAGCCTTTGGCCTAAAATCCTAGCAAGGTACATTGACAGATTTTTTTTTATAGAAACGATTTTCCATACACCATGGGTGTATGCTTTTGCATTTCATTAAAATTCATCCTCATTCTGCGTTGTGAAATTTGTCTTAGTCACGAATAATTTAAATAAACTGTAAGATGCATAGCAAAAGACACAAATTTACACTCTGTAAGGAAGCAGTCTTTTTTTAGGCACCTTATTTTACTATCTGTTCAGGTTATATGAATACTCTGCGTATAACCCGAATGGGTAGTAAGACGCGGTGCTAATAATATATGAATACTGGTATGTATTAATTACACTGATGAGTTAGGGATGAGCAAGGTTGGATTTTATAGGTAGTGTATTCACATTTGCATGGAGGTAGAGTGGAAAACCAGTTTGGAAAAACTACTCGATACAATACCACTGGGATTTGAACCCTGATCTCCCTGTCATCAATAATCTTAATTTGTAATGGAGGCCACAGCTTTAAGTTATTTCAGTTAATTTTTAGTCAAATTAGATTATGCTTGTTTAAATTCTAATAAATTCTATAAACAGTATTTGTATTGTTTTTATTCAAAAATTAATATACTCAACTGGATAATTTTCCAAATAAAGTTCAAAAACTATCACAAAATTAACTATCAGATCAAGAGTCAGTTTAACTAAACTATTTATATTTAAAATGTGGTTTTCATTTGAAATTGCAAGAGCAAACCTAATCTCTTGAACATCAAAAAAACGAACTAGGTCAACACTTATTATTTTTTGTTCTCATTACTGCATTATCACCTTTGTAATATTGGGAATAAATTAAATGATCCAAACAGATGTTCAGCATGGCCTTCAGAAAATAGATCTTAAAAAGTGATGGTAATTGTTTCTTTATAAAACTTAAGATATTAACTAGAAGTAGTCTCAGTTATTAAGGGGTCATTTATAAACCACACAACGCCTTTTTCTTACCTTTCTATCCCCCCCCTTCCCATATGTAACACCATGTAGACATTTACCCCACCCCCCACCCTAACCTATGTTATGTAACTTTTCTCACCCAAGGGAAGTTTTGTGATACTAAAAGAGGGATTCAGATTTAATTCTTCTTAAAATACATTTTAAATCCTGAATACAATGAAAGGCAATTGTTAGTAAAGCCATTTTTATAAAGTGAACTGTTAAAAATGCCTGCTTGATACTGATGTTTTCACTTGAGATTGCACTTAGTGATCCCCGTGTCGAAGGACTCAAGCTCTCCCATTGACCGCAACCATTTTAATCTGGGGGTTAGGGTCTGGTGTATTTCATGTCTTTGAACTAGGCATATATTTTGTATGAAGAATTGCAAAAAATAAACATGATTGTTTGAAGATTGTTTTTAGAGGATGTAAGGGGCCTAGGGAAATGGAATTTTGGTGACCCTTTTTAACGTAAGATAGTTTTAAAAAGACAACAGATTATGTGCCTTATTAACAAAATATTTTAAATTTCATAAAGGAAAAAAGATAAATGTTCATTTCCAGTACCAAGCTGCAGTTTTCTTATTCTTACCAAGTTATCACCTTTAAAAACCAGATGTTGGAAAAATCAGTTAAAAACACTATACCTTTTATGCTTGTGTCATGGCAGCCACAAGAATTACTGCTGTAAACGAGATATGTTTTTTGTAATTGGGAGTTTGGAGCAAAATGCCCCCCACCCCTCCCATCTGGGTGGTCTTGCGTTTAAATAATTCAAATACATTAAAATAACTATTTTCAAACTAAAACACCAGCAATAAATTTTAAGAAACTAATAAGAATTGGGGATGTACTTAAACCAATATAGATATGTTTTTTCTCTGATATGTGTAATAATTCACCTCTAAATATAATTTAAAATTCCCCTTGGTTGGTGCACATATAACTTAGATTAATTGAAGTTGTCAATGATTGCCTGTACATTTAAATTAATTTTGTTTTCAGTTTTTAGGTAGAAAAATTAAAAATACATTAAATTAGGCACATTTTATTTCCAGGACATGGGTCATAATTTTTTTGCCCAGAAGATGCAATTGTTGAATGCCCAGCAGTGTATCAACAACGGCTACAGTAAAAGATATAGCAGCTTCCCTTCAAACAACCGACATTGAACAAGAACATTCCTTAGTCATATTTTGTAGTAAAGACAATTTTTCATTTCAATTGTAAAATTTAACTTTGGTGTTTGTGTGAACGACCTTTTTCTTATATAGGGTAGAACATGTAGCCTAAAATATGTTTTGCATAATTTGTTTTTCTCCTAAATATTAATTTTTTGGAAAAAAATATTGATCCAGTATTAGTATGTGTGTGTCACAAAATTTAAAGTTGTTTTTTTCTCGAGACAAGAGTTTAATATAGTTAGATATTTTTGTGGTGCAATTAATGTGTAAGTAGACTGACCTAATTCTGTCTTTGTAGTTATTTTGAATATTTTTTTTAAACTGTAAACTTTTCACTAAAATAGTTTACTTATTAAAATTAATTTTTCAACCTTTTTTATTTTGGTTTATTTTGATTAATTTTTCATAAATTATTTTAAAAGAGCCCTCAACTAGTCTCTTGAATACATAGATGGTGTGGTTAGTGGTGTTAACTGCTGTTATGTGATAAATGTTTGGAATGTGTTAAAACATAGCTAACTTTAGTCACAGGATCCACCATATTCTTTTTATTATTGAATAGGCCTAATATTAGAGATGGGCCACTCGATTCTACCGAATCCTGACAAGTATTTTAGATTCGAGCATCCGGTGTTTTACCGGATTAAATGGTCGAATCTTTCACCTCATCAACAAAAATATATTTTGTATTCAAAAATTACTTAGTTAGGCTTACTTGAAAAGCACAACTTAATCCTTAATCATTATTTTGTCGGACAAAAGAGATAAGCATAAATAAAATATTTAAAAAAAATTGTTAGGTGTAGAAAATATAACATGCCTAATACCCAACGCCCCTCCTCTATGGGAAACTTGGACTCGACTGTTACAGCGCATGCTCACTTCTGGAACCTTCACCTCACCAATAATCTTGTAAATATTTTAATGAACACATTAAAACCCTTTAAAAACTGAAAATCAAAACTAGAATTACAATAAACTCAAAAAAATAAAATAAAGCATTTTTTAGCAGAAATAAGAACACATTACACATGACACTGTAATAATAAATTCTCTAAGGAAATAAACGTAAATTATTATCAAATCTTAGGCTTAAGTTAGCCTAAAAAACAACAGATATGAGCATCAAGACTAATAATAATAAAAAAATCTTCCGGGTGTCCTCTGGCGGATTTGAAATTCACACGGGAACTATTTTCTCCAGACTGTACCCTGAAATGATCTCCCTCCCCTCTTTACACCCACCTGCCTAGCCTGCGGATCTCCACGGCTCGTCCAGGGTGCTGTCTGGAAAGGTAACCAACAGGATCTTTGCTGACAGTTTATCAACCAGGGAAAGTGTTTTTTGCTCAATGAGTCCCATGCTGTGATAAAAATAAATGGTACGGAATTCCACATGGACTTTCTCACTCTATTATTTGAAAATGGAGATATTTACTCAAAACTCGTAATATATGGGAAACGAAATAATATACACTAGCAAACCCAAGCATAAATTGTACTATACTTTCGTAAAACTTTTTTTTAGTTGTTTTAAATTTATAATTTTGTTTATAAAGAATTAATGTCCTCATGTGTATGTTTGGAACGAAAAAAAGATAAATGTTGGATCCACAAGGGTCAACACTTCATATTAAAATTTCAACTTCCGGTTAAAATTCTCAACATTTTATTAGGTGTTGCAAATATTCATGCCATCGCATTGCTATTAAATCCCTCATTTATTCATTTTGACCAATAAAAAATTTAAATATTAACTATCAGTCTAAAATGGATATAGATCATTGTTGTACAAACATTTTTCCTAAGAGGTTTAAGGAAAAACAACATACACTTTTAGAGACTTATATTTAATTACTCTATTACATTAGAGAACTAATGTGTTAAAACTTAAATTTTATTAATATATTTGCCAATATCTCAGAAACGGTTGGATTTATAAAAATATATTTCATATAAATGTTTTTTATTTTTAATAATACTACAATTTTACAATATAAGTAATTTAGTATCTCAAATAATTGCGGAGATACGGAAGTTTTTGCTTCTGTAAAGTACCCTAAAATTCATTTTCATGGTAAAATGAAAATAGCCAGTTTATTTATAATCTTAATCCACACCTAGATACAAATTTTAATCAACATATTTGTAACGATAAGTAATTTCATATCTCAAATCTAGGAGATATTATAAAAAAAGATAATTTACGTATCAGACCGGAGCCCTTAGTCATTTTCCCGAAATATTGAAAGAAGCCATTTAGTTTGGAATATAAATGTTATAAATGTTTAAAAATGAAATTTAATCAAAATCATTAGAACCAATTTTGAAAAAATCGACTTTTTCTCTTTTTGCCCTTCAGTAAACTATCATTACATTTAGTGTTGGATATCCAATTCCAAAAACCTTCGGGGCAACCCTATGAAAACCCTAGATACCAAGTTTTAGCCCAATCGGTAAAAAGTTTAGGCTTTAGTTGGAGATACAGATAGACAGACAGATGGAAAGTAAAAAACAACTTTTTTGGATTTGGGGGTGTCATGAAACTTCAAGATTCATCAACATCTTGAGTTCAATTTTTTTTGACGATCACAATACTTTCTCTACCTGTAAGATAGCGAGAAAGTAAAAAATATATACATAAAAAAATACCTTACATAACAAAATATTTCCAGGAATAGTATTTTATAGGTTTAGGACCTAGAACTTTATTATAGAAAAAAAATTCTTGACCTGCTACCAGACATCATGGTTAAGTTATAATTCTAACCTTTACAAATCATTATATATATATATATATATATATATATATTATATATATATATATATAATTTTTTAACTTTGGTAAAAAAAATTGTTATAACATGACAAAAAAAAAGGAAAAAGAAAAAAAACATGCTGGCCCCGCACGATTCAGAACCCGTGACCTGTCCAATTTAAATGTCTTGCAGTGAGTGTAGATTAATTGTGAAGATCTGAAAACTGAGTAGTCTAGTAGAAAGAGAAGAAAATAAAAGAAGAAAAATTATAGTTGAGGTAAGGTAGAGAGAAGTATGGCAAAATATCACCCTGAGTTTTGGTATACTCTGTAAATTACGGAGTAGCCTTCGAGGATGGCTGCGAATTGTTCTTCTGCAAAGACTGGTTCCTTCATCATCCTGAGCCATGATTTAGCAGCGGTCCATGAAAACTTTCCACTTAAAAACTTACTTTTACTCCCGAGCACCAATCCAACACACCATGTTCTTTAGTCACTTATAGCGCCAGGCCCTTCTTCTCGCGCCTTTTCCTCCTCTCGCATCAATTCCGCGGGCTTTGATAAGGCTCCTCTGGTAGCATAAGGAAAGAAAATTTGAAAAACAGTTGAGTTAAATAAAGAAAATTCTTAGAAAGGTCTAATGAACGGGAAGAGAAAAGAAGACAGAAATAAAGCGGATTTTATGAAGCTAGGAATCCAGAATGATACATATGGTCGAAAAGACAAAATTTGAAGTGAAACGTCCAATTTTAAGGTCGGGCGATGGTGGTCCATCAACACAAACCATGTGTGACTTATGCTCACTCCCTTGTACGAAATAATTTGGACGCTCGGTTACGGGGAGGGGCATGCTCGCTGGCTTCATCTCTTGTGTGTCCGTGCAAGCACAGTGAGGACCAGCCAAGTATTGTCTACAACTTGCTGGAACCATTATAATGTTAGAGAGGAATATAAGATTGTTATATTCTTACAGGTAAGCCTGGGTTCAGGTTGAGGTTTATAATATCTTTAAACTGTTTAAAATAGTGTTTGGAATGTGCAGAGCTTACAAAAAGACATGACCAGAAAATATGAAAATAATATAATTTAACAAAGTGTCTAAAATGAGTTAGTTCTTAGTGGTTCGCTAGGAGTGATAAATTACATCTTTTGAACGGAAGAAAATCATGTGTACCAACTAAAATTAATTTTACTAATTGAAAAATAATATTAAACATAGTATTGTAACAAAGTTCAATTAACTTTTAAGTCAGCGCTATGACGTATTATTCACGAGAGTGATGTTTAAATAAACATGACTTGATTCTTACTACCCAACTGGTTTTAATTATCTAGAACAATGCAAAGAATCCCAATTTATTTCATATGATCCATAAGTTAGTGTTTATTTTTCATGAAACCACACAAAAGTTTGTCAACAGTTACTCATAGATAAAACTGTTTATTTACACCTACCAGCCTAGGTATTGTATATTGATTTAGGTAATCTGATCTCTTAGTAAGCGATATCGAGTTTTAAAAATCAAATAACGACTTGCTAATCCATTATTTGTTTTTTAAAATTATTTTAACTAAGAGTTTATTATTTATTATTATTATTATTATTATTATTATATTATTATTATTAATATTATTAATTATTATTATCACCGCATCTTACTACTCATTCAGGTTATACGCACTTATGCTAATGTGTAATGGTAGGGTGATTGTGAGATGAAACGGAGGACCTACAGTTTAACTTGGAATCTGAACCACGGTAGAGGCCTGGAATTCCACACATTCACAAGTTGTGATTAATACACGTCTTGTCAGAGGCAAAGATAGGATTTGGAATTTTTTTTTTTTGTTAAATACATTATTGAAGTAATTGTAAAAATATTCAAACGTAGTCACGCCTAAAAAAATGGGAATGTCATATTGGAAGAGTCAAAAATATGTTTGGGTTTCAAATAGAATTTACTCTCAGAAATCGTACATCACAAGAATCAAATACATTTCTTGTTTTATATGCGAAGATAGATGATAGATACAAAAGAAAATAATAATAAAACATATTAGGCATTATTGAATCACTATTTCCTATGTATGTTAATTGTTAGGCATGTTTTATTCTTTTTAAAATTCAGTTTGTATTTTTATTTTTGCTCTCTTATAAAAATAAATTATAATCCTTCAATGGTGATTAAAGTTAATCAAAAGGTAACTAGGCCTAATCTGTTTGTTTATTTCACATGTTTATTTAGAAACAACTCACTCTATCAACACTTTTAAAAATAACTAAAAGACATTAAAATTTTGATTGATTTGATTTTTAAACAATAATATGAGTCTAGATTGTTTAATTTGGCTAGTTTTTAACCAGTATTTTGCGAGGTGTGGTCGGGGTTGATAAAAATTGAAAGCGTGATGAAATAAATATTAATTTACAGTTTAGGCCTATATTGTGTACTGTAGCTCTATTTGTGAATCATTAAATTTATAACAATTCCTCGGATTCGGCTTTGACACATCTCTACTAATATGGAAATAATTTTATAAAGCATAAAAACTTTTACCTACATTTTTTGATAAATTCATAATTGGCATTAGATTAATTATTTTAGTTTATTAAAAACAAATTGTTGTCCAACCCAACTCTTAGAAAACAAACTCAAAAGGAGGATTTTAATTTTTATTAATAGAAAATAGAAATTGTAGCTTAACACTTTTTTTATAGCGTTAATTTTTTTTTTGAAAATATGGTTTTCCTTCAAATTTCTAATACTAAAAACCTTGAACTATCTTGGTGATTCAAGGTATTCAAAGAGTCTATTTATTCCTAATTTAATGCTATCTACTGGTTTTTCAGAGTTTATGGGTAGTTCACCTAAGATCCTATGCTTCTATCAAAATTTTACCTCTGCAGCAATTTATTTCCTAAATAGTATTTAAAGTGCTTTAACATTCTCACACATCCAAACAAACTCTTTTTTTTGAGTGTTGCAAAAAGCCACTGTTTGAAAAATTAGTGATTGAAGTTTGTTTCCCACCTTTGTTTTCTTCCTGGTGGTGAGGTCATGCCAGTTGTAATGATATCGATTATCCTGTCTTTATTAATATTTGAGATCATATTTTAAAGTAAATATCTTCATATTTCCTTTTTTCAGTTAACTTGATTTAAACTCATCTTTTCTAAGCTACGGCCATGTTTCTTTTTTTTATTTCATTTAGCTGCACGTGTCAAGGGCGTGGTCTAATTTCCGGGTTGTATTGCACAGTAAAATAATAGCAGGTGCATAGTGACGCCAAGCCAGAGTTAGTTTCGCGCTCATAGATAATTTCCCTATTGGTCGATGGAAAGAAATCAAGTAATGATCTGGGTTCGAGAGTATCCATTTTACGGGGTTCACAATCAACAGCTCAGCAAGACGCTTGGTTTGCTGACGCTAGTTGTGAGAGTCACTCCTCGTCTTCTGTAGTTGATAGACGTGTGCAGGACCGTTGTACAAAGATGTAATAACATATAGGCACATTGCCTAACTAGTGTATCATAATGAGTACAGTAATTTTACAGTTGATAAAATTGTGTGGAAATAAAACTTAACATATATAAAGTACGAGGAAGTCTTAATATTCAAAACATAGCACCCACTCATATAACCTTAGAAACTTTATTGTGTGATGTTTCGAATGGCGCTCAACGTGGAGGTTTTCTAAGAGACTCTATAAAAGGTATACGTTACAATTGACGTACAACGCGGGGCAGTAAAGAAAGATGCAACACTTACAATTGGCAGCCAACGCGGGGCTCGATAAAATTGTAATCTTTACACAGTGTACTAATAACGTGACATCAATAGCACATTAAATGAGCATGTTGGATAATCAAGAGCTACTGCATCTAACTTTTCATTTGAAAATGTTAATTCAAGCATATTTGTGGTGATGAGTGAGCCCAACATAAATCTGTCCATTGCCACGAAAAGCACAGACAAAACCTTCGATTAATTAAATATTAGAAAAAAGACACAAGACAATACTGCAAGGAAAAATTATCTTACTTTGGAAAAGGGATTGAATTTAAAAATGTCTTCAGTTCTTAGCTGATTTTTTACGTTAAATACTAATTGTTTCACGCCCCCTCTGAAGTGTTTCACACCCTGCCACTCAAGTAAGCATACCCTCCAAGTTTAGAATCATCGATTTAGGTATTTAATACAATTCCATAACTTAGAGCTACCATAGATATATATATATATTTTTTTTTTGCAAAACTAGATTGCCAATATAATTATTTATCAGATGAAACTGATTGTTACCTCCTACTCCATAAGATAGTTTTGAATAGATAAAACTATATGACCAGCTTACACACTAAACAAACCATTGGAAGTTATCCTTTGAGCAGAGAATAAGGCAAGCAAATTTAACAAAGGGAGGGGCTCTTTGAAAATGATGTTGTATTGGTTCTAGAAGTACACTATTAATCAAAACATTTGGAAAAAAAATCTCTGAGCTCTGATAGAAAAATGAGTGGGCATCCTTTAGAAAGACCAGTAATGCTGAGATCCCGATCAACATAACATTTCCTTAAAGTTATTTATATTAATAAAATGAAGAGTTTGTCTCTCATGAGTATTGTGCAATACCTACAGCACGTAGAGGGATGAAAATTTAAATTTTGGATTAAATCTTTTTTAAATTAATTAAAAACTGAACAGAAATCAAATTAAGAGATTTTTTAATGCTAGAAACAGAAAAGCATGACTCGGGTAGTCACAAAATTCATTGCTTGGTTAGCCCAGGCAACGCCAGATATTTCTTCTAGTAGGGACATATAAGTCCTCGTATTTTTAGATGAAAACCATTATCATGCTTATAACAATAATGTGATCTTATCTTAACCTAAGAATTGTCCAGGGGAGAACTTTAACATTATGTTAAGCAAAGTGAATGTATTATGGTCTTGCTAGTCGATGTAGAATTTTAGTGTCTCACTCAATTATTTAGGATGTGCTGACACCTTCTGTTGCATGGTTTGTGAACCCCAAAGCTTGGTAGCCTCTTCTAAAATTTCAGTTTGTGCATCCAGTGGACTTTTATTTCAACTCTTGTACTTTAAGTTTAATTAGCCATAAATGCTCTTATTGAATTTCTGTAAACAATTTATTTTCAAACCGTCCAAACTTATTGGATATATTTTTTCTCACATATGTGTATTATTCATTGAATTGAAAAATGATACCTAGACATGGGAATTAAACCTGGAACCTTTGTTGTACACCAAAACTCTTGTCACTGAGCTATAAAGGAATCATCTCATGCCAAGGCTCATTCTTCACTCATATTTCAAGGCAGAGTCTGTAATGGAGGTATATGCTATATTACCTTTAGCGTTATGTTGTATAGTATGTGGATCAGTCAGATTGGACAGCTACAATTGAATATCAATATTTTGATAATTTACGACACTAGAAAAGAAAGAATGAAGTAATATTAACATATTTAAAAGTAATCTACCTCAAAGTTTATTTGCCCTGACTAGGTGAAATCTGATACAATCACGTGTCTCCCTAAATTGAAACACATGGTTGTTCGAAAGATATTGTCTTTTGATAAATACTGTAGCGGATATCAAAGAAGAGGATTAACCTCATCATATTTTTGAATAAAATGCTTTAACGCATACCCCTTGCCATTGGATGATGTCGGATGGATTCGCATAGATTTGCCGTGCTGCCTACAAGGAAATATTGTAAAGGACGTCTATATCGCTAATTCTCCTAAAAATCATAGCTGAGCCTAAAGAATATAATTAAAATGAATATATTTAAATAGAAGATGCTTCGGTATCTACTCACCATTTCAAGATGTTCTTGGATTTGTTCGCCACATGTTAGAAAAGAAAATTATTCAATGATGGCGGCCTGAATTCAGCCACACGTGCTTTCATTACAACATCTGATGAAGAAAGAAGCGTAGAATGGACTTGACCCAGTGACCCGCTTGCCCTTCAGAGAAGACTAGCGGCCGTCCAAGGAAACATGTTTTCCCCCTTCCCCGCAAGCGGTTCTCCCTGCTTCGTTTTCCTTTCTCCTCGCCTTCCTCTCTCTCTCTTTTTCTATGTTTCTGAGTTTATAACCTATTTTGTTTTGTTCCGTTCAAGTCAGATTTTAGATTATAAAAAGGCTTCTTCTCAGATTCACATTATCGCAAACTACTACAACCCAGCGTCGAAGGAGGAACCTCTACAACTTTACTCAATGAAAGAACCCGTGAAAATGGAGTCTCGGCCGTCGGATTCACCGCCGCGCTGGCCAGGAGGATATTCTTCAAATACTTAAGTATCCTGGCAGCATCTTTAAATTCTTCTGACTTAAGAGTCTATTTTTTTTGTAAAAAACTAGACGTCTACCGAGACATGTTTGATATTCTTTGTGTTCTGTTTCTTTAATCAAAGGTGACTTTCATTTGTTGGATAGTTTTATACTATTTCTAGGTGACAGTTAAAAACATTTCAAGTCTTATTGACTTCAGAATTAAAAGGTTAATTTCATTGATTAAATATTGTGTCCTGTATGAAGGATAAGTGTCATTATGACTAGTATTTAGCGAAACTCTTATACTTGGTATATCAGTCCTAGCGACTATGCTTCTCTGTATCCTTATGATACAGCTTTTATATTGTGAGCCTTTGGCTTCAAATGTAGTAAGGTCTTAGTCATAGACTTATTAACCTCCAAAAGTTCCATTCATTTATTCTGAGCCAATGTTTCTCATGACGCTGTGGACCTCATGTGCATTGTTTAAATTTTGTATGGCTACTACCAGGCTGTCTGTCTTGTTTCCAAAACCCAGTTGGGTTAATAGAGTTCTATGTTTGGGGTTGTTCAAGTAGTCACGCTTCACGAGCGGTATTAGCTTGGGTGGGCAAACCGCGGAACTCCGCTTGTGTCATAATGGGGTCCGCGCAAATAATACTTTTGTCTTTGCCTGTTTTTTGGGCTCCTATTGTTTTGGTGTTGCTTTTTAGGTGTAATTCCTATTAGCATTGTTTGTACTATTGAATGCTTAGGCAGTACCAATAGGGAAAGGGACCAGCCATAGTACCTGTTAATCGACACCTGTTTGCTAGCCATCGACCACTGTTATCTACAGATCTTTTTATTACTAACCAAAAGTGTTTTGAGGATATTGTCTTAAGACCCAGTCAAGCTAACTGATTTAAGTCTAGATGTATATCTTGTTCAATACTATTATGTTAATTACTACTTAACTGTTTTCTCCTTTATAAAACACCTGCCTGTAGCCTGGGTCCAGCTCAGTCCTTGTAGCTACAGCAAGACAATCAAATTTCACAAAGTCTTATTAATTGAAACAAGCTTCAAACTTGTAATCTTGTAACATTATTGTAAACCTAATTCTTATTATTTCTGTTTTAATAAATTTATTTATTGTTAAACAATTTATCTTTCCATTTAAATTTCACCTAGTTTGTCACGTTACCAAATTAGTCCAGTGAAGGAGTAATGTAACAATGTGAATCCTAACCACATACCATATTACTTTATGTTGTATAAATACTCAGTTAAATTGCATTGATTTATGTTATTTTGATTGTGATTTTAAGATAACTCCATTTTAAAGGGTAGTTTCAATTCATTACAACTTCTCAACAAATTCTATTTGCCATATAACTCTCCTGTATAGTAATAATAGCAATTTATTTACAAAAGAGCACAATGAAGACGAGGTACTTTGTTTCACACCAAAATCAAAAACGATTTTGCATTAATAGTGTAACCAACCCCCATCACATTTTCACAAGGTATGTTACAATTGCAGGATGTATGAAATTCATGGTCACAATGAGCATTGTTTGAATAATAAGACACACTTTCATAAACGAGATGCACATTTCAGAATTATTATTTATGGGTCACATTGCTTTAAGTATCACAAGGGCTGCTTGCATAACGGGCAGTGTCCAAATAGAAGGACACACTTCCTTAAGCAGGATGTGTGAAAGATGTGGTTGCAAGGTGTGACTCTCGCTGTGAGGATCCTCATGTCATCTAGGCAGACAGGGCACAAAGTGTCTCCTCTTTGTTCCAGTTTCTTGGGTGATGCTAATGGGAACACAGCTACCACAGCATTCTGAACTGACAAGGGTTTCCAACAGTTCTCCATCATCTGTAGACCGGCCACATAAACGTTGGCATACCTAAGAACAGGTAATAAGGACACGCTAGCATCAAAATAGATAATTAGGTCTAATCACACATGTTACTTGTATTTACAACACACATTTCCTATGTTACTAACAAACCCACCATACTTTAAACATAGCTAATATGGATGTATTTCATCTTTACTTTCCCATGATCCTATGGAGAGAAAGTATTGTGATTGTAAAAAAAAATTGATTCAATATTTTTATGGATTTCGACGTTTCATGACCCCAGAACCTGGAAATGTAGTTTTTACAATGCCTTCTGTATGTTACTGGTACTAGAGCTGAAACCATTTTACCAATCAGACTGTCTTTCATAAAGTTTACTAGAGGTGATTTTGGAATTATCTATCCAACCCTAAAATTAAAGATAGTTTACATTACGGGAGAAAAGTGAAAAAATTGATTTTTAGTAAAATAGGCTCTAACAATTTTGATTAAAAGTTGTATATTGACACTGTTAAACATTACAAACAAAAGACCCATCTCATTTTCCCATGAAATTAACTATGAGGGTACTTTACTTATGCAGAAATTTCAAATTTTGACTACATTTTCGCAACTCTTTGAAGCAATAAATAACTTATCATTGCAAAATTGTAGGGACCTTAAAAATAATAAAACTTTTATTTTAAATACTTTTATTATCTACTTCATATTCACCCCCTCCCCCCCCTAATTATAGCCTCCCAACCTGTTTTGAAAATTTACTATTTTTAAATTTGCATAGTTTTATTGGGCAATCTCACTATCATAATGCCAAATTTCAGTTTTCCAACATTTCTGGAAGTGTGCTTTAATTTACGGACAGATCTGCATTCAGCTTTATTGAGAGATTAAAGCTTATTCAAGATTGCCAATACCAAATCTCAGAAAAACAAAAATTTTAATTTTTCTTGCTGAAACATAGATCAGAATTGAAAAGGATGTTAAAAAATACAAATGCCATATAATATATAAATAATTACTTTTGAAACACACATTTCAAAAATCAAATAAACAAAATTATATGAGATTAAATCTGATATTTGAATAAAATATGATAGACATTTCTCTTCCCTGGATAGTTAAAGATACTATTTTCCCTGACCGATTACAAAACACCCAAATAGGTCATCGTTAATCACTAATGGTTTATAATATATCTCTTTAAGGAAAACCTCTTTTCACTTTTTGAGGTAATTTGTAGTATATATCTGGTATAATATATTGTGTTCATTCCCTTTTATATGTTTTCTATCCACCTTTCCTGTGCCTTCTTCCACTAATATATTGTTTTCATTCTCTTTTATATGTTTTATATCCACCTTTCCTGTATCTTCTTCCAAATATATAATGGTTTATATTTGTGATTTTCAAACTGTTAAATGCCCGAAACCCCTTGTGAAATATTACATTGGTGGCTTGGCCTAGAATATAATATTTGAAGGTCTTTAAAATGATAGATGTAAATAATATATGTGATATTCACATCTATAGAGAAACACATTTTATTGTAATATTTGAACGGGTTAAAGATTAATTAATTAAATTACTAAATTTTCTCTAAAACACCTTTTTTAACCTATCATTTATAATGTACCATATTTAAAATATACAAGAGCTTGTGTATGAAGAGAGGAGTAGAGATTAAAAATATTCTTGTCAACTTCATTATGCTGCAACGTGTTGGCTGTTGGCCAGGTACCTTAATTTTTACCAAGGGATGTGAAAAAAACTTTCAGTCCACTCAAGCGGGATTTGAGCCCCAATATCTTTGTCATTGGCAATCCAGTCTAATGCAGGGATGACACCTTATATTATTCAATTACCAAAACATTTTCAAAATAAGTTAAAATAATTCATTAGTTCAAAATCTATTTTGGACTAAGCACACATTTTTATTATTATTATTATTATTATTATTATTATTATTATTATTAGCACCGCGTCTTACTACCCATTTGGGTTATACACACTTACACTAATGTGCAATGGTAGGGTGATTGTGAGATGAAATGAAGGACCTACAGTTTAACCTGGAATCCGAACCACGGTGGAGGCCTGGCATTCCCCACATTCACAAGATGTCTTGTCAGAGGTGAAGGAAGGGTTTGGTATTCAGATAAATCTGTGCCGGGACCGATGATTGAACCCCGGCCTCCAGCACAGAAGTCCGACACCTTACCCCTAGACCACCAGGTCACCGACCACATTTTAATTAGTATTTATATCAATGAACTAGGTATAGTAGTCAAGAGATTCTGTAGTTACCCAAGCAGCAGGCACAAGAGCAGTACATTGAGCTCCAGCAGCGCCATGCAAAGAACGACAGTAGACATGACAACAGCTGCCGCACTGATGATTAGTGGCAGCCAATACTCTTCCATTCCTTCTAGTATGTGAAGACCGAGTTTTCTGGTTGCTTCAACCATTGCAGTTTCTTCTCCTGCTTCACCTGAATGCAGCACAAGGTACACAATAAAAACTGGATGTGCACCGAAACAAAGACGTCATTTAATCGAAATCAATTTGCGTGTTACTAAAAAAAACACTATTTTCAAGAAGCCATTTATTTTTATCCCCAATGTTGTTGTATATGCTTTACTTATACACGTACATTAACTACACTAATGGAGTAGGGATAAACAAGGTAGAATTGTAGAGGTAGTGTACCCACATTTGTGTGTAGGGAGGGTAGGGAAACTTTTTTTACACTGACTGGGACTAAAACCTCAACCCTCCCCTCACTGGTGACGCTTTTGATCATATGAACCCCATTTTGAATGATAAGTTATATTAGAACTTAATTTAGTAAATCCCAAGGTGAGTGATTACATACAAATCTCCGGTATAGGTTAGTCTCACACTTCCATTCTGTGCTAGAGATTATTGTGAAGCTCATTAAATCTTGATTACAGCAACACTTGCGAATAACATGAGAGTCGAGTACTGCTAATGAGGCACTACTCAACACTTTATGGTTTTGTGAACATGTACAAACAAGTCGTAGGGGAACAATAATTGACAGCTATGAGGTGGAATCGCAACAGAAGATATGGTCTATTGTTTTATTTTTAAGATGTTTTTAAAGTTTTTAAAAATTATTTTTATTAGATTTTGAGTGTTTATGCCCTATAAGAAAATGTAAAATGAGCACGAAAATACGGCTCAACAAGTTAACATATGCTCTTAAAAACATCCATGGATTTTGCAAGTATACACTAAATTGATTTAAGTTGCCTAAAAATCTTTGATAAAAATATTTTATTTTGTTAAAATAATATATTGATCTAAAAATATTATTCTTTAGTTGCAAGTGCCTGGTGTTTCTCAGGTTGGATCTAGAAATCTTTTGAATTTACTTTTGGACTTTAGGCTAAAATTTCATTTTGCATATAAATTTTTTATGGAAAACATATGACTAGTGGTCAAATTATCATAAGAGCCTTGTCTAATAACTATAAAAGTTACTAGATCCACTTTTACATATTCATATGCCAAGTTATGGGAACTGCATTTGATTACTTTTGATAGGTATTATCAATACCAATCAAATAACACTAATAATAATATTATATTAAAAGTGTATCATTGTTGACTACAGGAAACAGTTTGTACTTTCTAAAAGTTTCTTACTAAAACCCTACTAAATACAGGTTGTTAAAAAAAAGGTTCAGAACCTTAGGATCCCTTAGTAGGCTACTTGGTAAAATGATTAAAAAGTCTTGGTAATCTTAAGTCCGCAAACCAACTCAACACACAGATACAGGCAATTTTGTCTTTCAGCAATTTAAAAAATTAGGATATTGGGTTAAAAATGAAATTTAATTGGCATAAATTTATAACTTATCAGTACAAAAGGTGTTCTAAATATTGTCCATCCATTTCCACACTAATTTCACATCTTTGAATCAGACTGTTGCGTGCACTTTGAAAAATCCTTGGCTTCATTAAAATTGTCTGCCAACCATATTCAACTTGCTATTGTAAGGTTGCTAAATCATTTATTGGAGACGAAAAGGGCCTACACTAAACTCTTTCAGTATCCCCTTACGTAAAAGTCCAAAGGATTAATGTCCTGGGGGAAAGGGGGAATGCGACTGGACCTCCTAAACCTATCCATTGCATCCATTTGCAGTTTCTATGCTCTCTACAAAACTGCACACAAACAACCTTTAACTTTTTTTTCAACTACATTAGCACTGAGAAATTTTCATTGATTTCATTTTGTTTTATTTGACACAATTTTTGTAGTTTTCTTAAGTCACATTCTACAACAGTGTGATGGTATGAAATATTTATATCGGTCTAAGAGTTTTTTTCTGTGGTACAGGACATGAAAAACTAAAACGAAACAGAAAAATAAGATACTAATAGGCTCTGTGCTTGTTGTCGATGTTTGCAAACACGTTCAGACACACAAACTTCTTTTCTTACAAACCAATTGAAATAGATGACAAGAAACATTTTTCCATAGTTGGGAAACACAAAGAAAACATGGAAACTTGTTTGAAAACAGTTTGCCAACATATCACAAACTGTTTTTTTTAGAGATATTAAAAAAAACTCGAGTCAGAAACAAGAGCAACATAATTTGCATGTGTTTGCAAACAAAGTTTTTGTAAACTGTTTCCATATATGTACTTGGCTTAGAAGTAGAGCCCATTTCACCCCATGTATTATATGTAAGATATGTATATAGTTCAGAATGAAACAATAATCTCCTTTCAATGTATCTTTCTGTAGGCCACATTGGAAAACAGTGATTTAAGATCAGGGTTCAAATCCCGCTTTTCAGATCATTTGCTTTCTTCGAAGGAGAAAGTAATTTTTCCTTGTTGGATCAAAATGTAGTGTAGTTCATCCATCTAAATATCTACTAGTGGGGGTGGAGGAGGGTGGGAGTTGGGGCGGGGATCTCAAATTAGGGGGTGCAAAAAATTCATGACCAAACCAGCTCAAAAGCTACTATGGCAGGAACTTAGTATTAATGACAACAATGATTTGTAACTAATACCTAGTCTAAAAAGTTACTATCAAATATTTTAAAGCAGAATTGTCTTAAAGTGCACTAGTATTTATAAACTAGTTCTAATCACCGCAGGATTTGGACAATCCTTCTGATTTACTCCCGTCAAGACCTGACAAACGCTTAGCCAATGTTTCACTTTATTTTGCTCTTTCTTTCTTTGTGATATACTTAGCATACAAGCTGTATACATTTAACCACACAAATTGAATTGGTTTGAGGATGACAGGATTAAGAATAAAGGCACTCAAATTTGCAGAGATAAGGAGTGGGTGACCACTTAGGAGTAACCACCCATCAAGGTGTACAATTTAGTTTCTTTTAATATTTTATCTTTTTGTTTAAGGTAGGTAAATCATTTGTTCCTTCTTAAAAAAAAAAACATTTGTTCTAAGATAAACATTGTTGGGGACCTTCTTTAATATTTTAATTTATATTAAAACAACCTTAAGTAAAGTATGTATTAAGGTTTATTGAAGGTCTACTAAAAGTAATTACAACTTTGATAAATACATAGTGTATTTTCTATAAGAACGAAAAATTAAAATATTAGATAAAGTTCTCAACCATGTTAATTTTAAAACAAAAATTTGTTAATCAAGCAGGAACAAATGATTTTTTAGCAAAAAAGAAGTTAAAAATAATACAAAGCTTATTTGAACACACTTAATATAGACTGTCGGGATTAATTACCCCTAACCTTCCTTAACCGGTAAACTGGGCTAGATGCTGATCTTGACATTTAGTCTGTCTGGCCACCAATGTTGGTTACCTACTTATGCAACCAGATATGTGCTCGATTGGCCTTTAGCCCCTATTTTATTATTTTATCTATAAATATGTCTTCATTTCAAGGGCTTTGATATTTTATATTACATTTACGTTTTAGTGTATCGATTACTATCAACACTTCATTTATGTTTGTTTTGTGTAAAGTTTGGGTGTATTTCTATGAAGTAAGAATATGTAAAAGGCTGAAAAGGTGGTTATTCAAATAAAGGCTAGGATAGTTCGAAGAATAAAAAATATGGGAGTAAGGGAGGATGAAATGTTCCAAGTTAACATGGGTGTAAAGGGGGTTCATAAAGGTTTGATAACTACTGTTATAGAAACACCTATGTGCACATATTTTTCAGGGGAGAGCCCCCCACAACGTCTTAGCTACCAGTAGTTAAGGGTCTTGGACACCCAAATCTCCTCAGCTACAGTTCTGTAGTAAAGTTGCCCTCACCTTTCAACTCTCTCAACAAGAGCTAGAGTTATGTGATAGTCACTCTTACCTTTAAACTGTGTCAACAAGAATTACAATTATTCTGTTGTAAAGTCACCTTCACCTTTAAAATGTGTCAGCAAGATTTACAGTTATGTAGTAAAGTTACCCTCACCTTTAATATGTGTCAACAAGAGCTACAGTTATGTAATAAAATCGCCCTAACTTTCAATTGTGTCAACAGAGTCAGTGTTTATGTGTCTAACTTTCAATTGTTCACAAGAGCTACAGTGTTGTAATAATGTTGCCCTAACTTTTCAATTGTGTCAACAAGAGCTACAGTTATGTAATAAAATCGCCCTAACTTTTCAATTGTGTCAACAAGAGCTACAGTGTTGTAATAAAGTTGTCCTATTTCAATGTGTAATAAGCTACGGTTAATAATGCCTACTTTCCATTGTGTCAAGCCATATGTATAAAGCTAACTTCAGTCAAGATCGTGTTGTAATAAAGTTGCCCTAACTTTTCAATTGTGTCAACAAGAGCTACAGTATTGTAATAAAGTTGCCCTAACTTTTCAATTGTGTCAACAAGAGCTACAGTGTAGTAATAAAAGTTGCCACTTAACTTTTAACAGACTCAGGTTGTAATAGTTGCCTACTTAACTGTGCAACAGAGTCTACAGTGTTGTAATAAAGTTGCCTAACTTTTAACTGTGTCAACAAGAGCTACAGCGTTGTAATAAGTTGCCTAATTTAACTGTGTCAACAAGAGCTACAGCGTTGTAATAAAGTTGCCCTAACTTTTAACCTGTGTCAACAAGAGCTACAGTGTTGTAATACAGTTGCCCTAACTTTTAACCTGTGTCAACAAGAGCTACAGTGTTGCAATACAGTTGCCCTAACTTTTCAACTGTGTCAACAAGAGCTACAGTGTTGTAATAAAGTTGCCCTAACTTTTCAAAATGTGTCAACAAGAGCTACAGCTCTGTAGTAAAGCTACCCTCACCTTTAAACTGTGTCAGCAAAAAGTACAGTGCCGTGATAAATATATAGGTGAACGTGGGCTCCAAGTGGTTGAACTGGAGTGTAAAAGTGAGAAGGACGAGGCTCATCACTACACCCTTACCCAGGCGAACTACAATAAAGGCCGTGGTGAGCTTCAGGAAGTCCACGGTGGTATTCTCGTGGAGTAGCTGCGTCCATTGCCGGGTCTTAAAGTAAAACACCAAACACAAGATTATTGTAGTATTGTAGCACTTTAAAAAAATAAATACAGGTTTTTTGTGGTCAACATTGATAACGTTATACTGTATATTGTTAGTATTATTTTAAAGGTACCTTTTAATATAAACCATCAATAGTGATAGCTGTAAATTACATGACTTGACGTATGAATGCATAAAGATTGGCTTAGTACATTTTTTAACTGACAAGGTTTCTTCCTATCTAAATCGAAATGTACACAAGAATTCATATAAACGATTTGAATGTTTTATTTTTCTTACTAGCTTTTCTTGGGAGTGACGCGTTCTTTTGAACTCATTTATTTTGAAAGAACTTGCTTGGCCTTAGATTAATTACTTTTTCCTTAACAAAGAGAGTGAACCAGTTCTAAAGTGTGTTTTTATTCAGGAAGAAATGTGAACTGGTTTTACAGTTAAATTAAATTAGTTTTATTTATGTGGAACTTTTCCCTTATTTGTATCGCGACTTACTACCCGTCAAAGCTATCCGCATTTATTCACACTTATGCAGGGGTAATAAGGTAGATTTTAGAGGAAATGCACCCGTATTTGCGTAGATACATAGGAAAATTGCCTCATCTCACCTATCCGGGGTTCAAACCCCGATTTTCTCATCACTGAAAAATAAGATTTGATGAGATTGATGTTAAAATTCCACGTGCTCACCGTGTACAGGGGTGGACTGGGAGATTTACGCCTACGTTGCATCTAAACTATTCCATGTTTATCCTATTTGTATCAGCGCCAACAATCATAATTATATAAATGCAATGCGGTGTATGTACTGGGAGATCTCCCGTTGGGATGGTTTGATTTGGGTTGCCACGACTAATTTAAACCAAAATAAAGCTATACATTCAATT
The DNA here is from genome assembly GCA_039000515.1 of Timema cristinae. Classification (NCBI taxonomy): domain Eukaryota; kingdom Metazoa; phylum Arthropoda; class Insecta; order Phasmatodea; family Timematidae; genus Timema; species Timema cristinae. Next base: position 51,612,514 of record JBCFYV010000012.1, read on the forward strand.
ATAAAATATTGTTTTTATTACATTTTAACCAAACGTTCCAGTAGGTACGACTGTATATGACCAGAATACATCATTTGTGAATATAAAAGATGACATTATAATATGTTAAAAAAATCTGTTGTTTATTTATGTTGCTTATTAAAAAATTCTAAATCCAAAAGTAAAATCTTTTGTTTAGTGAATACTTATTATGATGGATTATTATTATATTAGCTAATTGCGATTATACTATTATTATCACCGCGTCTTACTACCCGTTCGGGTTGTACACACTGACGCCAATGTGTAATGGTAGGATGATTGTGAGATGAAATGGAGAATCTACAGTTTAACGTGGAATCCGAACCACGGTGGAGACCTGGCATGCCACACATTCACAAGTTGTGATTAATACACGTCTTGTCAGAGGTGAAGGAAGGGTTTGGCAATCAGATAAATCTGTACCGGGACTGAGGATTGAACCCCGGACCCCAGCACAGATGTCCGACACCTTACCCCTAGACCACCACGTCATCCAATCGGGGTTATAGCCACATCTAAATATAGTTATCTCTAAATTGAAACAATAACTGAGACGTGGGAATCTAACCCTAGACCTTTGGCTTAATAAGCCAATGATCCAACCTCAGCTATCCAGGAATCGTTCCGTGCCCAGGCTCATTCTCCGCTTATATTTTAAGGTAGAGTCTGTGGTGGACGTGCGGAAATTGTCAGCTACGTATGAGCGATCAATTAAGATCACGAGCTATCAGATAACCCAGCAACCTTTGACTCGATAAGGCTTTATGTTGCCAAATACACAGTGACAATTGTACAGATGTGCACATCAGGATGGATTAAATATCCTAGATAGTATGTTTCCTAGTTACGGTTATAACCTCATCTAAATATGAATACTTACTCTTATTATATTTGTAATCTACTCAAGTAGGGCCTTGAGGATCATTTTAATAACTTAAATATATACATAGACAAAAACCAGGAGTCTATTTTTTAACAATTTAGTTGCATTTTTCCTTGTATTAGTAGAAAGTATAAACTGATGTTTTAATGAATTTATTAACCACGTAATAATTGATAATATTAATGATATAGCCTCAGAATTAAATTTTCTAATAATAAAAATATTCTTATTTCAGGGCTGCCCTTACTTAGTCCTGGGACGCTGGGACAGCCAGTCCACCGCTGCGTGTGCGACTTGTTAAGTTTTAAAATTGGCACTTCAGCCCAAAACTTTTGAAATCCACTGTTTCGAGGATTCTATATTTTTACTATCGGCTATATTTGCACAAGGAATATACAGTTGATGGGTCAATATTACGCTTCATGCAACAAAGCTCGATCAGATTAAACATATCTTCAACAATACATAAATACCAGGAGTTGAGCCTGTCCCCGATAGACGCAATTTTAGATTTTGTGCGAAGTCTGTTTTTCCCTATTATTTTTATATATTAAAAAAAATTAAGTGGAAGTAGAAGATTTGTGTTCGTGACTCTGCCAGACTATAGTGATACGTGAAAATAGCTAAATTTGCATGTTGCGTTCACCATCTTGGATTTTTAAAGTTTTTGATTCTTCTCATAAATATGGTATGGCATACTCCATAGCGTTAATACCAAATTTAAATATGTTAGGACTCATTTTTATGTTAAGTCCGCCATAATGGATAGGCCAATATAAAATTGTTCAAGTTTGAGATTTTTCTCATATAAACATACATCGTCATACTATATTTTAGGCCAGTGGTTCCCAACCTTTTGTGGCCCATCTCCCCTTTCTGGAGGTTGACTAACACCTATCGCCCCCTTTTCATTTTCATTGTATGCCTAATTTTAATTTGAAGTAAGGTGTAAATAATAAAGCAGTTTTATTATTATAAACAATTTTACTACCGTATATAAAAACAACCAAAGCAGTTTCATCCGGTCATCTTGAATAAAATAGAAACAAAATGTACATTTTTTACAGATTTTTTTTAAATAACAAAGAAGTGAAATAATTAACTAAGGTCATTGATGTACATTTAAAAAACAGGAGTACATGTTTTCATTTTTAAATTGGAATCTGGAAAAATTAAGAAAGTTGACAGTTAAAATTTGAAAAAATAAATGAAAGTTTGAAAATTTGTTATTGTTTTATTTTACCTTTTCAATGGCTGCCTTGTGCTTGGTGGATTTCAGTTAAAGCTTGAATATCCGGCTTTATGTTCGTCAAGTTCAGGCGCAAGTCTCCTTTGAGGCAAATGTCCAACTTATTTCTTTGTTTTGTGAGGAGCTGGACCACAGAACTAAATCCTTTTTCAACTAAATATTCTGATGGGAACGAGATGAGAAGTGGTTCAGTTTTTCCCCACAGTTGTGGATAAGTGTCCATAATCTTCACCCAGCCTAACTCGTAACCACTCTATTTAAAATGATGTTCGCCTCACAGTCATACTTCAGATCTAGAAACTCTGTCTGCAAAGAGCTATCAAGCTTATCCACAGCTTCAAACGAGAATGGATCTAGAATCCAATCAGGAATTTGTAACTTGGTCAAATATTCAAATCTTAATTCCATGTCAGTTTTTAACTGGTCAAGGTGATAAGTAAAAATTAGGATTTTGTCTTCTGGGAGTTCAGGAGTCCCGTTAGCTGACACTGAACACTTTTTAAGGGTCGGAAACTGAATCAGCTCTTTACGGCCAATATTTACCTTGTGAATATCAAACTTGGCGATTAATGATGAAATAATTCCTTTGGCCTTGATAAGGTTCATCTTGTTTCCTTGAAGTCTTATATTGACTTCGTTCATTTTTTCAAAAATATCTGTAAGGTACGCAAGTTCCAACTGGCGTTGCTTCAAATTCTCACTTAAAACAGAATCAGACGTGTCGAGAAACTCAGTAACCGTGTCAAATATTTCGAATAAACGGCGCAAACAGTTTCCTTTGGAAAGCCACCTCACGGCCGTATGTAGAAGCAAGCGTTCGAATTCCTCATCATTTTCATCTCAAAGTTGTCGGAACAGACGGTCATTGAGGGAATTAGCTTTAATCTTGTTGACACCAGTAATGACCAGTTTTAGGGTTTCATGCAGGACACCACTCAATTTTTTCGCAACTAAGTGTTGACGATGAATGACACAGTGAATAGTGATGACCTCTGGCACTTCTTTCTTAAGGTGGGCTAGAAACCCAGCATGACGACCTGACATGGCAGGAGCATCGTCTGTTGCGCAAGCGCTCACGTTTGTTAGGGGAATCTCTTTTTCCTCAAAATAATCTTGTACCACTTTAAAAATCGACGATCCCTTCGTATCAGTGATCAAAGTTCTAGCAAACAGCATTTCCTCGGTAATTTCCTTTTGTTCATTGATAAACCTCACATAAGCTAATAAAATTGCTTTGTTATCAATCACAGTTGATTCATCAATCTGCAATGCAAATCTACTTTTTTTCAACAAATTGGTGAGTTTGGATTCAACGTCTGTGGCCATTTCGTCAATTCGCCTGGAAAAAGTATTGTTGCCCAAAGGAACCAATTGACTTATCTTATTACAAGGGCCCTCGCCTAGCATGATTTCAACAATTTTTTTGGTAGCTGGTAAAATAAGAGTTTCGCCAATTGTGTGAGGTTTACCACATTTAGCGATCAATAAAGACACCTCGTAAGAAGCAAGAAGACCTTTGTCAAGATCGGTTGCTCGTTTTTTAAACAATTCACTCACATTAGGCCGTTTAACAGCTTTAGCTTTGAGGTGTTGAACATAACTAAGTTCTTTACTCACTTTATCACTGTGAACTCTTGATAAATGATCTTTCATTCGCGAAGGCTTCATGGCTTCATTACTAGTAAATGTTTTATCACACAAAAGACAATGTGGAAACTACACATTTTGCGGTGACGTGATAAAACCGAATTTTAAATAATCAGCTGAGTATTGACGACACTTCTTCTTTTTTGAATCCATTGTGCATGAACTTCTACACTTCAAAACAAACGCACAAAAACAGAAAAGACACGCACAAAAACTGATGGTGAGGCACACAAAGGCTAGTGAAGACTGAAGATGAATGTAGGTCAATGGCAAGTGTGTTGTGTTGGCAGGAGGGGGAGGGGTTGAGTCACCAGTCGGCCGCGCTGAACAACCACAGGTGGGGGACTGTGAAGAGGGGTGAGTGCAGTGAACTTGCCGGCTGAGAATAGCCATTGACTCGTGCTACCCGGCAACTTCTACTGTACAGTACTATTTTAATTTTTCCCCCTATGAATACTCATCGCCCTCAAATCGCCCCCCACTTATTTATTGCCCCCCTGATAACCCAAATCGCCCACTTGGGGGCGATCGCCCCCAGGTTGGTAACCACTGTTTTAGGCTCTCTGGGTAATCGGGAAGTGGGACAAAGAGCCCTGTAAGAGCATACATACGCTACATTTCATTTATATTTGTAGGTGTTAATACAAATGGGATACATATGGAATAGTTTAGATTCCAACGTAGGCGTAGGAAGATGAGGATCGAAAATGTATGTCCCTGGGAATTGTTTGACCTCACTTATAAATTGATAAACCCCTCGACCTCTTTAAACTATTGTTAAATTGTGGGTGAGACTAATGCTCTATATATCTTGGTCATTTGATATTATTTTACCTCTGCTTTCTTGGTGTATGGAGGAATTCATTTTCAAGGTTGGGACACCAATAAGGTGAATTCCATTATTCCTAGAAGGAGCTCAAAATAGACATACTATGTCAAGAACCGTATTTGGTCAGAAGCAAAATCCCACACATGCCTACAATAGCCAGGATAATTAATTATCTCTGGGGAAACACCTATGAGTGCTGTTATAGTTTTCAATAGACAAATAACAAAGACTTCCATCAACCAATTCTGCAATGAGAATGTAACATTTGTGGAAATAATAACGGAAAAGCAGAAATGCATAATAGTAAATATGTACTTTCAATATATTATTATTATTATTATTAGCACCGCGTCTTACTACCCGTTCGGGTTATACGCACTTACGCTAATGTGTAATGGTAGGGTGATTGTGAGATGAAATGAAGGACCTACAGTTTAACGTGGAATCCGAAACACGGTCAGGCCTGGCATTCCCCACATTCACAAGAAGTCTTGTCAGAGGTGAAGGAAGGGTTTGGAAATCAGATAAATCTGTGCCGGGACCGAGGATTGAACCCCGGCCGCCAGCATAGAAGTCTGACACCTTACCCCTAGACCACCAGGTCACCCCTTTAAATATAGAGACCCGATTGAGCCCTACTTTGATCAAGTTGAAAATATCTGCAGAAAATATCAAGACGCTCCATTGATAATCATGGCAGATGTAAATGTGAAGTCACCGCTTTGGCATAGCCATGGGGCCATTCTTTAAGATAGAAGGATCCAACAGAGGAGGGTGAATCAAAGGGGCATGGTTCTAGAGGAATTGATAAATGCACTACAGCTAGAGGTAATGAACCTACCCGATAGCCCACCTACATTTATAAGAAGAGCAGGAGTGACGTCAATTATAGGCGTAACCATATGTAACCAGCACGCGGCAGGAATGGTAAAGAACTGGGAAGTGAAGGACAATCTAACCGCAAGTGATCATAACATAATAATATTCGGCCTGATTAACGGTAATGAAAGGGAAAGTAACACAAGGTCTACAAAATCCTTGCAGTACAACATGCGGCTAGAAAATTGGCATAAGTTGAGACAGAAAATAGTATTACCTCCTCCTGTAAAAGGAGACAACATGAACTATAAGGCTAAATAACTGACATGGGCAATGCAATAAGCTATGAGGAAAGCCATCCCAAAGACAAGGACAAAATACCGGGTGGGAAATCACCCATGGAACGAACGACTGCAAAAATTAAGAGGGCAGACCCTCAGGGTAAGAAAAAGATACCACAGATGTCAGAATACAGCCGGTATAAACATACACCTAAACATGTACAGGATGAGAAAAGAGGAATATGAGACCTCAATAAGAGATGGTTAAAGAGAAAGTTGGGAAAGGTTTGTCAAAGAAGAACTGGAAAACAACCCGTGGGGAGTGTCATAGCAATGGGGAAGATCAAACCACCAACTTTGATATCTGCTCTAAAAAAGATGGATAGGGGGATGACTACCAGTTGGGTGGAGACTGCCGAGTTACTACTAGCGACCTTATTACCAGATTATACAGAGAAAGGGGAAAGTGAAGTTCAAAAGAGATGGCAGAGGGAGATAATGAATGCAGATAGTGAAAACGGAAAGTATGCATATAAGCCGGTGACTGAAGATGAAGTAACTAGACAAATAACACTGTTAAAAAAGAAAAAAGCAGCTGGACCAGATGGCATAAGGATGGAGGTGCTATAAGAACTAAAGAGCGTCATCTCTCTCTTTTTAGCTCAGCTCATCAACGAGTGCCTTGCTCAGGGTCGTATTCCAAACATCTGGAAACTGAGTGAGGTGGTCATGCTGAGTAAGGGAGATGACAAAGACCCCCAGCTTCTGAAGTCGTATCGTTCGATATGCCTTTTAAATACCATGGAAAAGCTTCAAGAAAAGATACTATGTGAAATATTACGTTGGCACAGGGAAAATATAGGCATGAATCAAAGACAGTACGGATTTCGAAGAGGTAAATCGACGAATGATGCAATAGCCATGGTGATGAGTTTAATAAATCGTGCCGGGAAACGATATGTGGAGGGTTTATTCACGGACATATCGGGGGCATTCGATAACCTGTGGTGGCTAACACTATTCAAACAACTCGGAGACATAAATTATCCTCATCACCTTTATAAAAGCTTTAAGGATTGTTGCAGAGACAGGAATGCCACCCTAAGATGTCCGGGAAGAAGCCTACAAAAGAAACTAATAAAAGGATGTCACCAGGGTTCTGTTGCTAGGTCGGTGTTCTGGGATGTGTGTCTTTAACCAGCTATGGAATTGATAGAGGCACTACCTGAGGTGGTTGGATTGATTGCCTTCGCTGACGATTACTGATAATTGTAGATGGAAACTCGATGAAAGAACTGGATAAAAATGGAAACCAGGTGTTAATGAAATTGGATACCTGGTACAAATCAGTAAAACTAGCAATGACGCCGGCGAAGACAACCTATATGCTGTTAATGGGGTACTTAGCTAGAGATATGATCCTCAAGATAGATGGGAGGATAATAAGAAGAAGCAGGACGACAAGGTACCTAGGGCTGACATTAGATGATAAACTTAACTATACAGTTCATATGGAGCAAGAGTGCGAGAAAACGTGTAAAGTAATGAATAAATTCATCAGTATTGGCCAAAGAAGGTTTAGGCTACCAATGCAGGTGGTTGCAACATACCACAAAAGAAATATTGCTGTCCGTTGTTGGTTACAGAGGAGTGTGCTTATGAGGCTCTCCGGGGAGTACTGTACGTTGGCTACAGACGCGTTGTGTGTGGCTCTGGGTATCTGTCCCCTGGACCTTCAAATTTGTACTGGCTGAAGAAAGGAAACATGCAGGAAGTAGAGGGGCTCACTAGACCGGGGGTACTGAGTGAGTTGGATGTGAATCAGGCTATGGAGGATGAATGGCAAAGTCAATGACGCAATAGTGCAACCGTAAGAAGAACTTTTTAACTCTTTCCAAGTGTGAGGGAAAGAGTACTGATGAAACACTTGTGGCCCTCGGGGGACTGGCACAATACATCACAGGGAAAGGGCCGTACAAGGCAACTCTTCATGAGAGAGAATTAACAGATATGGCAATGTGCGATTGTGAAGAGGTGGCAACACCAGAGCATGTGGTCCTTTAATGTCCAGAAACACAGGAGATCAGAACGTTACCACAAAAGGAGATTCAAGGACTCATGGTGGGAAATATTCTAAGGGATTCGAAAAAGTGGAAGTACCTCAATACAGTGGCGACATTAATAACGACTAAGAAAAAAAAAGACTATATAACTAGGTTGAAAGAGGAAGGTGACTACAGGTGAAGACGACAAAACATGATGAGGGAGACAGAGCATGAGACAGAAACAGAAACAAATAGCGGCTCAGTAGACGAAACATTACCGAACTGGGCAGGGTGGATGGGATATTAGACACAAAAAAGGGGGACTAAAACTGGACTGTAACAAGCCAAAGGATTTGGGTTATCCTGAAACCTGCTGGGGCAGCTGGACCTGGATGCTCGGGATTGTGGAACAATCCTGGATGAACCGTACAATGGAATCATGGCAGGGGCAATTAGTAAATATAAGAATGCATAAAGGAGCAAGGAGGGATACCTGCCGTCGAGGGCTTGCGTCGCTTGGTAACAAGTGTCTACAAATGGTGACGGCTCGGGCCTTCCTTGGTCAGACATTCAGTACTGCCAGAGAAACGACAGAACGATCACGTCCAGGATAAAGTGAACAACACAATATGTAAATGCAGTTGATTAAATAGGTGTTAGAATTAGTAAAATAGATTGTTAAGGATTAACATAGGACAGGGAGGAAAGTAGAGAATAGGGAAATAGTATTTCTAAGTGTAAGTTAGGTGTAAGTCGGATTTAAGTAAACTAGGTTTAGGAATAGGTTTAGGATCCTAACCGGATAGTTGTTATATAAATAAAAAGCATTAATCAAAAATAAAGAATACTGTATATTGTCTTATTGTAAATTGAAACTCAACTCGGACAAGATTGTCAGAAGCCGAGTTTAATCAAGCCGCAAATAAAAAAAAAATCCCCAGATGGTAGGATGGTACGTGAGAATGATGATGGTGGAAAGCAGAGGGGACCTACAGTTTAACGTAGGTTCCGAACCACGGCGAGGGCCAGGCATTCTACACATTAACAAAGCGTGTAAGAATGTACTTTGCCAAAGGTGAAGGAAGGGTTTGATAGCTAGATACATCGTTACCGGGACTGGATTTGAGCCCTATGCCCCTAACATAGAAGTCTGATACCTTACCCCTAGACCTCCAAGTCCTCGTTGTTGAATTGTTTAAAATAATATTTATAACTATGATGTTAGCTGGATGTGCCCTTTCTGTTGTTAAATTGTTTATAATAATATTTATTGCGCTGGTGTTAGCTGGTTGTGTCGTTTAAACTGTCGATGAATTGTTTAAATTAATATTTATAGCGCTAATTTTAGCTGTTTGTGTCCTTTAAACTGTTGTTGAGTTGCTTAAAATAATATTTCAATTGCTGATGTTTGCTTGATGTATCCTGAATGAAGTATTTATTATGATATTCTACACCGTTTGAATGTAAACCATCGATCATTTTATGCAGGTCCTTAACAAGCTCTACACCATTTTCTTCTTGACTTTCCTTTATTAAAAAAACAAATATTTCGAATGCTGTGTTAAGAAATATCATTGAAAAGGTTATAGTTTTCAGGTCAACGCCTTTTACTATACTCTCTGGATTTATAGTATATAAAAGTGAAAGTTCAACCAAACGTCCTATCTTTGACTTCGCCTTCGACTTCGATCAACATTTTTCAAGTTTCACGTCACATGTGAGAAAGTGATCTTCCTTCGCCACGCCCTACTCACGACTACATTGTGCCGCTGCGCCTTTACACCAATTATGTTAACTTAAATTGGAGATGTAAGTGACGTGATTTGCAGTTTTTATAGCAAAACTTTTTTTTTTACTCAAAATAAATCAAATAACGCTCCAGTATAAACATAAAGTTTAATTTTCTAGGTCAGTATATTTGAAGTTTTGATAGCAAAAACTTTTTTAACCAAAATAAATCAAATATTACTTCAGTAGCTAGATTTATTTTTCAAAAGTTAAGATATATACCGATACTGAGCCCATATATATTTTTCAAAAGTTATATATATATATATATATATATATTTTTAAAACCGCGTCTTACTACCCGTTAAGACTGTACACTATGTTCTAATTACGCTACCATGTTATGAATGAGAAAGGTTGAATTTAAAAGAAGTGTACCCGAATTTGATTGGAGATAAAATTCAAACTAAATTTTGAAAAGTCGCTTTCAGTACACTCAACCGAGACTTGAACCCCAATCTTCTCGTCATCGGCTGTAGAGTCTATTGCCTTAAACCATTCGACCACCGAAGCGGATCATAACGATTTTTGAATATTGGTCATAATTAGTGAATTGTTAGCAGAACCTTTTTAAATTAAGAAAAAATGTTCTGATAAAATTCAAAAATGTTCGTGATAAAATATTAAAGAACTGTTGATAAATCCAAATACAGAAAATTAAATTAAATGTATATACTGATGAAACATTTTATTTAGTTGAATATAACGTTTTTGTCATAAAAACAACAGAAATACAGAATTAGCTTGCTTGCATTCTTGCACCTTATCCCATTATATTCAATAAAAATTATTCTTACTTGTAGAGAGCGTTGTAGGTATGCTAAGACTGTGTAGAACAAAAGAACGTAAAGACAGGCCATGCGCTGGTCCGGACAAAATACTTTTTCACACAATAGATTGAACAGCACCTGAGAACAAAAACATTTTGATGATAAACTTTCTACCACATTTATAATAAGTTTAGTTATTTAAAAAGCACTATAGGTCTGATTACATTGATTTTTTTACTCTTATCCCATTTCACGGCCGTTAAATCGATGGCTTAATATATTATATATTATATACAGTATATATAATATATTATACGATATTTTATATTGAAATGCGGGTTTATACATTATTCAGTGTTAGTATCCAAATTAGTATCAGTTAAGAAGTTATATTCAATTTTGTAAATTCTTTTAAACATTATAAAACGGTTTTATTGATATATTTCTAATGGTTTTTTTCTAAAGTAGAATATAAAAAACCATGCCACAGTTTGAAGTCTGGCTTGGGATATGTATATCTACCTAAGCTAGTGCAAAACTTAGGTAGGTAATAATAATATACTATTGTGCATCTGGGCTACATAACTCGTAGCTCTGGAAAGATTAGCCAGTTCTAATGTACCGTTTTTCAGGGGACGCCCGAATGTATTAATCCTTTCCGTGGAGGCTCCTTCCACGTTCCAATGAGGTGATGGTGATAGCGAATATGAGAATGAGGAACCAGTAGAAACTCTTAAACCTAACTTAAACCTAGTTAACCAAACCCTGGTGACCGTTGTGGTAATTCTCCTTTAGGGTAAAATAGGCCTACCCAAGGTACCAGCCGGGAAACACCGTACATTTGTTAAAAGTATCGTATTTTAATTGATCTACTTTTCTAAGCAATTCCTTTTAACAAAAAAATAACAAATAAATAATAGTATTATAAAAGTGTTGTATGTATATACCGAATGTGTTGATACTATTCTCTTTTTGATTATTTTGATTAGATAAACACTTTCCCATTCAGGGATACGATACCACGAATACCAGTTGGGTGTACTAAATATTATTTTGTTTAGATAAACACTTTCCCATTCAGGGATACGATACCACGAATACCAGTTGGGTGTACTAAATATTATTTTGATTAGATAAACACTTTCCCATTCAGGGATACGATACCACGAATACCAGTGTAATAAAAATCCTCGCTGAATACATTTAAGCCCAGGGTTGAGACTAATAATAAGAAAAGAAAAATTTTGAGAAAAAAAAAAAATCTTCGGGGTGTCCTCTGGGGGGATTGGTACTGGGCAAGGAACTCCTTTCATGAGACTGTACTTTGAAAGTTCCCTTCCCTACTGCACTCACCGACCAGATGCTGAGGATCTCCACGGCTCGTCCAGGTTGGTCTCGTGAGGTGAAACACAGAAAGCTTTGGGTTACCTTTTGGTAGGTTGAAACCAAAAAACTTTTAATATGAAAAAAAAACTTTACACCCTACCTACCAGACGTCATGGTTCGTTATAATTCTAATTAACCTTAGGAGTATTATACATAAAAAAAAAAGAAACCTAAAAGATAGTATTCTGGGCTTTGGTAAAAAAAAATTAATAATAGTAAAACACTCATAATCAGAAGAAAAAAAAACAAGAAAATTGGATAAAAGGAGAGAGAAAAAAAAACTGGGGCCCTGCACAGTCCGGAGCACGCGACCACTGTAATAAATCCAAAGATAGTTATTCCCTCGGTTGGGGTAGCGCAGAATCTCGGGGTACTCGGACAGTCCTGGTTTTTTCACACACTCTGTAACCCGTTGTGGCTGTCCCGGAAAGCCGCGAACACTTCTTCTAAAAGATCGCCTTCCTTCTCCTATGCCGCGGTTTATCGTGTGTCCAGCGTAATTCACCACTTAAAATCCATTTTTTGCTCAGCCGCACCATCCAAAAACCACCATCTTTCCTCTCCGGATTTTTGCGTCTCCCCTTCTTCTCGCGCCTTTTCCCTTTCCTCTCCCATTTTAGCGGGCTTTGATGAGGCCCCTCCAGTAGCATAAGATAATATTTAAAGCAAATAGGTGAGTGGTATGAGGGAAACTTGTAAGAAAGATCAATCCGGAACAGGAAAAATGTCAGAAATAAAATGGGTTTACGGTAATAGAGAATGTAGAAAGTCAAAATGTGAAAAGGTGAGAACTGGTCCAAAACATCCAATTTCCCGGTTGGGCGGGATTCCATCAACCCAAACTATGCAGCCATAATGCTCACTCCTCCCCGTACGAAAGGAAATGTCGCAAGAGGAGGGTGAGAGGCTTTCGGGGTGGGGTAGTCAGTCATACCACACAGGTTTGGAGTGTCGTGCATCTTCGCTGCTTCTCGGTCCGCGCAAGCGCAGTGATGACCGGCCCGAGTATTTGATCTTGTCGTCTGCCGCATGGCTTCCTTTTATACCACGTGACAATATTAAATGTTAATTAAACCTCCAGGTAAGTATGCGTTGTTATATTTATAATATGGTTAAATAAATGTTAGAAATAGCGTTATGGACCGTGCAGAGCTTACAAATAGATTTTAAAAGAGAATATTTGATTTTAATAAAGGGTCGAAAAAAAAACCTAGTTCTTAACTGTCCGCTAGGAGCGGTAAATGCCCCCATCTCAACAAAATAACTCAGGCCTACCTACGAAATTAATTATACTAATATAAAAAAAAAATATTATACTAAGGTGAAATGAACTTTGTTACACCAGTTGGGTGTACTAAATATTATTTCGATTAGATAAACACTTTCCCATTCAGGAATACGATACCACGAATACCAGTTGGGTGTACTAAATATTATTTTTCTTAAATTATTTCCCATTCTCTTTCCACGAAAATGTGGGTAAATTTCCTCTGAATTCTATCACCTACCCGATTAGTGCATAGCTATGCGAATATCCTGAATCGGTATTAAGACGAGGAACACGATAAACAAAAATTTAGTCAAAATAAACAATAGCTTTACTTTGCTACTAAAGATAAATAATATAAAATACCTACTGTACTTTCAGAAAATGGCGACTGTTTCTTTTACTATTTTTTTTTTAGCCCCACGTCTTACTATTCGTTCTGGTCATATGCCCATGTAATAATTACTTTAATGTGTTAGGGATTAGGAAGATGGAATTTAGAGAAGGTGTACCAGCATTTATGGGGAGTGATAGTGGAAAACCATTTAGGGAAATTATCATAAGTACACCCACCCGGGGTTTAACCCCGGTCTCCCCATCATCAGCAGTCTAGTCTATTGCGAGAGTAACGCCTAAGAACACACAGCCACAGAATTGTATTTTTACTATTAATGATTCTTTCATTTCGATTTGCGCATCAATGTTCACTTATTTGTCTACCTGTGACTGCTACTCCGTATCCGTCCGCAGCGGTAGTCCTAAGAAGGCGATTTAATTTATACAGTCTTAATAAGTATAAACCTTATGAATCAGGACTCTGTGAACAAATCAATATGATAAAGTGGACTCAATCTTTTCCTGATTATGCATCTTACGTTATGGGACTCTGTGAACAGAGCAAACTCTTAATGTAGACTCTTTCTTTTTCGGATTTTGGACCTTACGGGCCAGGACTCTGTGAACATAGCAATCTGTTACTGTAGACTCAATATTTTTTGGATTTTGAACCTTACGGCCAAGACTCTGTGAACATAGCAATCTGTTACTGTAGACTCAATATTTTTGGATTTTGAACCTTACGGGCCAGGACTCTGTGAACATAGCAATCTGTTACTGTGGTCTCAATATTTTTAGGATTAGAGACTACGAACCTTATAGATATGGAGTATGCATGAGTATATTTAAAGGCAATATAGACAAAGTTTAACAATTAATATTCAATGAATGACTGATACCCTCACCTGGTTGGTAGTTGTGTGAATACTGTCAAGATTGGTGTAGAGCCTATGCAGCCACAGCAGACACAGCAAGACTTTTTTCGGGTAGTACAAGAAGACATTTGTGTCTAGCAACGCGAGACATAGCAGCCTAGAAGAAACATTACAAATATCTTAGAATTAAAGAAAGGTATAAGTTTCCGATATCCCCTCTCCTGTCTCCACTCGCGTCTTCCTACTCATCAGAGCTATCCTCATTAATTCACATTAATGGGGTAAGGATGGAAAAAGTAGGGGTTGGAAAAATATCTACCCTTACAATAACATGAATGGTAAGTATAAGAGGAATAGTGATGCCATGACCAAACGATGCCGACAGAGAAGCCGTCAAGTTAAGTTGTCTAATCTGATTAACCTTATGACCCTTTAGGCCAGTTACCACAGAACGCTAAGCTAAGCTGGGCTATGATGTCCTGAGGCTTTGTCACTTTGGTTTCCCACTCAATAAGTTAAACTATGGTTTCTCTTTTTCCTCCTGAATTCACTGAGTTTTCTTTCTGATCGGTTCCAGCGAGGTTAAGTTATGGCATTCTCCAAAATGTCTTGTTTGAGCGCAGTTGATAGTACTGAGGAAGAGGAGATGCTGCTATTACTAACTGTTTTGAAAGATTAAGATAATGTAGCAAATGGAGGTCTGACTGGTTCAATTAACTGTTCCATTTTAATATAAGAACACTTATTAAATATTAACCCTAAACAGAATATTATTTAAATACACGTGAAACATAATGGAAACAAAACTTAACACTTCTTAAGTAAAAAGTAAGAATGGACTAACGTAAAAAATATGAATTTAATCAATATTTGCTTAAAGTAGTATAACCTCTAAAATCAACTCCATTGATCCTTAAGTGTACTTTATATCCTTAAATATTATTCATCTTTCATCTTAGAGGCCTAAGTACCTATGATGATTATATATTATAGACTTAACGCATATATTATAGACTGTGCTAGTTAGGTTGGCCCCAGGCTGGTATTTTAGTTTGAGCTGTAGTGACGTCACCTCCAGACGGTACTGGCGTAGGGTTGCGCAGCGCGGCTTGGAGGTTTGGTGGTTCTAGCTCAGTCACTTGAACTAAGAGGTTATTTGAAGTGGGAGCTGATTTGTAGCAAGATTGGTGAGCGAATGAGTTGAATCCATAACGTGGATCGTAAACCTCGCTTGATTAGTCTTGTGGAAGAGACTATTTGGTGGCCGTGCGGGGTGGATAACGAAGGATTGATTTGCACAACACAACAATAATAAAGTTCAGGAAAGCATGATAGCATGAGTGTGTCTTTTCTTTTGTGATCCCTGCATTTGATTAGGTATAAATACGTCACCGAGCAGTGGTGATTTGCCAGGATCAGATATGATGTACCCAGGATCTCGTGGTCCAAGGATTTGGGCACAAGACATAATGTATAAGCCATAGGCTGTAGAAACACAATAATCAATCCAAATAAACATTTCTCTCCCTACCTCCGTCCACCCTCTTCTCACTGACATGTGACTGATGGATTGCTGACGTTCTGACGCTAAACAGCTCGAACTCGTAACCATTAATTCTTTTGGTGTAATCTTTAATACTAAACGCTTTAAGCACGTGCTGATGCAGAATGGAGGTATATATTATCATCCTTAAGTATACTTTATAAACTCTAATATCCTTAACTATCTTAGAGAGGTCGCTCCCAAGCTTCTTTACCGGGTAGCTATCAATATAACACTTGACTCCATAACGGTAAATTCGCATTCACTACTAGGCGTATCCTTAATTTATAATACTGTATACTTTTTAATCCTTGAAAATCAAGCAGATATATATAATAAATTCACATTCTAACCATGCATACTTTATGACCGCTACCACAGCTCCTCATTGGAGAAAAGACAATCCCCACGTCTTGGAACAGGCTCAGACAGTTTTACCGATCTCCTGAAGACATTTTACAAATCGCAGATGTTAGCGAGGTATACCCCTAGACAAACTCTTGCAAGCTTTTTACAATTTTCACCTCTTCTCTGGATTCCTCTCTTAACAACTTCTACTCACATCATACTTGCTAGACATTTAATCATCTGACAAGTATCAAAGAAACAAAACATACTTTTAATCGTAATTTATTAGTAATATCATGCATGCTACAATATTTAATCTTTATTTCACATTATACTTAAAAGATAAATAATAATATTTAATTAATTTTATATATATATATATATATATCATACTTTATCTGAGCTCCACACCCAAATTAGACTCGATCGTATTCGTAAATGATAACAACATCATATTTGATCACTTATCAGAGCTCTACATCATAGTTAAACAGCATCTGATCCTTTATCTGAACTCTTCATTATACTTAAACTTTACCAGAGATCTCCATAATACTCATACGTATCTTTAGCCTTACATGATACATTTATTATATTTCATGGTTGATCATAGCTGTGCTTCATATTTTAACAACATTTGATCATAGATAGAGCTCACATCTTAATTAAACAACATTAGATAATAAATCTGAATTCTGCATTATACTTAAACTTAATTGGAACTCTACATCATACTTAGATGTATACTTAATCATGCATAATATTTACATTATATTTTATGGTTGATAAAAGCCATGCCTCATACTTTAACAAAATTTGATAATAAATCAGAGCTCACATCATACTTTAACAATAACATTTGATCATTGAGCAGAACTCAGCATTATACTTTGACTTGTTTGTTGTCTACATCACAATTAGACGTATCCTTAGCCATACATGATACTTACATTATAGTTGGTGGTTTAACAAAGCCATGCTTCATACTTAAACAACACTTGATCATAGATCAGGGCTCTACATCATACTTAAACGACCACGTTTTATCATTGATCTGAGCTCTGCATTATACTTAGGCTAGATTGGAGATCTACATCAAACTTAGATACATCCTAAGCCACACATGATACATACAATATATTTAACGGTTGATAAAAGTTGTGCTTCATACTTAAAAACATTTGCCCTTTGATCTGAATTCTACATCATACTTATACTAGATCATAGGCGTGCATGATACATTATTTTTAATGATCGACCAAAGCCATACGTCATGACAGAACAGAGTTTTACAATTCATACCACCACTCCATTACACTTAGACATAATTTGATAACTGTTCAGACTCCCACATGTTATTAACGATACATTTTATCGATGTTATGCTACATGATTCTTACTTATAAAATATTTAACACCGCTCTAAAGCTTAAATTATAGTTTGATTCTAACATAAATACCTCCCCCACGTCTGTTGCTTGTCTTAACTTTTTTAGTTTAACGATGAAAATACTTAACCATAGTGGAAACATTCAAAATAAGCTCATCTCAGTTGATTCTGCAACAATAAAATTATATAATACCTTTATAAATGTTTAAAGGAAGAGTACTCTCATGTAGGGTTAGTAAAGGAATGACTGTAATTATACAAGTAATCACACCTTGGTTGTTTTCATCATGGTGAAATTTATAAGATATCAACACAGTGTAAATAGAGGGTATCATTACAGATCCAAGTATCAATGGTTGGAACCATAGTGTAACCATTCTTGGATTGGAAACATAGTGGAAAAATTCATGATAAGAGTTATACCTAGATTGTTTACACCCTGATGAAACTTTTAAAATATCAACTTATTGAAAATAGGTGGTATCATCAAAGTCTAAATGGTCATCAAAGGTCTAAAATATGGTCATCAAAGGTTAAAATATGCTTGTCCAAACGATTGAAGGATCCCCAACATGATTGTTAATTAGGATTAATGCTGTAGTCTTAGTATACACATTGATGGTAAGAGTCACGCCTTGAATGATTCCATCATGATGAAATTTATAAGATATCTTGTATGTCCAAGCGGCTAAAAAAAGTATATGTGTGATTCTAACCTATAACCTTTCTATTGTCAGCATGATTCCCTTAAGGAGAATATTCCCAACGGTCACCAAGGTTTGGTTAATTAAGCTTAAGTTAGGTTAAGACTCACACCAGCTCTACAACTTCATAATCATTATCATCACATCACCTCATTGTGGGTACGATGAGTAGACAACTCCTATGGTGCACTCTGGGCAACGCTCTGGCCACCTGAGTGGCTAATAGTCTACACACACGGTGATCAAAACTGAATGTCAAAGTACCTCTCGGTCATATACGCCATACGATTTTTTTTTTGTCAAAATCATCTGTGATACCTACATATGTTAACCAAGCATTCATCATTTATCAGATTCCTTCATCACCGGCACTATGCATGCATTATACTAACATACATTAATTTATTCATTGATCAGATCAAAGCTTTATTCAACCTATAATTATCGTTCACTATATCATGATTACTTATTTTGATCTTTAAATTGAATCATGTGTCGTAATTATCAGCTAATTGTTCTTTGACCGGAGTCATGCATGATCCATATCGTCATTCATTGATCAACCTCAAGCATCATACTTTTATCTGCATACACAGTTCATAATTGTGATTAGTACTTATAAGAATAATCATTCATTAATCAACACCACGCTTGCACAACATATAATTGGCGTCATAATGGTTACTTACTGGGTATATGTTCATCGAAGATATATATGATATATTTAAGAGATTCTACCATCAATCATCGATCCCAAACTCACTTCATACTTACATAACATTTCATCACTGATGCTCGTAGTTTAACATTGATCATACCATACATAATACTCGATTAACGTTTTTAATAATACTCAGGACATTATTCATAGATCAAAGTCGTACATCATATTTGATTATACGAATCATCAATCTTTTACGAGATTTTATCCAGATTTACTCGCAAACAAGATGAGACATGCAATGTAAATCAGAAGATTAGAATTCTAAAATTAAACGGTTTGCACTATCACTAAAGCCTATGAACTTGATATATAGTCCATCATTTACGCAAGGATTTGACTCCCTAACCTCTACATTCATGACGACATAGGTTAGTACCACCCCTTTTCCTGGTAAAGAAGAGTTCTCACCCATAGTAACTTTTGCTTCACTGAGTCTCAGGTTCAATCCCTAGCTCTAGGATACAAGTTTACATATCATGGTAATGAGGTTGAATTCATAATCTTAAGCGTCAGGTTAATATATAATACCTAAGTGTAATGTAATGTATGATAAATAAGATTCAAACTTTAAAATATGTTCGAGTAAATAGTTATTTTAGGATAGTTTCCTCTTTCTCCGGACAAAGAGTGGATTGAAGACTAGGCCTCTTCATACATGTATATATAATGAAAGGAGATTTAAAAAATAATTTAAAAAATTAATAAGGACATATCATTATTAAATCCAGCATTATGATTAAAATTTAAACTGTTATGATCTTAACCTATCATAACATAACATAACATAATTATTCTGAACGAGAGTGTTACTAACTTAAAATAAACACTACTCCAACATATTAATCCTAAATGTAAACTAACTATAGCAGCTGTTTAAAAGGGGTAATATTAAATGAGAATGTTTATGGTTGATTAAACACAAGTAGATTAATATAGATAAACATTAATTATGATCCAAGTAGGATTGAGGCTAATACTACACAAGTTTTTCTAAAACGATGTTGTCTATGGATGCGTTGAATATCGCTATTATTTTCACAATGATTATGCTGGCTTTCACTCACTTTCTTCAGTTACAGTTCTTCACTGTTTGTAAACAGGAATGATTCAGTTGTACTTAAATTTGATTGTACTGGACTTAAGCTTAGCTTTGCCAATTACCTGTGCAGATGCACACTGAGCAGCTTAACACGTCACCTTTTGATAACGTAAGTAATGACACACCTAAGTCGGCCAATGACAGTGTTCGCAGAGATGTACCCAGTTGCTAAAGGAACTACCAGGAAGACATAGATGAATACTCCAGGCGCTAGAACAGCCATACTGTATACTCGTGCAATGAAGGGAATCACAAACAGTGCTGCCAACAGACAACCTAGAAAACAATAATACATAAATCACTAATTAAAATATCAAGGCAATCTCATCTTAAACGCATTCATATTAAATTCAGGTTGTTTTAGCACTAAGTTTGGCTACCCGTTCGGGTTATATGCCTATAAACTAATTACGCTAAAGGGGTAGTGATGAAGGATGTTGAATTTAGAGGAAGTGTGCTCGCATTTTCGTGGAGAGATTGAAAACTTACCCTCAGTACATACGACGGGGATCGAACCATGATCTCCCATCATCAGCGGGTTTTTATATTTAAAGAGTGACACCTTAGCCCATGCGTTCACCGAAGCAGGTGTACACAAATATATAAAGGAATTACATAAACACAGAACTGGCACCACAGTGATAATCCACATCATTGGTTGAGATGTGAGATTGAAATCGCCTTTTAATTTTGCACGGAAATTTATTTAAATGTGTAAGTGAAAAGAAAAATGCAACCAAGATACCCTAACTTTAATCAAGTTTACAATTATTTCATCTATACTTAATTTAATTGAAAGATGGGCTCCAAAAAGGCTGCATCCATAACCGAACTTAGTATACGACTTCCTTTTTGAATAAATGATTGAGTCAATATTATATCGATGTTGCTATCCACATAACATAATGTCTGTTTCTTTTAGATAGAAGGCATTTGTAGAATTACTGTTAAAATTGAATCGCAATTGAAATGTAATTTTAGTTATTAATATTTCTAAAAAAGTTCCTCTTTAAATTAAAAAGTTTGAGACCAATACATAAACACAAAATAAAAATAGGGATTTGAAGGAAGAGGCGGTTTGGTTTAATCTACCACAATAATATAATAAATAATTCAAAAAAATTGAATGCTCCAGTTTAAGGTTTTCCAAACTTTCGCCAGTCGAGTACCCCTTTCAGCTTAGAATGAAAAAATAAGGAGCACATATCTGTTGTTCTCTGGTAAAGTATCAGTAATAAAGCTTAAGTAGCAAACTAAACAAACTCATTACAGAGAAAAAAAGGTTATGAAAGCCTATTTTATCACATAAAACTATGTATTAATTTACATGTCAAACTTATAATTATTGTAAAAAAAGTTGTACTCAAAATAACTCAGTGATATTTCCCTCAGGGTACGCGTGGGTGGGCCTACTATAGTTTGGGAAACACGGCTCCAGCTAAATAGAGAAGTAGGTTCCATGTTCTATTGTGGAATGTAAAAGAACACTGGAAGGTATTTGGAAAGACCTTTCCCGGCAAGATTAATAGAATCTTTCGCTCTCACTCATAGAAATTCTCGTGCGCTGATATAATCAGTTGGTTCAGAAAGTACACGTTAACTACCTCAAATAAAAAAAAAGTTTATTACTTGAGCAAGTAACAAAATTTAGTGAACTGTTTAGTCAAGTGAATAGAAATCATCTCTATTTGCTTGAGCCGCCCGTATCGAGGCAGCTAAATGCAAAATTAACAAGTGAAGACAGGTAAGTTTAGTGAAATTTATTAGTGAAAGAAGTTATTTGGTTCATAGGTGTGTGTGTGAAATAATCCATGTTAAAAATTTTCGTCTCGTTGGAATGAAGGGAACAACATTAAAATTAATACAAGAATATCGAGAGAGAACATGTTTATGAAATTTCAGGGTTTTAGCATTTACAAGTGCAAACAACCTCGAGAAACGGTTTTAAAAAGAAGTTAAGTTTATACGCTAATGGTTTTAGGGATTATGAAGATTATGTTTAGAGGAAATGTAACCGCATTTAAGAGTCAAAAACAAGTTTGGAAAATCCACCCTCAGTACACCAGACCAGGATTAGAACCTCAATCTCTCTAACATCGGCAGTCTATTCCACTGAGACAATAGTGCCTTAGACCATGCGGTCACCAAAGCTGGTAGGCCTAGACAAATAAATTGAGGACATCATTGGATTAGAGGAGTTGCAGGAATAAATAATAAAATACGGGATCTACGATCAACTTATTCTCAAAAAAGAAAAAAAAGAGAAGAAAATAAAAGAGTCTAGAATATTCAATAGTGCATTAATAACCGTGCGTTGCGCCATTTT